>JASEVX010000407.1:0-35407 GCA_031761405.1 Serripes groenlandicus | reverse complement strand
TATAAACAATTTTAATAATCCATTTGAGCATCTCAATAACTCAGAGCATACAGTTGAACATATATTTATGACACCGACGTAGATACAACTGTCTGTAAGAAAATAAATCAAAATATACCTGTACTACCAATATGTAAATACACGGTAGGTTGACGACGGCGACGGGCACTTCCTGAAAGTAAAGGAGAGCTGTATTTTTTTCATTCGTTTATATTATTATAAAATTATAATAGTATAGTCAGTAGTAGTTGTAGTTGTAGTGGTGGTGATAGTAGTAGTGGTATATTATTATTATTATTGACGCCGCGTGGAAAGCGCGGGCGTCAGTATGGGATAGAGGTTTTAATGTTGTACCATGGGGTGACGTAATCGAAAAGGGAGCAACCAACACATATTATTGTAAAGAAAAACTCTGTAATATGTTTGAAAAAAACAGGCCCTTTATGATTGAATAAATTGTATTAACTGATTTAAAGAAATTGTATTAACTGATTTAAGAAACAACAAGATACAAAATATGTACATCTTTTACCGTTGTTACAAAACTTTAGACAAATTTAAATTGTTTTTAATAACTGTTCCCCAACTAACTAGGCTAAGCTTTTTTTATGACTTGGTTTACGGAGTTCACTAGGCTACGCTTTTTAAATTGTTTGGTTTACTGCTCTGACGAGCTCAGAAAAAAGATTCGGGTGATGTTTTTTTCCTATTTATTTTTGTTGTATAACTAAACTTAAAACGTTCCTCCACATACAGTTGTTCATTCAGACCATTGTATTCTTGCTATATATGTTGATTATATATGAGAACTTTTTCTTTTAATTTCATAAATGTTTAATTTTGATATTAAATACCTTTAAACTTGTTAGAATTATTTGTATTTTTTATTTATATACTCTCGTTTTTTGTTATCATACTTCTGCTCAACTGGAATGAGAATAGACTTCCCTCCTTTCATTTAATATGTTTAAATTGACAGACTTGTTTACATGGAAATATTTACACATTTACAAAATAATCTCTAATGAAGTCAACTTTCGATTTTCTCCTTTGTTTATAGCGTTGATTTAGTTACAGTTTTGTTTGTCTTCCAATATCGGCCTTATTAGTATAAGTCGCCGGGCAGAAGCCCGCGACTTATATTTTTAATAGGTTTTCGGAAATGACTTGGGAGGACGAGTTTTTATTAGAAAACAACAAATTTAAATGTCTTGAACATATTACAATTGCGTTTGTTTAAAAACACTAAGTTATGACACATCTAAAATGAAATAAATATTCCGATGTTCTAAGTATTTGCAGTTTCTTTATTTTGACTCGCATTTATGTTTTTTTGTTTTATTTACGAAGACAAAACAGTCCCTATGAGACTTGCAGCAGACTGTTATGTGTCAATATTGAGATAAAAAATCACGTTGAATTCTCCTTTAAAATAGCAATTTGAACTTACTGAATGTTAAATTCATGTTCAAAGAGATGTCTTGATTTGTGAAGAATTTATGTGCATTCTATAATGTTTATCCATGTATAGTTTGTAAGCTAAAACTGTTGATCTCGTGTGGAATACAAACCGCGTAGATCAATCTCCTTTGCAGAGAGCCGTTCTTTACACTCACTTACAAATAGTAAATTATAGGTGATTTAAAATGTTTATTTGTTTCGAAACAAATGAAGAAAAGAACAAACCAAGATAAAACTGGTTTAAATAGAAAAATGACGTTGAACGAACACTCTCTGCCTATAAAGAGAGTTTCAAGAACGACACCTCTGCGAAGAAGAATGTGGGTCACGAATCGGGTCTTTCGTACACAATTATTTCGTCCTTGACAATTTTAAATGTGTCATTAGATTCCCTACAGGCATTTTGCCTTCGATCTGCATATTGTTATGCATCATTGACACAAGGGCGCTCATCATAATATAATTTTGAAACATGAGTAGTTTGTTATTTTCATTAATATATCTATAGGTGCTACCTATTTACGAAAAAACGCAAGATAATTATAAACAAAAATCAAAGAACATACTTTGGCCATACAAAAAGGATTTATAAGTAATTGACTAGACAATAATAATGTTAATGTCATGTTTCTTGCATTATCAAAACATATTTGGAATTCGTATTGCTGTCGTCTATTATTACGAACAGAAAATAATAAAGTAAAAACTTTCAGAAAATCAAGGAATACATTTATAATGAACGAGGTTAAAACATGAGGGCCAAGATGATCCTTAATCGATCACCTGCATTATGGTAAAAAAGCAAATAGATCAGCCCTTTACTGATGCCATCTGGCGACTACCTTTTTCAACCAGTCAATATGACTGGAACAAATTATGTAAGGGGTCACATTTCTGCTAAACCCTTTCCCTATTAGAGACAGTTTCTGATGCCTATGTAACAGACGATTTAGGAAAAGATTGTCACCAAAAGAACAATTGCTCCTTATGAGAAAGTTATCCTTTTGCCACAATGTTTGATAAATAATTATACTTTGAATGTGAGTGAGGCAATATCTCATGTATAGGAATTTGGGGTCTTTCATGTTGATACCACTTTTTTTGCGGGAAACGACGTCGCTCCATTGACGTTACGCCAAGATGAAGTGTAACGGAAATGACGTCACGTCCTTCTTTGGCTACGATACAGTCAACATTTAGGTTCGGGCGTAGAAGGCTAATGCTGTCGGTTTTTTAACGAACGGGAAAACATATTTCTTACAGATTTCCATTTAGTTTAAACTTTTCGTACAAATGTTTATTCCCACATAACATAGCATTTTAATGATCTTAAATATCTATTTAAAAAAAATAATATTAAAAAGACGACAATAATTTTCAATCCGTGTTTTTCCGCTCATTTTATACAAACCCAAAATACCGATTTTAAAAAAAATGATTAGAAAGACGACAATAATTTTCAATCCGTGTTTTTCTGCTCATTTTATACATACCCAAAATACCGATTTAAAAAAAAAATGATTAAAAAGACGACAATAATTTTCAATCTGTGTTTTACGTCTGCCTTTTATACATATCCAAAATGGCGGCCCCCATGGATTTTTCCAGTTTCATTTCAGAAAGCTTCATGGGTTATTGAAAAAAAAAAAAAATAATAATAATCTCACACCTGTTAACTATAAGCGAAAAAACCCATTCATGGGTTTTTTTCGTATAAAAAAGGAAGGAAAGAATTACAATAAATTAACATGTTGTAGGATTCCAACAATTTCAATGAAATTTAACTGTTTAGCTGATATTATATTTCGAAGGTGGTCTAATTTATAAATATTGGACTACATTTTAACATTTGTCAAAGTATGATATAATTAGGATGCCAAGCTAATATCATTTTGAGAAAAAGAGAAAACTCATGTCACCAGCGATTTAACCCTTATCTCATTGTTTTAAAAGTAAATTGCTGCAAAGGTGTCCAATGTTGACTTTAATAGGGGAAAGGTAAAATGATGTGCTATTGCTTGCAAATCCTAAATTGTCTGTTTTGTGGTTTTATTGATAAATAATAAAATTCAAATATTCTGACAAACATCTTGAAAAGTGTATGTGGAATTCACAAATCTTATAATTATTTCTTAATGAAAGCACTGTATACATACTAAGACTAACGATTGGCAGGATTACTCATTTCCATTACTGTTTATGATCAATAACTAATTGGCTGTGTGTATGGTCAACCTACTTTGGAATTGAGATTGATCATAAACAATGAAAGGCTTCAATTATATTTCAATGAAGGACATTCACTTCGTTGACAACAAAATGCAAGTTATAACATATTTTCACTTGACCCCACCCCTGATATTCCAATATGCCTCTCAGTTGATAACTGTTTATTCAACTACTATAATGTTAGTGTTATGCATAACTGCAGTAAGGATTTCCGGCGACATTGATGCGTTGCATCAACTTTCTCTTGTTGCCTTGTGAAACAGCATTCACTTGCTGCTCAAAAGTGTCATCAAATGCACTACCACTGTTGGAATTGACATCCATTTGGATCAAATAGGTATGTTCATTGTAATCAAATATAGCAACAAAGACCAATACATTACATTGACAAGGCTTTTACTAGTATATATGTATACACATACAATTGGATAAGTCCTCAAAATGTAATGCATAAAGTAAGTCAAAAACACTTTAACCAAAAATAATTACAGTCCAAGTATATTTCTCAACTGATGTGTTTATAAAATATGATAGCCTAAATTTACCCCCTAAACTTGCAGAACCTTGCAGGACACTTTGGCCATCCTCATGTGCATGACTTCCACTTTCTCCCACGTGGTCCTCTGTAACTGGTATGGCAGTGCCTGAAATTAACATTGAATAAAAAGACTTCACTTGCTGCTCAATAGTGTCATCAAATGCACTACCACTATTGGAATTGACATCCATTTGGATCAAATAGATATGTTCATTGTAATCAAATATCGCAACAAAGACCAATACATTACATTGACAAGGCTTTTACTAGTATATATGTATACACATACAATTGGATAAGTCCTCAAAATGTAATTCATAAAGTAAGTCAAAAACACTTTAACCAAAAATAATTACAGTCCAAGTATATTTCTCAACTGATGTGTTTATAAAATATGATAGCCTAAATTTACCCCCTAAACTTGCAGAACCTTGCAGGACACTTTGGCCATCCTCATGTGCATGACTTCCACTTTCTCCCACGTGGTCCTCTGTAACTGGTATGGCAGTGCATGAAATTAATATTGAATAAAAAGACTTCACTTGCTGCTCAAAAGTGTCATCAAATGCACTACCACTGTTGGAATTGACATCCATTTGGATCAAATAGGTATGTTCATTGTAATCAAATATAGCAACAAAGACCAATACATTACATTGACAAGGCTTTTACTAGTATATATGTATACACATACAATTGGATAAGTCCTCAAAATGTAATGCATAAAGTAAGTCAAAAACACTTTAACCAAAAATAATTACAGTCCAAGTATATTTCTCAACTGATGTGTTTATAAAATATGATAGCCTAAATTTACCCCCTAAACTTGCAGAACCTTGCAGGACACTTTGGCCATCCTCATGTGCATGACTTCCACTTTCTCCCACGTGGTCCTCTGTAACTGGTATGGCAGTGCCTGAAATTAACATTGAATAAAAAGACTTCACTTGCTGCTCAAAAGTGTCATCAAATGCACTACCACTGTTGGAATTGACATCCATTTGGATCAAATAGGTATGTTCATTGTAATCAAATATAGCAACAAAGACCAATACATTACATTGACAAGGCTTTTACTAGTATATATGTATACACATACAATTGGATAAGTCCTCAAAATGTAATGCATAAAGTAAGTCAAAAACACTTTAACCAAAAATAATTACAGTCCAAGTATATTTCTCAACTGATGTGTTTATAAAATATGATAGCCTAAATTTACCCCCTAAACTTGCAGAACCTTGCAGGACACTTTGGCCATCCTCATGTGCATGACTTCCACTTTCTCCCACGTGGTCCTCTGTACCTGGTATGGCAGTGCCTGAAATTAACATTGAATAAAAAGACTTCACTTGCTGCTCAAAAGTGTCATCAAATGCACTACCACTGTTGGAATTGACATCCATTTGGATCAAATAGGTATGTTCATTGTAATCAAATATAGCAACAAAGACCAATACATTACATTGACAATGCTTTTACTAGTATATATGTATACACATACAATTGGATAAGTCCTCAAAATGTAATGCATAAAGTAAGTCAAAAACACTTTAACCAAAAATAATTACAGTCCAACTATATTTCCCATCTGATGTATTTATAAAATATGGTAGCCTAAATTTACCCCCTAAATTTGCAGAACCTTGCAGGACACTTTGGCCATCCTCATCTTCATGTTTTCCACTTTCTCCCTCGTGGTTCTCTGTACATGGTATGGCAGTGCCTGAAATTAACTTTGGATGAAAAGATATTTGGGACAGTCTTGTAGGATTCGTAGTTGTATAAGATAATGGTACATTATATTCCATCATATTAACCAGTTTTTCATTTTGCTTATAGTATCAGGTACACTTTTCCAGATATAAATGTATTATTTTCTACTCTTTAAGCAGACATTGGACAGGATGTTAGGTATTTTATCTTGTATGAGCCTTCGGGAAATTGGTCTGACACTCAGAAAATTTCTCCTAAGAGAGAAAATAGAAGCAAAACATCATGACAAGTTACCAAAGATCTAGCAACCCTATTCTTGAAAGATAACCTCAACAACATTTGGGGAAGAAATCACACAAGCAGCAGGTCCCAATGATTAACACAAGCTTCACCTGAAAATTATTATATAAGGTTGACTCAGCAGCACTTTCTCTTGTTTTTAAGTTTTGGTGTATATCTAACAGCCTAAGGGTGAACTGAAAGCACCTCAGCTACACGCATCCCTCTCTGCATATTTGAATAACCGTGGTTTATACTCTAAGTACCAACCCCAGTTAGGTTTGATGAACATTTTTGCAAAATGCTTTTTAAAGGACTGACAATGAAAGGAAAGAAACCCCTGTCAGAGTGTATGCATTATACTTTCGATACTAGCAGCCATTTTCTCTAGAAAAACAATTAATGACGTAGTTTTGAAAGCAATGGTGTACACAGCAATATGTAATGCATTAATAATGGTCATATATATATATGTGTGTGGGTATTAAGAATGTATCAATATTTACCCTCGTTGTCCATTTTTGAAATGAAAACTCGGAGAACAAGTTTAAATAGAGAGCAATGTGTCTCCGAACTGGCAGGGAAGAACGATGACTATTCTAGCTTCGCAGCAAAACACCTTTCAACAATTATTACAAATATTACAACTTAACAAGATTATATCAAACGAAGCTACTGATGAAATTATCAAATATTGATTCAATGAATCGAATAAACAAGATGGCTTCTTTATTATGTATTCCTATTTCCGGTACAATAACAGACGCTGTAGCACATTTTTATTGAAAATGTTCGTATGTCAACATTTGCCTAAAAGCACTATTTATGTTTAACTTTCTAAAAAGGAAAGTGTTGAAAGAAACAATTCAAATTTAGAAAACAAACTTCCCTGAATGGTAAGTACTGGACATGTTGAAAGACATTTGAATGTCATGACCTCTTTGGATGAAATAAGCCATGCCAGAGGCAAACCGACATGCGGATGTTTTGTAAATAATATTCAAATTTCATACTTGTAAAAAAGTGTTTTTTGTATTTTTGTCAAAACCTTTTTGACAGCTTCGGGGATGCTTAACCATCTAGAATGCGAACAGCTATCATTTACGGTGGTGCAGGCTAATCTGGACCTGATCTTTTCTCAAATCCCCGAAGGTCGATTTATGTCTGCCCTTTGTCATTTTTTTTCTTAGCGTGTTTGCCTTCGATAGAAACAACAGAAAAACATTCGCCATCAAATCAAGTTGTTCCGTACGCACTATCTACAACTATCAAATATTCAGAGTATATCCCACACATAACTTCTAAGTACACAAACGAAATGTCAAATTCATTGTTGCTGTTTCAAATATGTACATATCACAGTCACTTATAACAGATATAACATCATAAAACACGTCAACATATTCACATATTCTTTGAATAAAAATGTAAGAACTAATTCAGAAGATATCAATTTATTTATTTTTATCACAGTCCTGGCTTCTTGTATCTAAAAGTCCGAAACATTTTTTTTACAAACATTTAACTTGATAAGGTTGTGAATCGTACACATTCAAACAGCAAAAATGTCTAACAAATATAATATACTTCGATTTTGTTCTTATATAAATAGAATTCTTATAAAGCAATCGATTGATCGATCTTTATGTTTTATAAATAGATGTGTGTATTGATTCCTAAGACAACATTACATTTAAATCTTTAATCGGAAAACAGAAACAAATATCACGAACAAAAAGAAGTTAAAACATAAAAAGTATATCCTTAAAAAGAATAATAATAAAAAAACACAAATATCAACTCGCATTGTTTAGTATTCTTAAATCCCTTGAGTTTAAACGCGAACAATCTTGCCTTACATTCTAATATTTAAACAAGAAATCGCCATTCTGTTAAATCAAATAACAAATCGAAGTAGAATATGTATAGTGTACCTAAACTAAAATTAAATTGAACGAAAATCAGATGATAGTTCATATAATAAAGGTTTTTTTGTCAGAATATTGAAAAATCAGATGTTTGTAGGTCAATTTGTCTACGGTACAAAATGTGCCTAACGGATGTTTCTTTCCAAAATTTTGTCTCGTTCAAGTCACGAATAGCATATAGAGCTTGTTTTTAACGGATCTAATTTAGGTGTTTTAATTCCATTTGAAAACTTCAGCACATCTGTTCCTCAGATGAATTTTATCAGAAACTTCAAATATCCTTCATTGTGTCAGGGACGTATCTACGTCCCTGATTGTGTTATGAAATTGGCATTCCACAGGGTTGCTTTTTTATTCTTATTTTATTAGTATGTAGATGATTGAAGTGCAACAAAATCTTAATGTGAAAGGTAAATGTGAAAATTTATTCTTTATATAATTTACTAAAATATTATTACACAAACAACTGCTGGCAAAGTTGCACATTTATTGTGTGGATATACTTTCTATATAATTAGGGTTTGATTTGGAAAATCTGCTAGCAAAAGGATAAACTATGCTATGTTTTGACTTTGGTAGATCGGCTATATTGATGTCAAACCTGTCTTTATATATATTTTGGTATGATTTTTTTCATTGACTTTTTAAAAGAAAAAAACACGCAGACATATCTTCCCTCATTAAGGTAGACCACCCATTCTCTTTACTTAATCGTTATAGAGTAACACATACTGCGTATTTCTTCGGCCTTCAGACTCTGTTTTTTTTTTGTATTTATTTACAAAGTTTAATACTAGGACAGTTAGGCGGTTAATTACAAAGAAAATTAAATATTTTTTTTACCACCCAAACCTAGATTTTGCGGCTTGAATTGTGCTATAAATATATACGGTCAGGATATAAGCACTGCGTAAAGAAAACAAGAAACGCATTCCATATTAAGGTTTTGATGTATCAGATGTTCATAGAAATGACCAAATGTCTACTCAGCTATTTTAAGCTACCAGTTTCATTTTTTTTTAAACAGTTAAACTGTATCTCACAATCTTTGCAGAAGACACAAATAAACATTTCGCATATCAGGAAAAGATATGAATGTCTTTAATGTGTAACATTTAAAGATCAGACCTTATTCGTGAATGGTGCAATTTGACAGTTTCAAGTATAATTTTGAAGTCACGTGATGTAAATGACTCGGAACACCCAAACAATAGAGCAAACAATTCTAGAATTAATTACGAATGCATACATAAGTAAAAGTCAAATATTTAAAAATAAATTCCGCTTATTCTTCGTAACCAAATAAAATTACAAGTCTCTGAATGTGTAAATATCATATTTAGGTGTAATAAAGTATAAGAATATCACTACGCCCCAATCCACCAGTGTGAACGACCGCCTAAATAAATTACCCTATGTTAATTGTAACCCTTTTTCAAAATATGTTTTCTCTAGTAAAAGAAAAAGTAATATTCCTTTTGAAAAAGTAGATTTGTTTGTGATATTTGAATATAATTGTTTTCATTGTGTCAACAGGCGAGATAAATAGAGAATAACTAACTGCATGTTTTTGATATAGAATTTATGTCACAAGGGAAAAAAGGGGTAATTTGGTTAAAATCACGAAACCGTAGGTTGAGTGATTTTACACCAAATTACCCCTTTGTTCCCGAGTGACATAAATTCGATATCAAAAAAATGCAGTAAGTTATTCTATTTATTATATATCTGGAATAAATCTCCCCTTTATTTTAAAGAAACATATAAAAAAGAAAATGACTTGGCCTTAGGCGTATGAATGTTACGTTACCAAATACTGCTGCTTCTATTTGGCGCCAAATGACTAGCGTTATGAAGTCAAAACCGCTGACGTGACGTCATTTTCCTAGTATTCGGTCTCAGTTTTTTTAAAATTCCTAGTATTAAACCCACTTTAAATTCCAAAGATGTTCCAAATCTAAAATAAATAGTTCCGGCAAAAATGATATCATCACTAGTGATGATATAAAAAAAACTAAAAGTGTTATCGTCACAGTGTTAGTTATCATTTTTTTAAAATTGATATTGATTTTATGTCACTTAAATTTCAATGCAAAATTTGGATAGGTATGTAATAAAAATAAATATCTCCCTTTGCCACAATGTTTTCTATGCTATTCTGAACTAGTCAGAAAAATAAACAGGAGATACCAACGCTTACCCACATACAGACCCTTTGTGAGACCTCTGCAGCAGACGAATTTTGGAAATATTTTGGAAAATGATGAAATTGCGCGGTATATTAATGTTCACAATATCGCAACACTCTGTTACGTGTCAGTGATGTCAGTACTTTGATTCGTTAACTATACTCAAACTGAAGAGTAAAATAAAGGATTAAATAAAAGAAATGAAATAAAGCCATACCACTCATCGCGACTCATTTGTTAAACCTTTGAAATAAATTATTGTAGAGAATGACTAGACAAAAAAAACATATCTATAGATATGATCAATACTAATTATAAACGAGGAGTGACACCTTAAGAAATCGATCGTCGGGACTTTTAGACTTAATTACACAGATCACATTATTCCTCCATGCAGTGTCTTTCTGTTTGCTTATGTGTGTGTTGGAATGGTCTTTTACGCCGCATTCAATCGAACTTCAGTTAAATCATTGCTTTTACTAGGTAAATTACCTATACTATCGGTAATATTTATTGTGGCACTGATGCATCACACGTAATGCTATACCAAAATCCCTGAGCGCAATAGCGAGAAGTCATTACCGTACGATGAAACGATCGGGAATCGAACCCTGGTCTCCCGCTCCCGAGGCGGACGATCTAACCATTACACCACGGAAAGGCTGAGTTACAAAATCTAACCTTTAACATGACATGGTATGCAATTTTACCTCAAATCTTTGTCATTTTTTTTTTTTTTTGTAGAAAAGGTAATTTGGGATGTTGATGTCTCTGCGTACCGTGAAGACGGAGGCGAACCTGTACAGCCACAATGCTTAGAGACTTAACTCTTCGTTTATATTTAATAAAGTACCAGATGTATCTTCTTTTTTTAAACAAGAAGTGTAACCCTACTAGTTTAGGTGTATGCCTATTTTCTGTTATCCCTTACAGACGTTTTATGACGCCTTTGTAGCAGATGACCATTTAAAACATTGTGGCAAAGTTTACAACTTTTATTAATTATTTAAAACTTCTCATTTATGCAGATCTTTCACGTGTTTACCAATATGTATTAACTCTGTATTTCTCAAATGTTTTTGCCTAGATGTTTTCAAAGTCGATTGCTGCAGACTTGTTGTATGTGGGAAAGGGTTAAACGTCGTTTGCTGCAGATTTGTTTTATGTGGAAAAGGGTTCAAAGTCGTTTACTTCAGATGTGTTGTATTTCGGAAAGAGTTAAAAGTCATTTGCTGCAGACTTGTTGTATGTGGGAAAGGGTTAAACGTCGTTTGCTGCAGACTTGTTGTATGTGGAAAAGGGTTAAAAGTCATTTGCTGTAGATTTGTTGTATTTTCGAAAGGGTTAAAAGTCGTTTGCTGTAGATTTGTTGTATGCGGGAAAGGTTTAAAAGTCATTTGCTGTAGATTTATTGTATTTTCGAAAGGGTTAAAAGTCGTTTGCTGTAGATTTGTTGTATGTGGAAAAGTGTTAAAAGTCGTTTGCTGTAGATTTGTTGTATGTGGGAAAGGGTTAAAAGTCGTTTGCTGTAGATTTGTTGCATTTGGGAAAGGGTTAAAAGTCATTTGCTGCAGACTTGTTGTATGTGGGAAAGGGTTAAAAGTCGTTTGCTGTAGATTTGTTGTATGGGGGAAAGGGTTAAAAGTCGTTTGCTGTAGATTTGTTGCATTTGGGAAAGTGTTAAAAGTCGTTTGCTGCAGACTTGTTGTATGTGGGAAAGGGTTAAACGTCGTTTGCTGTAGACTTGTTGTATTTAGGAAAGGGTTAAACGTCGTTTGCTGCAGACTTGTTGTATGGGGGAAAGGGTTAAAAGTCGTTTGCTGCAGACTTGTTGTATGGGGGAAAGTGTTAAAAGTCGTTTGCTGTAGACTTGTTGTATTTAGGAAAGTGTTAAAAGTCGTTTGCTGTAGATTTGTTGTATGGGGGAAAGTGTTAAAAGTCGTTTGCTGTAGACTTGTTGCATTTGGGAAAGTGTTAAAAGACGTTTGCTGTAGATTTGTTGCATTTGGGAAAGTGTTAAAAGTCGTTTGCTGTAGACTTGTTGCATTTGGGAAAGTGTTAAAAGTCGTTTGCTGTAGACTTGTTGCATTTGGGAAAGTGTTAAAAGTCGTTTGCTGCAGACTTGTTGTATGTGGGAAAGTGTTAAAAGTCGTTTGCTGCAGACTTGTTGTATGTGGGAAAGTGTTAAAAGTCGTTTGCTGCAGACTTGTTGTATGGGGGAAAGTGTTAAAAGTCGTTTGCTGTAGATTTGTTGTATTTAGGAAAGGGTTAAAAGTCGTTTGCTGTAGACTTGTTGTATTTAGGAAAGGGTTAAAAGTCGTTTGCTGCAGACTTGTTGTATGGGGGAAAGGGTTAAAAGTCGTTTGCTGTAGATTTGTTGCATGGGGGAAAGGGTTAAAAGTCGTTTGCTGTAGACTTGTTGTATTTAGGAAAGGGTTAAAAGTCGTTTGCTGCAGACTTGTTGTATGGGGGAAAGTGTTAAAATTCGTTTGCTGTAGATTTGTTGCATGGGGGAAAGTGTTAAAAGTCGTTTGCTGTAGATTTGTTGCATTTGGGAAAGTGTTAAAAGTCGTTTGCTGTAGACTTGTTGTATTTAGGAAAGTGTTAAAAGTCGTTTGCTGCAGACTTGTTGTATGGGGGAAAGTGTTAAAAGTCGTTTGCTGTAGATTTGTTGCATTTGGGAAAGTGTTAAAAGTCGTTTGCTGTAGACTTGTTGTATTTAGGAAAGGGTTAAAAGTCATTTGCTGCAGACTTGTTGTATGGGGGAAAGGGTTAAAAGTCGTTTGCTGTAGATTTGTTGCATGGGGGAAAGTGTTAAAAGTCGTTTGCTGTAGACTTGTTGTATTTAGGAAAGGGTTAAAAGTCGTTTGCTGCAGACTTGTTGTAAGGGGGAAAGGGTTAAAAGTCGTTTGCTGTAGATTTGTTGCATTTGGGAAAGTGTTAAAAGTCGTTTGCTGTAGACTTGTTGTATTTAGGAAAGGGTTAAAAGTCATTTGCTGCAGACTTGTTGTATGGGGGAAAGGGTTAAAAGTCGTTTGCTGTAGATTTGTTGCATTTGGGAAAGTGTTAAAAGTCGTTTGCTGTAGACTTGTTGTATTTAGGAAAGGGTTAAAAGTCGTTTGCTGCAGACTTGTTGTATGGGGGTAAGGGTTAAAAGTCGTTTGCTGTAGATTTGTTGCATTTGGGAAAGTGTTAAAAGTCGTTTGCTGTAGACTTGTTGTATTTAGGAAAGGGTTAAAAGTCATTTGCTGCAGACTTGTTGTATGGGGGAAAGGGTTAAAAGTCGTTTGCTGTAGATTTGTTGTATTTAGGAAAGTGTTAAAAGTCGTTTGCTGTAGACTTGTTGTATTTGGGAAAGGGTTAAAAGTCGTTTGCTGCAGACTTGTTGTATGGGGGAAAGGGTTAAAAGTCGTTTGCTGTAGATTTGTTGCATTTGGGAAAGTGTTAAAAGTCGTTTGCTGTAGATTTGTTGCATTTGGGAAAGTGTTAAAAGTCGTTTGCTGTAGATTTGTTGCATTTGGGAAAGTGTTAAAAGTCGTTTGCTGTAGATTTGTTGCATTTGGGAAAGTGTTAAAAGTCGTTTGCTGTAGACTTGTTGTATTTAGGAAAGTGTTAAAAGTCGTTTGCTGCAGACTTGTTGTATGGGGGAAAGTGTTAAAAGTCGTTTGCTGTAGATTTGTTGCATTTGGGAAAGTGTTAAAAGTCGTTTGCTGTAGATTTGTTGTATTTAGGAAAGTGTTAAAAGTCGTTTGCTGTAGACTTGTTGTATTTAGGAAAGTGTTAAAAGTCGTTTGCTGCAGACTTGTTGTATGGGGGAAAGGGTTAAAAGTCGTTTGCTGTAGATTTGTTGCATTTGGGAAAGTGTTAAAAGTCGTTTGCTGTAGACTTGTTGTATTTAGGAAAGGGTTAAAAGTCGTTTACGGCAGACTTGTTGTATGGGGGAAAGGGTTTAAAGTTGTTTGCTGCAGATTTATTGTATGTGGGAAAGGGTTTAAAATCGTTTGCTGCAGACTTGTTGTATGTGGGTTAAATGCACATTTGACAAAACGCGGCTGCACTATATAGATCTAGGCCTAAGTATTTAAGTACTTTTGAAAAGAAGTGACTTCAGACTAGGCTTTGAATCCGAAACCACTCACACAAAAACCTTTGTCGTCTGCAAAATTGTAGTAAAACTTTGTAGTCTGCCACATTACTGAATATTTTGAAACAAAAGAAATCAGATCTATTTACTGTTTTAAATCTTCTGTTAATTTGAAATTGTATGAGGAGTGCCAAGTTTTTACCAATATATATTAACCCTGTATTTCTCAAATATCTCCTTTTGCCACAATGTTTTCAACTTATTCAGTAATAATATTTTATATTGTGACTCTTGTCTTGTCCTTTCTCCAACGTCTTTCTGTCTAACTTTGACTTTACTGGCAGTCGACACATGTGTTCTTTCAAATAATATCAGTTATGTTTCTTCTGAGCCACTTCTGTCATTTTAGCTTTGTTACTGTTTCACTTCTACATCGGGTGAGAAGGCTCCGGTAGCTCTGTCGGTAACCATGGGGTTGTGAGTTCGAACCCTAGCTCGGCCAACAAACTTTCAGACGTTTGACAAAAGTCTGTATGACAAGCGACATTTGTCTTCCATCAATAGGCTGACAGTTTATGAAGAACGGCAGCCTGTTGCTTGGTGTGTGAATTACTGGTGAAACAAAGCCAGGAAAGACATATATAGGTTAACTAGCCGGCGTGATATGACGGACAACATGTTGTAATCGACGTTAAAGCACAATCAATCAATCGGATGAGAAAATATTAATTCATTTGGCGTTCTTCTTCAATTGTTTTACATAAACAGTCTTTCTTATTTCTAATTACTAAGACGAAGTTATTCTTTTACGTACATAAACTGTTTCTATCTACATGTAAGTGCACAATCAATCATTATTCAACCATTTCAATACACAGATCGTTTTACGGGATTCCTTCACATAAAGATTGAGTTGTAAATCTTCGTCATTGAATTGCTTTATAAACTGTAGTTCAGGTTTGATTATTTTACATACATACATAAGTCGTTCAAACTGAGGCCATATTTTTAATTCACTTACTTGGTCCTACTTATCATTATGTAAACATACAAAGCTCTCGTTTATTTTTTGTGTAGAAATTAGTCATATTGAAAGACTTGAGGCATATGTGATTTGGGCTTTTTATGCGGTTTTCAACAGTATTCGATGTATTACGACGACGGAACAACTATGCATGATCCCTAGATGAGTAAACAGTGTCGAACTATATATAGCAAGTCGTTAATTGAAAGATATCTCTCTAAATAAGTAAACAAGATATCTCTCTAAATAAGTAAACAGAGATATTTCTTTAACTTTAATCAAGTTTAAAATATATCTCGATAACATAAAAATCTATCTTAAATACAAAGATTTATTTCTAGCATAGTGATTTATATATTTCACTTGCGTAAAAAGATATCTTTTGAAGTTAGAGATATGTCTTCTGTAATTTAGAAAGATATCTCTATATGTTAGAGAGATATCTTTATATTTCAAAAAATATTTATGTTAGAGAGATGTCTCTCTTAGTTTGGGAGATATCTCACTTAATATTTATGTTATATAAGTTATGATTGACGTGTGAACTACGCCGCAAGTAGACACTCCTTAAACTTGCATCGCAACTGCAACATAATCTTCCTTTTATCATAAACCATTTATAAGTTTAATAAAACAGTATAAAAGTTAACGAAAAAACATAAATTCCACATGAAAAATATCTTGACGTAAAAGCATCTTTCAATGACGTCACATCATATTTCAGTGACGTACCTTTACCATATTTGATACCGTATTTGACCTTTTGTTTTTTTCTACATTTTGACCTTGTGACCTGGTTTTTAGCTCTACTGACCAAAGGCCAGAAGAGCTTATGCCGTGGTGTGGTGTCCGTCGTCAGTGCGTCCGTGCGTCCGTGCGGCCGTAAACAATTGCATGTGAACGCGATACAGTCTTCAGTTTTGATTGAATCTCAATCAAACTTATTCAATAGTTAGATATCCATGAGAGCTCGGTTTCTTTCGCAAACCAGCCAGATCCGCCTATGCAAGACTGGATTATGGCCCTTGAAATTGTCAAAATTTCTATAATTGAGCTGGTGAACACAATAGAGGCTCCATTTACTATCTGATCTTCACCAAACTTACACAGTAGTTAGGTATCCATGAGAGCTTGGTTCCGTTTGCAAACAAGCCAGATCCGCTCATGAAAGCCTGGATTATGGCCCTTGAAATTGTCAGAATTGCTATAATAGAGCTTGTGAACGCGATAAAGTCTTCAGTTTTGATTGTATCTCAATCAAACTTATACTGTAGTTAGATATCCATAAGAGCTCGGTTCCTTTCGCAAACCGGCCAGAGCTTATGCCGTGGTGTGGTGTCCGTCGTCCGTGAGTCCGTGCGTCCGTGCATCCGTGCGTCCGTGCGTCCGTGCGTCCGTGCGTCCGTGCGTCCGTGCGTCAGTGCGTCCGTGCGTCAGTGCGGCCGTGCGTCAGTGCGGCCGTAAACAATTGCTTGTGAACGCGATACAGTCTTCAATGATATCCATGAGAGCTCGGTTCCTTTCGCAAACCGGCCAGATCCGCCCATGCAAGACTGGATTATGACCCATGAAATTGTCAAAATTGCTATAATTGAGCTTGTGAACACAATAGAGGCTCCATTTATCCTCTGATCTTCATCAAACTTAAATAGTAGTTAAATATTGATGAGAGCTTGGTTCTTTTCGAAAACCAGCCAGATGTGTCCTTGCATGACTTGATTATGGCCCTTGAAATTGTCAAAATTGCTATAATAGAGCTTGTGAACACAATAGAGGCTCCATTTACCATCTGATCTTCATTAAACTTAGATAGAAGTTAAATATTGATGAGAGCTTGGTTCTTTTCGAAAACCAGCCAGATGTGTCCTTGCATGACTTGATTATGGCCCTTGAAATTGTCAAAATTGCTATAATACAGCTTGTGAACACAATAGATTCTCGATTTACTATCCGATCTTCACCAAACTTAAATAGTAGTTAAATATTGATGAGACCTCGGTTCCTTCCGCAAATCAGCCAGATCCGCCCATGCATGACCGGATTATGGCCCTTAAAATGAAAAGAGCATTGAATTTACAAAAAAATATTCTTAAACTTTATTTTATAAATGGAATAAGCGTACCATAGTGTTTTTAAATTATGAAGGTTAATGTAGGTTAAAATAATAGTTATAGTATATTAAAAGAATAAATACCTCTGAATAGAATTAAGTTAACCTAGTTTACCTAATTTACGGGAGATAATCTATTAAAATCTAAATACAAATGAAAAATAGTTATCTCCCATTCCATTTCAAGATATAACACGTGTACTTTGGTTGTCTTTAAGCAATCTTAGAGAACAAGAAATGTGTCACATTTACCTATGTTGGTTACTTTTAATTATATACATCCAATCCTGTGTTAAATATGGCTCCGGACGGCGAGACGACCCAAAACATATAAAATACAAACAATTCTATAAAGCTTTTATTTATCATTAGTTTATATTTTTAATTACATCTATTTACTAGTATTTAGACTTTATAGACTCTTTAGAAACCATTTCACACATAGAACACATCTGCAGCAGAACAACTTGTTAAACATATTTCGAAACATTTTGGAAACTCATTATACCTGAAATGTAATGTTTGAATACTGTTGAAAACACATTGACAACTTGTGGGATTGCTCAACATTTCAAAAGTTGTCTGCCACAGCTGCATAGTTTTGATAAGTATTGGATAATAGCCCTGCCCTAGGATATTTGCCCATTAGGAAAATTACCTTAGGATAATTACCCCTAGGATAGTTACCCTTTATGGCATTTTATCTAACCCTCTAATAATTACTGCCAGGATAATAAACCCTTAAACCCTTACCCCTATGGTCATAACCCCTAAGACAAATACCCCCTATGGTCATTACCCCTTAGGGCAATTGCTACAAAGAATCATTGTCCCTAGGTGTAATTGTCATTAAGAATAATGATCGTAATTATCCTAGGAGTTAATAATCCTAGGTAATAATTGTCCTAAGGGGTTAAGTCCTACAGTCGATTGATATTCTTATTAAATCAGCCATATCTACGTTTTACCTTATTTTAAATATTCGATAGATTATTCCAATAAGCATCAAAGTACAAATGCATATCATTCAGGGGAACTTTTTAACACTTTCCTATATATTTAAACGCGATTTCCTTATGTTCATGTCTTCAAAGTTGTCTGCTGCAAATTTGTTATTTATGGGAAAGGGTTGAAATAAGTATCTGAAATGACTTGGAGGCCATCACTGTACATCTCATACAAGCATCTACGATCTTAATCATTGGGTTACCATGTGTTTCGAAAATAGTAATATAGACCTACATGGAATGTCACTATACACATATACATTCAGGTGAACGGGCATGGGTTCTATAATTTGGCATTTTACTTTTTAAACAAATTTATAAGATTCCTATTCTGTCCAACATATTTGATTGTAAGCTTTATGAATGCAAAGTCGTTTTTATTAATATATACGTAATTATCTCAATATACCATAATGTCACTGCTAGATAAAAGAAAAATTGTACATCAAAATACATATTAACATGTACCCTTCACTAATTAAAGATATTGTTATTACTTATTGTTTATTAGATTATAATCAGTCATGCTATCATTGTCAATCAACTCTTTTTGTCTGACAGATGGTTTCTAAAGAATATAAAGTTTGTTCCAGGATTCAATTTCGGATAAAAGGTAAAACTAGCTTTCTACTAAACGTCAGTGTTGTTTCATTGCAGTTTTTCATCATTACATTGGATTGGTGTTTCCAAATGAGTCCAAGCATATTTCTCTATCCCTAGCTGGATCGAGCATCCAAATCACTGAAATCAATAAATAATGCATTTAATTACAGGCAGTTTAGATTTGCGTATGTACTTTTATGCACCAGTCTTTGATCGCAGTTTCAGATATGTATAACTTACACTCCATTAAAATGAGAATCGTTAGTTAAAAAAGCATCAATGAGTGAAACATTTAAGAAAAGGTTACAGCTTTAATAAATATATTTGATATGTAATTAACAATGACTCTAAAATATTAAAAAATCGAGATGAGAATTTTGATAGCTCTGAGCGAAAAGTTGGCATACTATTCACTACTCGATGTAGATACAACCTCTTTGTAGTAACATAAATAAAATACCTGGATGAAAGTGACACGGCAGTGTACTACCAATAGTAAGTTGATAACGGCGACGGTAATTGGCGATTCCACTTCCTGAACGTAAAACGGAGGTGTACATTCTTTTATTGGTTCATATTATCACTAACAAGAGCAGTAGTAGTTGATGAAGAATTAGTGGTGGTGGTGTTTGTGGTATTATTTTATTTATTATTTATTATTTATTGTTATTAATTATTATTATTATTATTATGAAAATATGTAAATTAACCAATATTCATCTTATATGTTTACATTGACAGACTTGTTAACATGGAAATATTAATATATCTACAAAATAATCCCTTATGAAGTTAACTTTTGGTTTTCTCGTCTGACTATGGCGTTGAGGTAGTTACACAAACAGATTTGTTTGTCCAACAGGATCTGCCATATTAACTTGTCAAACATCATTCTATTTTACCTCATTACAGAGTTATTGCATTTTTTACTTTTTATTGTCCGTAAAAATAACTTGAGAACTACTAAATTGAATCTAACAAAAATACAATGGTAAAGCATAATGAGAGGCAGTGCAGTGTAAAAGAAACATAACTCTTTTTGAGCTAATTACAAAGTTATTGCACTTTCTTACTTCCAGAACTCTAAGTAAGCTTATCACTTAGTTATTGCCCTTTCTCACTTTTTTCTTACCCGGAGAATAACTTTAAAACAAAAGAACGGAATTTAATAAAACTTCATACAATGGTAGACCACAATGAGTTAACGTACAGTGTACAAGAAACATAACTCTATTTTAGCTAATTACAGAGTCATTGACCTTTCCTACTTTTTTATTGTCCGGATAAAAACTTTAAAACTGCAAGATGGAATTTGATAAAACTTCATACAATGGTAGAGCACTATTAGGAGAAGTGCAGTGAGCAAGAGCCATAATTCTGTTTTAGCTAATTACAGAGTGATTGCCCTTTCTTACTTTTTTCTTGTCTGTAGAATAACTTTAAAACTACAGGATGGAATTTCATAAAACTTCATACAATGTCAAATGTTTATAAATTGTCTTCTTCATAAAAAAGGCCATCAGTGATAACATTTTAAATTAAATTCAAATTAAAAAATGAACAAAACAAGAAAAACCCGATCCATAACATTGTCATTTTGAGGTGGGGTTTTGAAATATATCACTACCAAATCCTATCAGGGCGGCGTTCGGGGCATATTTATCACAGTCAGTGATAGCTCAAGTTTTATTTAAGTGGCTTGATAATGGCACACGCTAACCAAGATTACATTTTTATAAATTGTGTACCGCCATGATAAAACAAATGACATTTTCGAAGAAAAAAAAGTCAAAATAATTTTATAACCTTCTGATGTTTTTAGGTTTTTTTAAATCATGGACTTAATTAAAATTAATATTTACGAAATGTTATTGACGCCGCGTGGGAAGCGCTGCGTCAATATGGGATAGGTTTTAATTTTGTACCATGGGGTGACGTAATCAAAAAGGGAGAAACCAATGTTATTATTGTTAAAAAAAACCTCTGTTGTTTGTTTGAAAAAAACAACCTTTATGAATCAATAAATTGTATAAAATGATTTAAGACACAAAAAGATACAAAATAGGCATGTCTTCTACCGTTATTACTAAACTTTAGACACATCTAATGGGTATTTAATAACTTTCCCCTAACTTCCTAGGCCACGCTTTTATTATAGTTTGGTTTACGACCCCGATTCATCAAAGCTCAGAAAAAAGTTTCTGGCGATGTTTTTGCCTATTTACAATTTTGAGATTTTTAAATAAATGGGTAATCTTTAAAAAATCAAAGATGATTCACTTTAATTACTACATATTACAGTAAAATTCTAGAAACTGTAAACACAACGTTAACCCAACTATGCAATAGGCATGGCCGTAATGTGACCCGTTCTATTTGTAAATGCAGCATGTCATCGCTTGGCGATTTTGGTCATTCTTATTGAATAGACGACAAGGTGTCATCGGTTCCCATAGAGTAATTAAGTTGTCTCTGCTTCGTTCCGTTATGAATACTTCGCTGTTTTCACGATTTCATCCGATTTCTAAAATTCATTGGGTTCGTACCCGGTTTTTCATCTTTCGTTCGAGATGAACGATTCGTACCAACTGGTTTTCGCTCTTTGCTCTTGGGGAACTGACTTGACCATTTTCTTTTGTTTATTGTTTCAGTTTTCTACTGGCATGTTCAAAACGATTAAAGTGACATTTACAAACAAACAAAACAGACTTAATAATTATTGCTTTATGTTGACTATACATGTGAACTTTCATAATGCTCAATCTTGATCATAAATAACTTTTTCTTTTTTGTTTAATTACTTCGTATTTTGTGTTAATATACTCCCGGTTTTGCTATCATACTTCTGCTAAACTGGAAGGAGAATATACTTCCCCGTCTCCTTTCAAAGCTTGTGTCACACTTAACTTATAACTAGAGGCAATAAACCTTAATATATGTTAATATTTAAGCACGTATGTTTAATTTTTGTCTAATGGATCTAGTTAGAGGATTTAAAACAGTTTATTGATAAAAGACACTTGAGAAACTTCAGCTTGTATGACACATTATAGTTGCAGTGAATGTTAAGCAAACCGTAAACCAAGTGGTTTCAGGACTAAACTTGTCATTTCACGACTTAACTTCACATGCTGAATATCACATAGATCGTAGCATATAAAACGTTTAATCCCTACGTCAATATTTACCCTTTCTGCTCTTGGTAATCTTTTTATATAGGCTATGTTAGCCAGGTGAGCAATATAGGCACATCTTGGCCTTCTTGTTTAAAATAAAGGACATTTGACCTTCTTGTTCGAAATATATTTACATTATGTCTGCTTGCACAGGTTATTTAAATGTACTTAACTGCATCTGCTTCAAAATCATGCGCGGCGTCTTTGATGCTTTGCATCAAAATTCTTCTTGTAGTTGTCTTGGAATACACATTGATATTGTTTAATTGATGATGACACACAGAAGAACACACACGGTAATTAATAACAGTTCTATATAATTGCTTGCTGACATTTAGCCTTATACATTACATGTCAATGTAAAATACCATAGAATATGCCACAGAATTAAATTTCGGATAAAAGGTAACTAGCTTTCTACTAAATATCAGTGTTGTTTCATTGCTGTTTTTCATCATTACATTGGAATGGTGTTTCCATTTTGATAACTCTGAACGAACAGTTGGCATACAATTAGATATTCGATGTAGATACAACTGTTTGTATGAACATAAATAAAATACCTGGATGAAAGTAACACGGCAGTGTACTACCAATAGGTAAAGTCCTAGTAAGTCGACGACGGCGACGATAAATGGGGATTCCGCTTCCTGAAAGTAAAACGGAGGTGTAAATTCTTTATCCGTTCATATTATCACTACAAGCAGCAGTAGTAGTAGTTGAAGAAGTAGTGGCGGTGGTGTTTGTGGTAGTGGTGCTATTATTATTACTGATAGTATTTTTTATTTATTTTATTTTATTAATTATAATTATTATTATCATTTCTATTGAAAAGGTAATTTAAACAATATGTATTTAATATGTTTAAATTGACAGACCTGTTTACATGGAAATAATTACATATCTACAAACAAAGGTTAATGGAGTCAACTTTCGGTGTTCTCCTTTGATTATAGCGTTGAGGTAGTTACACAAACAGATACTTGTGTTTGTCCACTAAGATCGGCCGTATTACCTTGTGAAACATCATTCACTTGCTGCTCACTAGTGTCATCAGATACACTACCATTGTTGGAATTGACATCCATATTTGTCTCCGCTTTAGCTGAAGCATTACACAGGATATGTTCATTGTAATAAAATATAACAATACGTAAACAAAAGGAACATGATGACCCTAGATCGCACATTTGAGTAATGCAATGTAATTTGTCATGCCAACCACAATTACTGTTTTTGCCTTCAAGTAAGTTAATACAAGAGGCCCAAGATGATCAGTATAACTCCACTGCCACAAAGCAAAATAATCCACAACCTATGTTTTCTGTCTTTTGACAAATCAATATGACTTAGAAGGTCACCAAATAAATATCTATGTACCAGTTAGTATATCAAAATCAGATATTATCTTCTTAGGAAATGATTAACTAATCTTACACTCTGGACATAAAGGGTCATAAAGGACCAGCCCCGAATGACAATGTATTTTAAACAATCAACACGACTTGAAGGTATCTGATTGAGGGTCAGCCAAAGGAACATTTGTACAAAACTATTTGGAGAAGACTGATCATTTCGGAGAAGACCATTTCTAAACGACTTTACAATGGCCATATGAGGCAAACCAGTTCTGATTCTAGAGGCCATGTTTATCGACAAATCAACATGGCTTGAAAGAATCTAGTTGATGATCACCTAAGGAACATTTCTGAATAAGTATTTTGAAAAATCATCCAACTAGTTCCGGAGAAGATTTCTATCTTCCGGTTGCCATGCAAAATAGAATTCTGCATGAAAGAAAATGAAGAAATGGTGAGGACATTGAGAGGATAGGATGCTCTCTGTGGTATTTCATCGCAGTAGACCCACTGGTTATAGTGGAGAAAACATTGACGGACGGACGACGTACGACAGACTCTGGACAAAGGGCGATCAAAATAACTAAAAAAAACGTTACATTACCAAATCCATTTCCAATAAATACACACGAAAAGTTATTGTAAAAAAACAACATACATGTATAATACAAAAATAATCTAAACTGGAAATGAATTTGTTTCTAATCAAAATTATATATTGCCATTAAGTTAGATATAACTTTGGAAAACAGATTTTTTTGAAAATTCTCTGGAGAACTAACCGTCCAAATGTCATTCTTACACTAAAGCAGTCAGTTTATAACTTCCTTTTAAGTGCCTCATAACTTATAGGCGAACTGAGTTATGAATGAAATCCTCTAGTTCCATTTTATCAAAAATATTAAAAATACAGCAAAAATCGATTGATAAATTGACTTGTTCATAGCAAATAGTAACATTAATTTACGTCGAACAACTTCTTGGACAATATGGCCAACATCAATTTCGTGTCTACCACTTTTCTCGTGACTCAATTAATCTGTTGCGACAACCCCTGAATTAATCAGTGGATGATAAGACAACAAACACAACTATACAACCATTGTATAAATCCAAAAAGCTAAAGATTGTGCTACATTACATTTCATCATACCACTCGTTTTTTTGCATATTGATTTTTCATATATCGAGCGGTGGACCTTGGCCTTGAAACCAACACGGTACATACTACTAAGACCCAACCCCAGTTAAAAAGAACAAGGATGAAAAGAGAATGGAGTACACTTAACTTGAATTTACAAAACTTATTCTCACACTTTATTTTATATACGGACATAAACATTAATATAGGTTAAAATAGTTGTCATAGTATATTTAAAGAATACATACATACCTCTGAATATAACTAAGTTAATCTTGATTAGGAGAGATAAGCTGCTAAAATCTAAATAAAATTAAAAATGGTTATTCCTTTTCCATTTAAAAATAGCCCGGCCGGGTAGCTCAATTGGTAGCGTATCTGACTCGTGATCCGGAGGTCACGGGTTCGATACCCGGTTGCGGCGACATTCTTTCGGGCGATTTTACATTGCCTCTCACCTCTGATCTATGTGAGAAAGTAGTCAGTGGCTTCGAAAGAATGTTGTGTAAGTACTGGTGTGGGAAAGCCAGGAAAACATGGGTAGGTGCACTGACCGCCGTGATATGACCAAAGCTGTTGAAAGCGGCGTTAAACTCCAAACAAACAAACAAACAAATCCATTTAAAAATAGAACACGAGTATTCTGGTTTTCCTTAACCCTTTTCCACCTGCAGACACATTTTGACGCAATAGCAGCAGACGACCTTTGAACACATTTTGGCCAAAGGAGAAATTGGTCATGATAAGGAATGTCCCCTTTGGCAACAATGTATGCAACATTGTTTAACAATTAAGCTGTCTTTTATGGAGATTTTTCAGGTTTTTGTCACCATGTTTTCAAAGTTGTCTGATGCAGATTTATTGTTTGTGGGAAAGGGTTAAGCAATCTTAGTGAAACTTACTTTGTCGCCTTTACCTATAACATTTACAAAATATTAATAATACTCATCCAATCGTGTCTTAAATATGTCTCCGGACGGAGGGACAACCCAAAACTATACCTCATCTGCCTATAAATAGAAAGCCTTATCTACATAAACTGAAATAAATGAAGAACTCTGAGAATATGTTGAGCTGTGAATACCCGGATCAGACTGTGCGGATCACTGTTCTGGACCTTCAACGGTCGCATATACCTGACGGATGGTTTTCGAAAAGCGCCGCTCCATATTCATTAGTAGATCATCGCAAAGACAGTTATATTTCCTAGGTAACATCTACAGTGTGTTAATATTTTATCTGGAAGACCAACAGAGTAGTCATATTTCTACACACTTTTGATCAAATTATTATAGAATACTTTACTTATTTTCCGCGGAATCTCAGTCGGTAACGTTCCATGGTTCGTTATTTCGGTTTATTCTCGATTGTCCCACATTTTGATTTTTGGGCTAAAAATCGATGTAGGACTATCGGGAAAAAATACAGGTAAGGTGTCGGCTAATCCCTGCCCGGGGCGAAGATATCACTACAGTTCGGTTCATTTAAAATTCCACTATATTGGTAACCATTTTTTATAAAACAGTATGTTACGAATTTATCAGAAAAAAGCTCTTGTTTGGTCCTCTTTTTGATATAACATAGGAATAAGGAAAATATCAAATTATTTAGAAAAACATATTTTTATTCAAATTAGGTAATTGAACTATTGTTTATAATACATACATTCAAATAACAAATAACAAATTAAACACATCATATAATCACATCGTCTGATCTGGGTTTTCACTGTTTTCAATTTTGTTGAATATTTACTCAGTTTATAAATGGTTACATATGTAGACAATATGTTGCTCTGTCCGCATACACAATTGCGCTAATGGCATCACGCAGGCGTTCCTTTAGGGATGCTAGTCGCGTGTCAATGTTTTTATATTTCCTTCTCTTGGTTGGTCTTTTACCTCCTGTAGCATACTGAACTACCTTGATACATGAAAATGATTCAACTTCCTGGATAGTTCTAAGGATGGAAAATATGTTCGGATGTGAATGCTGAACAGCTTTCTTCAACATGCTATGCCAGCCTTCTACATTGTTTGTCGTCCTTGGACCATGGGTATTGAAGTGATTCCAAATATGTTTGTCGCTCTCAATCCAGTTCTCAGTTACATAGTCTGTGAATGTTTCAACTGCTGCAGGAAGCTCTAAAGTAGCAATGTCAGTGAGTGCTTCGAACCACACGTCTTCAACTGAGTTGAGACTTACATCCTTCAAAAGTCTTGATTCTTTTTACCAATTCAACAGATTGTTCATTCCAATCCCGATTTCTGAGAGCTGATACCTCTTCTTTGTAAATTGTTGGAATAGGCGTTGTTTCCTTTCGACACCGTTTTCGAATCTTCTGCATCACATTGTCTGTTTCTATATGGAAATTGTCAGGCTCGTGGATATGGTTAGCGTTATGTCTGACGAGAATACCTTCTCTGGTTGTTACTCGTGATGGACAGGCACGGTTAGAACAAGTCCAGTACACCCTCTCTTCCCGTCGGCTCTTGATAACAAATTTGTGGCCATCAATAACCAGACTCATTCCGCCGCGCTGGTTCTTCACAAAATCTAGTCTTACTTGGGCGTTAGCCATGTTTTCAGTATGATGTTGATGTAAAAACAATAATGATACTTTTCCCCAAAATTTTCAATTCAAGAAATGCATCAACAGTTTGTTCATTTATAATTAAGAGCATATAATTATATAATTTTCTTTAATTTAATTGAATGTTTGTGCAAACAGTTCAGAAAGAAATGAAACAAAGGTGAAATTAATAAAGATCAAATATGAATTATAAGTGGGTTTTTTTGCAAACAAATGAAATTAATAAAGATCAAATATGAATTATAAGTGTGTTTTTTTGCAAACAAATGAAATTAATAAAGATCAAATAGTAAAGAAACCGCAATGAAACAAAGCAGAAAATACTGTGAAATTTACTATGTTTGTAGTGGAATAGGCATAAACTTAATTGAATGTTTGTGCAAACAGTAAACCGCAAATTTACTATGTTTGTAGTGGAATAGGCATAATAACAGGACTGTATTCTCACCTTTCCCTTACCTCTCTTTACCGCTCGTTATCCCACCGCATTAAGGGTAAATAGTAAAATCAAAATGTGGGACAATCGAGAAGACACCGTTATTTCGAATACAAGCTTTTCAAACATACTTTATGATGTTTGACAAAAGTCACTGCGATCAAAGTCGTTCGTTTGGTACTCATTTGGTTAAAAGAGTACAGTTAAATTCTCATTTAAGACCACTAACGTTACTCAAAGATAGTGACTTTCTGATGCATACGATCAGTTGGGTTTATACTTTGTGAAGCAATTTTTAACCGAGTTATAAACAGTTAACTTGATTTTAATTATATCATATCATTTCTGGTTTATTTTGTGTTTGATTAAGAAAAACGCAAAAATTAAAAAAGACATGTTATCTAACCCTTATAACATTTACCACTAAGAATAATTACCGCTAGGATAATAAAGCCTTAGAACAATTACCCCTATGATCATTACCCTTAGGACAATTACTCCCTATGGCCATTACCCCTTAAGGCAATTGCTACAATGAATCATTGACTCTAGCGGTAATTGTCATGAAGGATAATGATCGTAATGATCCTAGGTGATAATTGTTCTAAGGGGTTTAGTCCTGCAATCTATTGATATTCTTATTAAATCAGTCCATCTACGTTTTACCTCGTTGATGCAGTATGTCTAGATTAACGTTATTTTAAATACGTGCTTTTGATATTTGATAGAATAATCTATTCCAATAAGCATCAAAATATAAATGCATATCAATCAGGGGAACTTTTTAACCCTTTCCCATATATATAAACGCTTTTTCCTTACTTTCGCCTAAATGTCTTCAAAATCGTCTGCTGCAAATTGGTTGTATATGGGGAAGGGTTGAAATAAGTATCTGAAAGTTACACTAATAGTTCAAACTTTGGATTATTTAAGCTGAGCCCTGTATATGTTTAAGCAGTGTTCTTTTATTGTCACTCTATTGTTAATTTAATCAAAATCATATATTGCCGTAAAATTAAATATTATTTTGAAAAACATTTTTGTTTTAAAATTCTCTAGAGAACTTACTCTCCAAATGTCATTCTTACACTAGATAGTAAGTTTATAACTTTCGTAAGTGCCTTAAAAATTAGAAGAACTGAGTCATGATTCTTTCTTGTTCCTTTTTATCAAACAAAGTAAAAATACAGCAAAAATCAATTGATAAATTGACATGTTCTTAGCAAATGGTAGTATTACTTTACGTCTAGCACCTTCTTGGACAATATGGCCTACATCAATTTCGTGTCCACCATTTTCCACATGATTCAATGAATCTTTTGTGACAGGCCCTGAAATAATCAATGGATGATAAGACAACGAACACAACCATGAACACATTTTATAAGTCCACAAGTCTAAAGATTTGGCTACATTACATTTCATCATACTACTAGGTTTTTCATAATGCTTTTTGAGGACATGTAGTCAAAGCTGCAAGATAAACCAATGTCAAGTATTTTGTCTATGATATAAAAAGCTGTAACATTATAAGCTTGTTTCGGTCCAATCTCAGAAATATTAGAAGACTTTCACGTGCTTGAAGACCATTCCTGCAAAAGTTCAGGACTCAAGATGAAATACTTTTTGAGTAGAGAGACACCAAATGTCCACACTAATAACCCATCTGTAACTTGGCCTAAGTGAATATTCACACACTGACAAACATTATTTGCAAAGCTTCTTGGCTGTTCCTTAAATAGTTTTGAATAGTTTCGACACTAAACTTTCGCACTCTCTTAGCTTATTCCATCTTGGTCCACAACCATATCTCTGATCGAATTTGGTTTCGGCGAATACAAAGCACCATATGCATAAATTGATAAACACTGTGAACTTTCAGGGCAATTATCTTGTGAGGTGCATGCCATATAACTTTCCCATACCCATATGCATTTAATCTAGTCCAATGAACATACCTCAGCTTTATCTGTAATATTTGTAGTTAACACTTATTTGGACCAAACTCTAATTAAAGATCCTGTTGCATAAAGATAGTTTAATTGTGTTTGCAGTCGCTGGAATAAGTTATGTCAAATGATCTTTCAAATGAAGCACCACAAAATAAAAAAAATAATGCTGAAAAGTGTACATAAACACGTTATCTAGATATGACTTCTGGTGAAATCGATGGAAGAATTGAAAACAACCTTTGCATAATCGTGTTTGCATATTTCTGATATACATTTGTGCTAAATGTACATACTAGTATATCAAGAACACACACCAAAGCAATTTCTAAAATATGCATATTTATGAAAGATAAAATGTATACTTAATTCAGTGCTTATTTGATGAAGGGTACAAACAAAACTGTCTAAAACTAGCACATTTCCAAACATGTGTACGTAAATCATACGTAAAAACACATTTTAGAACATAAATGAATCACATCTATAAACAAAAAGAAAATTGCCATTATTTTCTTTATTTTAATTAGAAAACAGGAATACGCAGGTCGATTTAATGCATAATAAATCTAGTTATTCTTATTCATAGGTCCTATTAATGACCATGGGTTTCACCTATCCAAGTGTTGTGTTCAGCATCATTTACGGGGTTTTCCAAATTAGGAGCTTTTACTTCTTTGGTCTCTTACAAAGAAATAACATTTCGCAGCTGAAACTGATCAGTCTACATACGGCATTACCAATTCATAGGAAGTTGTCAAAGCGAGGATTACATAGTAATATTGTATATGAATACATTGTACCACTCATTTCAATGAATCAATTAATTACTTTGGATTACATCTATTCCATTTCCAATGGATGGCGTCTTTCTTGCCTTTCCACGTTCAACCATCGTTTTTGGTTTTTGATTGAGTGTCTTTATACCTTAACTTCCAAATTGTCCACGAGCACATATTTTTAGAGGAAACAAATCATTCAAGTATCGTAGAGAACTATGCTATGCAAAAATTCATTTTCGTAGAAAAAATACCAAGCATAGTTTATTGTTTGAAGTTTGGCTTCAGAATGTACATGCTGGTGTATTACGACACTATTGCTCAAGCTATGGACAACAGGATATAACTATGACCTTGAATGTCAGTCATTGGTAAAATACACACAGTCTCATAATCTTTAAGTGTGGGTTATATCCGACCACAGTCAGAGAGAGATGGAGAGGTGTATTGAGGTTAAAAAGGGAGAGAGGGAGAGAGAGCGAGAGAGACAGAGACAGAGAGACAGAGACAGAGACAGAGACAGAGACAGAGACAGACAGAGAGACAGAGAGAGAGACAGGAGACAGTGAGAGAGAGACAGAGAGACAGAGATAGAGAGAGAGACAGACAGACAGGCAGACAGCGGAAAGACATATATACCACAATCAGACAGGCAGAGCCTTCCAGCCTTTACAAATGTTTCCCGTTCTTCATATGTCATTTCTTAATTTTGTTTTGCTTATAAATACGGTAATATTAAAGTTATGTGAATTTTTATCCTCACAGTGAATACATTGTTGATATATAAAATGATATATCCATCTCAAAGTTATTCTTCAAATGATCGTTATTTCTGACGTAGAAAAGGTCAAAGTTAAACTTGCCTTTTCTTGCGTACAATTGCTATGTTTATGTTACCTCCCTTGGTACGTATATTTCTACATGGGAAGCATCTTGGAATTTCACTTGGCCAAAGCTTGTCATTCAGTCGGGCCATATCTTGTGTTTAAACCTCTACCACATACATACGACTATTGAAAACATTGTAGAGAATGGAAAAAGTTCTCATAATGAGCAATTTCTCCATTTTCCACAATGTTTTAAACTCTTTTCAATGAATATTCTTTCATTTATATTTCAGACAAGATTTTTTCAAAGTCGTCTGCTGCAAATGAGCTCTAAATGGGAAAGGGTTAATACAAAGAAATGACGTTGACTGGACAAAAACATGTATAAAAAAGTCACTCTACGCAAGAACTTCATGAATTGAGGAATCAATTACAAAACTTTTCAATAGTACATGTATATCTACATTGATTTCAGATCGATCCATTGAATTAGTTCGAATACATGAACATCATGATTTACCACACTATAAAAGAGATAATTATTAAGTAGCTCTAACCTGATTTGTAAATTATGTTATATAACAAAATTCAGACCCGTCCTGTTAGAACTAAGGATTTTAACTGCAAAACCCAGCCGGAGTTGGGCCGACTTTGGCTCCGAGTCGCACTAAGTACAAGATCAATACAAGATGAACATTAACAGATAATTTCAAGATACTTCAGATGATTCAAGCTTGTCCATATAGACAGTTCATGCTCGCTAGAATTAATACAGCCGGAGTTGTCGGAACTCCGGTTTTATTCGGCGGATTGATACTCGTTATGATTTCCAAGATTTGCGCCGTACATGTTTGAGTTGAGAATTTAGCCGACATCCTGACATGTTTTGCGACGACGGTCGGAATTGAGATTTTCCCCCAAAACGTCCCGACTTTGCACCTGTTCAATATTAGCCTGCTGCAACCGATGTCCCGATCTGGCTTAGAGTTGAACTAGGTGACAAATCAAACCAAGAATAAAATTTCACGACAATGCATTCGCACATAATTCATATGGTTTAATTCATACAGTTCAGGCAAGCCAGAATTGCCGAAACGATGACTTTTCCGGCTGATAAATACAGCTTGAGTTGGCGGAGCTCCGGCTGTTCAGGCTGGTTGACTGGTTCCATTTCCCGTATTTGCACCCGTCCTGCTTGAGTTAAAAAGATTTTAACATGTGTAGCGCCGACAGAATTGCTCCTACCAGGTTCTATTCTGCATTATTGCAAGGCCTACGAGATTCACTAGTTGCCGTTTTAGTATAAACATCCAGCCAATATATAAAAGGTGCAGACAATGTATTTCCGCACGATGCATGTCGTTTAAGCTTTAGCATGACCAGAATAGCCGGACTTTTCTTTTCGGCTGGTTAGTTCAGTCGTAGTAATAGGAAATACAGTTGTTCCTGCCGGTTGATACAGTCAGAGTAGCCGGAACTCCGGCTGTTCCGGCTAGTTAGTTGAGCTGAAGTAGCCCGAGTTCCCATTGTTCTGGTTGTTTCGGCTACTTCGGCTAACATTGTGAAAATGTACACCAAATCATCATCATAAAGTGAGCGTGTCTTTATTTTGAACAACCAAACGAGTAGGTTGTTGTCAGAACTACTTTCGCTGGTACGGTTACGAACCGTGTATGATTATCCATTTTGTACGCACATGATGTGGTTGTTTTGCCTTGTCTGTTACTCAGCTCCATATTTCTATATATTAACCCTTTCCCACATACAAAAAGTCTTAAGCAGACGACTTTGAAATCATTTGGTTAAAAATATTGAAACTTTCTATGAATGAAAGAACACATATTGAAAAAAGTTGATAGCTTGGTGGTAAATGCTCATAATGAATATAAAGGTTGTCTGCTGCAGAGGCATCATAAAGCGTTAAGGCGTAATCTATCAGTACAATACCGAATCAATATCGAATTCGATCGAATAATCTCGATTCCAATAAGCATCAAAGTACAGATGTATGTGTCTAATGGGAAAATTATTAACTGTTCCCATATGTAAATTTGTATGCATTCGCAGCAGACGACTTTTGAAAACATTGTGGCAAAAATGAGAAATTGCTCATAATGCTTGCAACTTTATTCAATTATCAAACCTTAATTTAGAGAGATTTTCCAAATTGTTGTCAATTTGTTTCAAAGTATGTATAATTTTAAATAGCAGTTACCTCCCATTATACTTATTTACTAACTGACAAGATCCTTGGATTTCTACTTAGAATCAGAAGCCATTCAAATTATAATACGCATCAAAATATGCGGAAACAAATTAAATAAATAACATATGACTTGTATGAGATGCAATTATATCCTTGACATAATACAAAGCAAGACAATTGGATGTATGAATATTCACGAAATTTAATATTTTGCCTCGGAATACACATTGAAGGCACAAAGAAGAACGCGCACGGTAACTTATTAGTTATTACAGGTCTATCTAATTTCTCTTAATAATTATCTCTTTCCCTCATATACGCTTTCTGACGCCTCTGCAGCAGACGTCTTTTTGAAAACATAGAGACAAAAGAAGAAATTGCTCAAAACGAGCTATTTCTCCTTTTGTCACAATGTTTTCCACTTTCAGACATAGGTTATCCATTCAATTATAGAGATTTTCTATTTTTTGACAAAATATGTTCAAAGTCATATACATGATATGAAGAATTTAAAATATGCCACTGGGATGCATAGTAATTTCGGGAAAAGGGCAACTTGTTTTCTATTAAATGTCAGTTTTGTTTCATTGTTGTTTGTCCTCATTAAAAGGGATTGGTGTTTCCGAATCTGGCCAATCTGATTTCTCTTTCCAACGCCGGAGGTGGTAACCAAATCTCTGAAATCAATAAATTATACCTTGCATGGTTTCCAATTTTAAAAAGGTTACCCTTTTTAATGAATAAACTTGATATGTAATTAACGATGACTATGAACAATTTAATAGTCTAGTTTAGCAGTTTAATAACTCAGAGCATACAGTTTAAATATAAGGCATGCCACAAAGTAGATACAACTGTCTGTAAGAAAATAAATACCTGTACTTCCAATAGGTAATATCACAGTAAGTCGACTACAGCGACGGGCATTGGCGCAACCACTTCCTGAAAGTAAAACAGAGCTTTTTCTTTTCATTCGTTCATATTATCAATAATAATAATAGTAGTAGTAGTAGTAGTAGTAGTAGTAGTTGTAATTGTAGTGGTGTTATTATTAATATAATTTTCATTATTCAATTTTTATTTTTATCATTTTTATTAGTTTTATTATTATTATTATTATTATTATTATTATTATTATGAAAAGAGGTAAATTAACCAATCTTCATTTCATATGTTTAAATTGACAGACTTGTTTACATGGAAATATTTACATATTAACAAAGTAATCCCTAATGAAGTCAACTTTTGATTTTCTCCTTTGCGTTGAGGTAGTTACTAGGGATGGGGACGAGTACCAATATTAGTACTCGGGTACTCGTGAACTCTTCCGATCGAGTACTCGAGTACTCGCAGATAATCGCATTGTTTTGATTCGTTCATCAAACGTCTTGTCTCTCGGAATAGCATTGCCCACGTGCACTAAATTTGAATCGTTTCTAAAAGAACAAACATGCGTTTGTTTTCCCCTCTACATTTAATATTTGATATTTGAAGAAAAACTAGTTGTTTTATTTTAAAACAAAATAATTCAAATAATATATTCAGAATTTGCATTGGCGAAAACATCCAAACGTGCGGCTGTATATCTCTTTAAAGTCGCAAAAATAAAGCAAGTCAAACGGTGAAAGGAAGACAAGAATGATAAACAATACATTTAATAAAAGAATATTTTTATCATCAGTGAAAATAAGGAATATAAATCAACAATCTGAATGGTTTTTTTTTGTTCTTTCGGATTTTGATTTTACCGGTGTCCGTTATATTTTCACTACAT
>JASEVX010000406.1:60566-140566 GCA_031761405.1 Serripes groenlandicus | reverse complement strand
CAACCAGACCTCATCGTAGGCCCCGCCCCCTTTTCGAAGGATGGGTCTTCTCTTTCTTAATGTAAAGTAGGTCTGTCAACGACCTTGACCACCTTTAGAAGGTGAACACGAGATCAATAATGTAATGCGGAAATGTACTGAGCCAACAACACCATTTTTGCGCGACGGAAGTCTACGAGACGTATTGGTTTTTAAATCACGGTAAAAAAAACCATCAATCTACAGAAAATACAGTGATACATCGAACGTTAATACAGTTTTTAAAAAAAGTGAAACCACGGATCACACTACAAATCATGCCATCACTATACATGTACGTAGCTCAATCAATTTGATGGTGAAACATATTGTTGATTCCATTACATCGTTTGAGTAGAGACCACTTAAAATTACTCCTGAGGTCACACCATCAAAGTACAAGTCGTCACCGGAAACATTCATACCATAAATGAAAACGACGTTATTATCTCATATTACCCACTCGGGTTTAAGACACAACAAGTAGCCATATTATTATTGCGAAAAGGTATTCTTTCGTAAAACAGGTAAGTGTCTTTTCACATTTAAACTCATTTCAATTTCCAAAATCACTTGTATACGAACAAATGAAGGAAAGAAAAAGGGTAAATTAACAATCTCGAACTATACGTACAACAATGACAGCGTGCAGATTTACATCTCATTCAGAAATGTTATACATAATGAGCTATTGATTGATTGATTGGGGTTTAAAGCCTTTTTTTAACAATTTCTCAGTTATATCACGGCGGCCAGTTCACCTACTCATGCATTTCCTGGTTTTCTCACACCAATACTCCACACAACAATCTTCCCAAGCAACTGGCTGCTTTTCCACATAGACTTAGCCTATTGGTGGAAGACGAATGACGCATGTCGCACGCATTGACTTTTGTCAATCGTCGGAAAGAAAGTTGGCCGAGCCGGGATTCGAACTCACAACACCTGCATTGACAGACCGCGTCGCTACCGACTGATCTGCCGGGGTTCTACACGTCACTAATTGTTCGGACCAAGTTGAAACGATTGTTTTTAATGCAATTAAATTAAATAATGGGTGAGCAGTTATTTTCCCACGATATATATCGCCACAGTAATTTAAACCTTTTCATAGAGCGATTTTACTTTATGTTATCATTATCAACCTCGTTAAACGAGTTCAATACAAATGTTGTAGAGATAGTCTAGTTGCAGTTTTAACGCATGGTCCGAACTGCGAGTGAACGAAAATAGAATAAAAGCACTTGACCACACCTGGGGGCTTTACGCGTTTCAAATACAGAACTCTTTTCACGTTTTATTTTTTGAACAACTGAATTGGCAATACATTTGCAATGATACTATCCAAATGTTTAATTTAATCAGATTTCTCTAGAAGAGTTTTGTTTATTACGGAGTGGCCGATAATGATGTTTAAACATTGTGGTAAAAACAGCCCTAAAACCAGCGGTCAGAGTCGTGCGTCTCACAGTTGATGTAACCCTTACCTCCTCATGTCAGAACAAAATAACAACATGAGTTTAGTGTTAACATTAAGGTTCGACAGTGATTTGATTTAAATGTTTATCAGTTACTTATGTTATTTAAGTTACTACCTTTTTTTTGTCCTTGCACTCAAACTGAGAAATGCTATCAAACAGCTGTTTGAAATTAATCATTCAACAGTTTTTTTTATCGCGTAAAATATAATGACTTGAGGGCAATTTCCCGATACTCGTTATCGCGTTTTAAGGTAAATCAAAGCGCTGTAAGCGATGGAGCATCAGTTGTATTTGTGTGTTCGTTTACTGTTTTAAGCAGCTTTCTACATTTCTTTAGTTATATCACGGCGTTTCCTGTTTAGTTTCATGTACCAGTCTACTTGTCCTAACACCAGCAGACATCTAAGCGCTGTAAGCGATAGAGACTCAGTTGTACTTGTTTGTTTGATGATTTAACGCCTCTTTCAAAAATTATTCAGTGATTTCACGGCGTTTCCTTGGTGAATGTCGCTCGTTAGATTTACATTAAGTTCAAAACGAATTTCTTTGCCCGTGTATGTCCCAGTCAAGCTCATGAGAAGACCAACTTCATTTATTTAAGAAGGGCTTAACTTTTCCAGAATAAACTCCCGGCGCCCTTAAAAGAGCACTCGGAGCTTCTAAATGCGCTCGCGGCGCTCCTAAATGCTCTAAAATGCGCACCTAAATGAGCTGCCGGAGGTCTAAAATGGGATCCCGGAGCTCTTAAATACGCTTCCGGAGCTCTTCGATGCGCTCGCGGTGTTCTGAAATGAGGTCCCAGAGCTTTAAAATGCGCTCCTAAATGAGCTGCCGGAGGTCTCAAAAAATGAGTTTGCGGCGCTCCTAAATGAGCTCCTTGGTCTCTTAAATACGCTCGTGATTGAGCCCCCGGAGCGAATCTCTTAAATGCGCTCATTAATGGGCTCCCGGAATGTGCCAAATATGCGGTAAAATGTTTAGTAGCGTCTTCAACTTGAAGCGACACAAACATAAACTACACGGGGAAGACTCCGACACAAGATGGAACGCCTACCTAAGAGGGAGCTCACGCAGCGCCAATATCGGAGGAAGTTAAAGAGGTTCATGTAACGCAATCACCGGAGGGACCTCTCGGGGAGCCGACAGCCCCAAAATGCGATGAAACAGCGAAGATGTTAAATTTTCAACATCTGTTTTCCTGTATCGCTAGCGGACACACGTCACGCGGCAAAACATACTTTATAACTAGACTGTTACAAAGAGACCGCGACATGACTCAACCGTCAACGTGAATCATAATCTGGTTATATATAAACTATGGCAGCCTCTCTACGACGTCATACGGAAAACCGTTTATCCGCAGGTCGAGTTTATTCAAGGCGTGCCTTGGAACATCGAGAGAGACGGATTTCTAGACATTCGAGTTGGAAACGTCATTGTGCTCGATGATATGGCTACTGAAGCGTTTAAGGATCCGAGAGTAACGGATTTGCTTACGGTAGGCAGTCACCATAGCAATTTATCGGTGATCACGCTCAAACAGAACCTGTATTTTAGTAAAGATCCGTCCCAGAAAAAAACCTGTTATTATCTGGCATTATTTAATAATCCCGTTGACAGACAACCGGTTATGACTTTTGCCAGACAAATTTACCCAAACAACCCCCAACAGCTGCTACGTCGTTTCAGGGATGCCATTAAACGAACGTACGGGTACCTGCTAGTCGATTTAAAACCGACGACGCCAGAATCATGGCGTATGCGCATCAATGTACTCGATACTATAAGAGATCCCTTTCCCGACCCGGCAACAACGCGCACGAACGTACCAACGAACAGCCAGAAGCCATTACAATGTCTTGCGATGACTGTGGGTTCGTTTTATCGGACATTCATCATTTACAAAAGCACTTCAAAGTTTAGTGCCCGATGAAACGAAACGCGGACAATGAACCGGAAACCCGGGACTCGGGCCAACTACGGATGGAAGACGACGATGACATAGAAGTAGTATCCTTTGGCTCAAGATATCAAAATGGCTAAATCCAAACTCAAAAGCATGGCTATGAAAACGGGGGCGAACGTGACTAAGAGACGACGACCGTAAATAAAACCCAAAAGGACCTTTTTGATGAGACCGCACGGTATGCCGGATTATAATTGGAGTCAACGCAGTTCGCATCGATGTTGAAAATAGTGTATATTATGCGTTTATATCTGTAATTGTTTTTCATACGTCTATACATGTATTTGAAATCTAACCTCAATAAAAAGAGAACTAAAAAACAGATTTATTTGTTATCAATTTATTACGCCCCCGGTCAATATAGCGCACCGGGTATAAGCGCTTTTTAATAATGGCAATTCAATCAAAACGGGTAAACAAACATCGTACAATTGACGTTGACTTTTAATACCGGCCATTAACACGAAATATGAAAACAAGTAATATGAACAGAATCCTTGGTAAACATGTCCGCCTGAAACAGTTATGGTTCGTAGCTTCCTCCGTATTATCGAACTACCTCGTTTAAATCCAAGAATCCATCCACTTTGAAAGATGCTGAGACGGTCACTACTTCGATTTTGGATAATGTCACTGACCATCCGAGTCGTTGAATGAGTCTGGTATACCGTCCAAGTTCTTTTTTTCACATCTGAAATGGAACTCGTCTTTCTGTTCACCACTTCCCAGTTGTAATACCATGCAATGTCCACCGATTTTAGGATGTTTCCATTGGGTTCCCGATAAGCGTGCGGTATCGTATATTATATTGTCTTGTTCACCAACGTTGTGAGGTTAATATCGCAGTAAGTGTCGGCTGTACACACGACGTTGGAGATCATGATTACCTTTTCATAAAGTCGTTCGGATTACACTCCGCACAGCCTAACTGGTTGGCGTGGTCGTTCTGGAACTGGCACGGTACGAGGCTACTGAGTTCGTGAACGGCTTCTCCTATTTTCGGAATGACTTCTTTTAAACGCTGATATTCCCCTGGTCCTAAACACAATCTCTTTTTGCACGGAACCACCTCTTCTTCGGGCTTCCAGTACTGGCGAATATCCATGCACGGATTGTTTTCCTTAACGGTACAATACACGTTCCCTCCCAAGTGAAGACTGGATGAGGTGTTGTTTGTTAAAGCTTCATCCAAATGTTCTATACCGTCCGTGAAATTCTTCCACCACATTAACGATAAATTAATACCCTTTTTCGTGGGTTTTTTATTGTCCCACTCTCTAAGATCGACTCGTCTTTCCTCTTTCAATTTGCTGACTTTAGCGTATCTCTGATTATTAAAAGCGAAACTGATGTTGCTATCCATGTAGCATACGAAGTGTAACTGATACTGAATTTGTGGAGTCGCCTCTACTTAAACGGTTAATGAAGTCATTAAGGATATGTTGTAATACGACAGACGATTGGTTCATTTAAGAATACCATTTATGTCTACTCGTCATTTCCGGATGATGTCTAATCATTTTCCGTAGCATCGTTACCTTATATGGTATTAGTGTTTCCGTAGACACTTTACTGATAGCTTAGTAATGTAGGTGTCTTTCCGTTGAAGACGTCAACGTATGACTCACGGTCGCGTAATGCCTCGTGCTGACCTTCTTAACTATAGATAACTTTCAGGCTTATACATTTTATAACTAGCGTATTATGATCACTTTTTTATCAAACAAATCGGCAAATCTTTCTATGAGCTCAAAATATATACTCCATTTGCCTCCTCTGAGACCAAAAGGTATGTTATATGGAAACGCGATAGTACGTAAATCGTTGCGCTATCCTAATTCGTTAAAACACTGTTTAAACCATCGAAATCTGTGTTGCGGAGTGTCTTCATTAGGTCCGATCCGACCTCTACGAGATTGAAAGCATTTACCGTATTCCCATTGCGCTTTCATACAGACCACGTGGAAACCGTTGCCGTCGTCGTAGATCTTAATGTTTCTGGGGTTATCTCGCGTTTCCACTATGGCGAGATTTCTGTATTTAATCGGAGTCCTCTTCGATGAAATGTCGGCCCAGGGGTATTTCTTAGCGATTATCGCTGATAGTCCGTGCGATTTAACTGTGAGAGAATTGACTTGATGTCCTATATTATGTACGTTACGGATATTCGTAATATCACCATCCATAAACGATACTCCTCCTATTCTTGGAACAATACTGTTTCGCGAAAGATGAACGCTTTTAATACCCTAGCGTTATAAATACTGATGACTCAAGGACGCGTGACTTATTTTCCGTCATAACTATAAATATTCGATGACTCACGATCTCGGTAACAGTGTTTACGGCAACTCTTTGATGACAGCAACGTATGAATCAGGGTCACATGATGCTTCTAAGTTGACATTGACGTCAGAGTATGTATCAGGATTACATGATGCCCCAAAGCTGACCTTTTTTCCGTCATTACTATAAATAACCGATGACTCACGACCGCGTCACCAGTCTGAATCACGAAATGGGGCGGGGTCTACGATGAGGTCAGCTTGAGGTCAGCTGTCAATCAATGATTACAAAGAGACCCCACTGTAGTATCATCAAATAACCTTGCAGGACAAGTCCCAAAACTCTACATCAGAATTTGACACAAGTATGCCCCTTTTCGGCCTTTTTGGTTAAAGTTTTGCATGCAAGGCTTCTTCTCACAAGCCACAGATGCTATTGCTTTGAAACTTGACACACTTCTTGGACATCATCAAATGACCTTGGAGGACAAGTCCCAAAACTTTACATAATATTTTGACACAATTATGCCCCTGTTTGGACTTAGAAATATTGGTTAAGGTTTTGCATGCAAGGCTTTTTCTCAAGAACCAAGGATGCTAATGCTTTGAAACTTTTTTGCATGGAAGATACTATCATGGCCATATCTTAGTAATCACTAATGAAATTGCCTTTAAACTTCATTCATGTTTGCAGGGGTGTCAGACAGTCAAGTTATATAACTCTTGTATGAATTCAGTGCAAATTATGGCCATTGTTTGACTTTGACAATGTGGTTAAAGTTTGGCATGCAAGGTACTATCATGCACATTAACCACTGTTTACTATAGAATCAAATGGCAAATAGTCGAGAATGCTGTCTTATGGACAGCTCTTGTTATTGCTTTATGCTAACTGTGTTCTACTATAACCCGCCTTTTGCCTACGTACTAATTTATTATACTTACTTTTCTGCTCATACATGTGCTGTCTATTAATGTCTGTTTTACAGGAGTTTACAGTTTCAGAGCATTTAAATACAAACGCTTTGCTTCTCTACAGCTGCTGTCAAACGACACTGGTTTTCAACTCATTTCAGAAAATTGGGTTTTATCACTATGTATAAAATTGTTTAAAAACATTGGATCAGTAACACTTCTAAATAATCCAACAAAGTCATACACAAGACTCTTCACACAGGCTCTACTAATAGTGTCAACATTTGAAACAATACTATTAAAATTTAGTAATTTACTAATTAACTGTCTTTGGAAATCGTCTGCATGATCGCTATTCCATTTGTACACGCAACTTCGTGTTTCTATCGGAGTGTCACGATGAACGTTGAACCCGAGCGAAACCGATAAAAGAGCGTCGTCAGACCATTCATTAGTTCAACAGGGAAATTCCGAACACAATCAAAATTATACTCACATAATAGTAAATAATTGATGACTTTCTGTTTGCATTATTACAAACATATGTCAATGATCATCCCTTGTCATTTCCAAGTCGTCCATTCGCAACACGCAAAGGCGTAGACTTGTACAGATCGAGCAGTTTCATACCATGTGCATTGCATACCTTGTCAACAGAGTGCCTCATAATGGGCTTATCGGGTACATACTCATCGGTAAATAAGATATGACTTTCACAAACTATAGAATCTTCACGAGTACCAATCCGTGCGTTAAAGTCACCAAAACATAAATTTGTCCCAAATTACTGAAATATGAAATATCGTCTTGCAAATTGAAAAACAAATCTATATTATGTACGTTGCATGCTACTGAGTTTTCACACCAACTGTAAGTAAATATCCGTCTGTAAATTGAAAACTCTTTTGACTAGTTTTAACCATATTACTTTATAATAACGATTTTTAACAATGGATATAGAGAATATTATGTCCCTGACGTAAGATATGAACTTTATTGAGACAAGCTGTTCAGTAAGATCTGTCTGCACAACCATGCTATATACACCGAATGAGTATACAGTATTTGTTAATACTTTCCCACGTGTTGTCGCTTTAAGACGCCTCTGCAGCAAGCGGCTTTTGAAAACATTAAAACAAAAGAACGTGCACATGATAACAGTAGTGCAGAGGTAGGGCGTCGGCCTCTCGTACCAAAGGTCCCGGGTTCGAATCCCGTGATGAGTGCGTTTAGCCTTTGAGATTTCTCCACACAAACGGAGCAAGTACGGGTTAAGTCTCCAGGAAGCAGACATCGAGCGTGAATAATATAAGCTGAAAAAATAAGAACATTTAGCTTATAATGGGCACTATCTCTATTGCCACAATGTTCTTTAATTCATTTCAGTTATTATTACACTTTCATTTTAAGAGGTGTTCCAGGGAATTTGGTAACAATTTAAGTCTAAGTTGCAAACATTGCAGATCTCAGGAAAGACAGTTCGTCACGAGCTGTCTCATTTTACTCTGTATTGTTTACAAAAGCCATAAGGCAGCGAAACGGATGTATCATCTAGTCGCAGAGAACTCATTTGTAACTCAAGACTACCACCGCTACATGTACTCCTAAGGTTATATCATGTAATAAGTTAATGGCATTCTTAACACTCCATCTAAACCATTTTTCACGATGCATCATACAATATCAAAGTCGCATTGACACGTAGTAGTCATGAAACAATACCTCAATATTGATATTACTTATGTTCTAATTCAATGCTTTCAAACGAACTTAAATCATTTATACACTTACGTTATATACATAACTATATATATATTAGGCTAGGGGAACTAAGTCCAACCGTTTCATTGTGCTGTTTTGGATTGTACATGTTAATCAACAACAAACCATAACTCCTTCCGTACATAGATTCTAAAACCTACTGCTATGCTCCCAATATATAATAGTTACTGCTAAAGCTTATTTTGCAATTCCAAGTGGGAATAGAAACGTTGTTGAAAGACGAAACTGCGAGCGGGCCACCCAACCATAACCTGTCGTGTTTCATATTTAACAGGGCGGAGGTGAGGAAAGATCCATTCTCTGGTCAGTTTTAGGTGTCTCCTCCATCCTCCGACATTATTTAATTCGTTTCTCTTAAAACACATTATGATGTAATGGTCGAAATTTATATATTAAATACCTGAATCGATTAATTCATTTTAATTTGGATCAGAACTCGACTCCCAGCATTGCTTTTCTGTGAGCGAATTCACAAAACGAATATGTCTGAACCTCGTAATTCGCAATCTGCATTAAACTCTCTTAGAAATCAGAACTTGGAAATTTGATAACGGTCTGAACAGTTGGACGTTTGCTCCTATAATGATAATTAACCGCGTGTACAGTACACAGAACCTGCTTCGCACGAGCTTACTTTTCCCGCAACAATACAATACAATACAATACAATAGACTTATATGGTCATTCCCCAACTCTACACATGTGTATACTCTACCGTCGATAAATACATTTGTATGGAGGTAACAATACACCAAATAAATTCCTTCTTTGTTTCTATGCAAATTGACCAGTTTCAGCTCTCCATTGTTACACTTTCTAAGCGTGTCTCATGTAGAACACTATATATCATTGAAAAGAGTTACCGCTAAGCTTGAAAATAGTCCAAAGAAAATGAGGGTTCATGCCTTTTGCAAGAAAGAATTCACCAGGCGAAAATGGTTACCGGCATTTTGGACAAAACCTGTGTTTCACATTCTCTACTTTCACTTTCAAACAAGCGCAAAGTACTTAATATGATCAAATCAATAATTTCTAGTGTGTCCTTTACACATTTACAATGAATTTAGACTCAATGTCATATATATGCAATGCGTTCTGGTAAAAGAATAAACCCACTTCCACGCAAACAAAGGGGTTTTTAGGGACTATTTGGCCCTTTTTTTCAACATGCCGCGTATGTATTTGGCGCAATTTGAACTATATTAGCAGTCTAGTAGTTTTATTTTATTCTACTTTCTAGTTTCCCATTTCCAATGGGCCATGACGTCATATCACGTGGGAAGCTCGGAAGAACGGTGTTGATAGGGTAGGACTGTTCTGTGAAACCTATACAATGGTAAAAAATGACCACTCACAAACTATTTGACCCTTTAACAGTGATGTGTACTATGTTACTGTATATATGAGCCGTTCCACGAGGAAGCCAACATCTTGGACTCTGCGTGATGTATCGAACCGGGTCAGCCTAAGCATGCCGGGCAGGCTAACCCTGATAGACACTTTTCTCCTCCTGTGGATTTCCTGTTTCAGGAATCATTACTCTATACCTATATCCCTCTGAGACGTAATGTGTCGGCCAGGATTAGCCTATGCGGACTACGCAGGCTGATCGGGGTCGATGCATTAACCAGAGTTCATAATGTTGGTTTTCTCGTGGAACAGCTCATACAGAGTTCACCATCTGTGCGTGTAAACCCGTCCAAACCCGAGTCCAAACCCGAGTTTCATTCAAGATTTTAGCAAGGTATTTAACCTGTTCAAAATTTGAAGAGCACGTACATCATTTGTATCGTTTCTATGCTATCTGCAAGGTATATCATTTGGTCATCAAATATAAGAATATAAGTCAAATTGACAAAAAGGATCGGAAGCCTGTCAAAACATTGTGATCAGTTATCTCTGATTGAATTTGAAACGTTAAACTGGTAACTATGTTGAACTGAAGACGCCGAATTCTATTTAATGGGCTTATTCGGGGGATTCGTTTCTTATAGAAAGCGAGGATAAGGTAGTACATGTACACGACTATTCTTTGAGGATAACATATAAGCGAGTTGTTTTGCCCTGATATTAGTAAATATAAGTCAGGGGAGATAATTCGTAAAATGTTATTCTACTTATTTACGACATCTTTTCTAGATAGCATACCATTACGTACATATTATACGAAAACAAGTTGTGAATTTGCAGCCTTGTCTCGTTTGTTCTGTTGGTGTTTTTATTTAAAAACTCGAACTAGAAACGGTAATAAAGATGTTTTTTAAATAATGTAGTCTGATTATGTTTTGAATACCATGTTATGTTTAAAAGGTCCTTTATGCCACTTTCAACTGTATTTACCAGATAAATAACCATCATTGCTGGTAACGTAAAATATTCTTTCACCAGAACTGATCAGATTATTGTTTTCACTGACGCCCTCATACCAAATACATGTATTATTTTTATTTCCAAAACAGCTGCAACGATTGTTTACTTGTTAATCTGAGCGGTAAACGGCGAATTGTTTACTTGTTTTTCTGAGCGGTGAACGGCGAACACTGACCTCACCATTATTATTTCGTGTTGAATAAGATCTGCCTGTGCATATATGAGCTGTCCCGCGAGAAAACCAATAGTGTGGCCTCTGCGTAAAGTATCGACAGGGATCAGCCTAAGCATGCCGTGCAGGCTAACCCGGACAGACACTTTTCGTCTCCTGTAAATTTTCTGTTTCACGAATCATTACTCTATACATATGTCCTCATAAGACGGACTGTGTCGGCCCGGATTAGCCTGCGCGGAATGCGCAGGCTGATCTAGGTCGATGCATAACGCAGAGGTTTTCTCGCAGGACGGCTCATATGCTGAAGCATCGAAATGAATAATGTTTTACAGACGTTTCTTGAAACCTTCTATGACTAACTTGAGAATAGTTCAGAATCAGATCAGACTTCTATATAAAATATAGGCGCTCTGCGTAAGGCGTTTGCGCCCAGTGTAGAATCGGACCAGCCAGCAATTCAGCTCATGAATGCTGAACCAAATATTTTTAAAAACGTGCTTTTGAAACAGTCTGATAAATTGTTGGTTGACCTGGGTTTAGTAATTGATTGTTTGGTGATTACAACGCTTTCAACAATGCTTCAGTTATATCACGGTGTTTCTTAGGTAAGTTTCCATTAATACCGATTAATTTAAACTCGACACCAGCCAGTCAGTGTTAATTCAAACCACGCAACCCTGAGCGCCAAGGAGGGCAGCTATTATTAAAGTATGTGTTATGACCCGGCCGGGGATCGATCCAACGACCTCATGCAACCAAGGCGGACACACTATCACTACACCACCGAGACAGTATTGTCATGGAGCACCGCTCTAATACGCATGTGCGAATTCTTAACGTACCCGTACACTTGAATTAACAGATAGGTTAATGACTGACTCGGTTGTTAGGATGATATGTTTCCGTTATCATATGAGCTAACCTGCATTGTGGAGTCTGCGTAGTGTATCGACCCGGATGAGCATAAGCATGAAAAGCAGGCTATCACGGACAGACACGTTTCGCCTTCTGTGGATTTTCTGTTTCATGAATAATTACTCTATACCTCTATCCTCCTGAGACGCAATGTGTCGGTCTGGATTAGCCGACAATGATGAAGACAACACAATATAACAATACACAATTATAATTACAAAACTATAACAGAAATTAATCTTGTGTTCTTACCATTTGGAATAGTTGTTAAATGTAGAAATGAATTATTATTATTATTTATTATGTACCGGTACTTGCACAATTTCCAGCGCAAATAAATGCATATTGAAATGCGCAAGTTAAACATAACCGATTAAGGTTCCTTATTTGACTTGGTCAAATATGGTACCAAATATAGTCATGTGACGTCAAACAGTGCACGGACTACTTTCGGCGAGTGTGTCGTTTGAATCTGCACGAAGTAGTACAATAGCTACAACTAGTACGTTGTGTTATATTCGTTATCTTTAGTCAATGAAAGAAAAATGAATTAGAATAAAAATAAATTTGTATTAGTCCTTTTCACACAGAGAACTATGAAACAGACTTTTCCATGCATTCTAATTGTTATTTTGAGATAAAAACAAATGTTAATAACGTATTGAAATCTCTTGTATAAACAAGTTGAACATTATTTGGCTGCTTACGTCCCCTTGCCTTAACTTTCGTTATAAGCAAGTTAAACTAAATGTTTCTGCCCAATTACATGTAGTCGTAGATGTATATTATGAGTAGAACCGTGTCCTCATTAGTTTTATGGATCCCACTACGGAGAATCAATCAGACCCATAATCGACAAGCACGGCTCTAATCACAGGTGTCAGTCGCGTTTGAAATCTAAAAAAAACATTTTACTATATATATTGTAAAATGCTCTTTTTAGATTTTAAACGAAACTGGCACCTGTCGCTCTAATTCCAGTTGTCAATAATATCATTGAAATATGTAGTAGTAGTAGTAGTAGTAGTAGTATTAGTAGTAGTAGAAGCAGTAGAAATTGTTGTAGTAGTAGTCGTAGTAGTAGTAGTAGTAGTAGTAGTAGTAGTAGTAGTAGTAGTAGTAGTAGTAGTAGTAGTAGAAGTTTTATATTTTATTTAAGTGACACGTAATACAAGTTATACATACAATAGATTAATACAACAGTATAACATTCACATTTGTTTGTGATGTATACTCGCATGACATATGACATGACACATACTTCAAACAAATCCGTGATGCGCTGGTTTCGATCAGTATGACATGTTTGCATTCTAATGATTGGTATATTATAGGTTATTGACCCTGTACTGTGAAATCACCGTTGGACAGATGCTACCAAGCTTTTGGAATAACCGTTTCAACAGCTTTCACCAATATCTGAAAAGCACAAAGGGAACACAATTCAGCAGCTAAACTATCTCTACCTACTTGGGTACCTTATTGGTTTCTGATGCAATATTCGAGGGCTTGGCGTGAAACGGTTGTAACTAAAAAAAATCTTTATAAGCGTTAACTCATTTTTCTTGGTAAACAAAGAAATGTAGGGGCCATTGCTCGTTCCGAACAATTGCACCTAAATTGCCATTGTTTACAAAGGGGTCAAAATTGCCTCTAATCTAGGGTTTTTAAAATAGGTTTTTAGTTACAATCGTTTCACGCCAAGCCCTAAATTTGTATCGCGTCTGGGGAAGATGACTCTCCGTCAAGGTATCAATTAAAGGTACGTTGCCGTTAAGCTCGATGTCTAGTTTTGGTTTGTGTGTCTGAAAATGCACTAGATCTTTATCACATATCGGCATGTATAGAAGACCCCTGTGCGTTTATACATACTATTGATTGATTGATTGATTGATGGGTGTTTAACGCTGCTTTTCAACAATGTTTACAATATATCACGGCGTTTCCTAGGTAAGCTACCCGTTCTACTGGTCCATTTGTCCTGAAAACAACCAGTCAGTCGTAATGCTTACTACGCAACCCTGGGCGCATAGGAGGGCACCTATAACTACCTTAAATTAATTATTTGGTATGATCCGGTACTAGATCGAACCCGCAACCTCCCGCAACCGTGGCGGACGCTGTACCACTACACCAACAAGGCGGTGTATACAGACTAACTCGAGTCATCGCTGTAAACAGACGCATGCGCAGACCCGAAATTCACCAGGCGCGGCTCATTTGTTAATTTTCGTCTTTAAAATGTATGGGATTACTTTTGGCTTTACTAGAACTACAATATATATATAGTTAAACAGATGGTGACGGCATTGATATTGTAAATAGCCTACTCAACATGTTAGATTTAAAGTAAAGATGGTTACAAATATCTTAAGATATTGAATGTTGAAATAATGACTTACGTATATAAACTCCATCACTCCTCACCTCTATTTTGAAAGCACTCATCAACTTAGAGACATACTTAATAAGGTATTGCATCGGATCAACCTGCAATATATTTCCATAGTCTTCCATTAATTTCCTTGCGGTATCTCGCAAAACGGAGACCTTGACGAAATTTGAATATAGTCATAAACTAATGTATGTATCATACACAGAAGAAACAAGATGTTGGTGTGAAATGTTCACCGCTTTAAGTCTTTCAGGGCCAATTGCATAATTGCGTTTGTTTTTTTTAGCAAATACTGATTCAGGTGAGTCAGCTCGTGACGAGCTGTCCCACCTGAAATCAACATTATTCGCCTTTTAGTTATACAATATTCTAAAACTATTATTACATTTAACAAGAGCTGTCCGCAAGGCAGCATGCTCGACTATTTGGCCATTTGATACTATAGACAACAGTTGTTACTATAGACAACAGTTGCTACTGAGATAGTGGCTTGATAGTATAGTACTATAAATCAAGTTGGATAAGACTTGTTTGAATGATAGCTATTTGTGAGAAAAAGCCTTGCATGCAAAACTTTAACCCAAATTTTTAACTTCAAAAAGGGCAATAATTTATAATAAATTTACTCAGGAGTTACCTAACCTGATTATTTGATACCTTTTAAGGCTATATTGAAGTTTTCAATCAATCCTTGAGCGGTAACTGAGATATGTGCATGATAGTACTATGCATGTAAAACTTTAACCAAATTGTCAAAGTCAAACAAGGGCCATAATTTGTACTAGTGCCATACAAGAGATATCTAATTTGACTGTCTGACACCCTTAAAGACATGAATGAAGTTTCAAGTCAATATCATTAGTGGTTACTGAAATATATCCATGAAAGTACCTTGCATGCAAAACTTTAACCAGAATTTCTTAGTCAAAAAAGGGCTATAACTTGCAGTAAATGCTGGATAGAGTTATCTAACTAAATAATCTACATAGATGTGAGAATTTGGGAGGGCTGTATAAAGTTTCAATGCATTGCATGAAGTAAATACAGAGATATGGACTCTTAATGTGGTTGCACGCAACACTTTAACCAGAATTTCTAAGTCCAAAAAGGGGCATAATTGTGTCAAAATCTAATATAGAGTTTTGGGACTTGTCCTGCAAGGTTATTTGATGATGTCCAATACGTGTGTGAAGTTTAAAAGCAATAGCATCTGTGGTTTGTGAGAAAAAGCCTTGCATGCAAAACTTTAACCAACATTTCTAAGTCAAAAAAGGAGAATAATTGTGTCAAAATCTGATATAGAGTTATGGGACTTGTTCTGCAAGGTCATTTAATGATGTCCAATAAGTGTGTCAAGTTTCAAAGCAATACCATCTTCGGTTTTTGAGAAAAAGCCTTGCATGCAAAACTTTAACCAAAGTTGCAACGCCGACTTCGACGCCGACGCCGACACCGACGCACAATTGACTGTAATAGCTCTCATATCATTCGAATAGTCGAGCTAAAAATAGAGTCGTCCGATTTTGAACATGGACGTGGTTACTTCAGCGGATTCCAAGCTTCAAGTGATACTACAAAAAGATAAACAATGTGAATATCTTATGGAAGTTAGGCTCCGTTTCTTATAGCTTTTAGTCGTACCGACTCTTAGTCTCTTAGTCTCTTAACCGCAATAAGTGGATTTCTTTATATCGGCCCCGTAGCCTTGAACTCCAAGACACTGTTAAATATTGTTCTTATACTATTCTGTGATATTGTTCCTTCGCTTGTCAATATGCACAAAAGTGAGAAATACTAGTGATTGTTATATTGCATACCTTTGCTTATTACAGAAGTGTATACGTATGTATGTATATAATGATTTGTGTATGATAGCTGAAAGCAGGTGTGAGTATATGTGCATACTAATATGTTTTTTTTGTTAATTGAATGACATGTAGGCCCAATGTGGCCGGGTTTTGTGGAAGTTTATTATTGAATAATTTTGATTTGTAAACAACATATGTCACTTTAATAACATTTTCATTCGTTCTGTCATTCGTTCGTTCGTAGGTGTCCAATGTTTTTCCCCGTTAAAACAGATTTCGTCTAGCTGGTACGAAAAGGGTTTATGTGCAAGAACGTAAACTGATTTGACCCAGGCCATACATACGTTACAACCATGCCTATCTATAATGTACCTATAATATCTGATGGCTGTGATGGACTTTTGTAAGGACCTCGTCGAGTACTGGTTAGTTACAGGTGAAGGTTGCAAAGATTTATGTAGATCTACATTGGTTGCAAATGTGCTGTAGTTGTTTTTTGGCCTGGGTCTTTAGCCTATTGTCATAGTAGTAAAACCATTTTTTCGGAGTTGGCAGCCTGCCAATTGCTGTTAACTTCAAACAACGCATTTTAGGGTGAGACTGCGCGAGAGAAATACTTAAACATGGATTCAACAAAACTGAATTTAAAAGATAAAGTATACCAAAAAAGATCATTATAATGTTATTGGAGCATCAGTACAAAACTACAAATTCGTGAGTGCTCCAATATAAGTTTAACAAATGTTTTAGAAATATTTACGCCGAGAGGTCAAATATGGAAGCTTATTAACTATTAACATTGGCGAAGTGAAGTGAGTCGCGTGACAAACAAAGTCGCGCGACAAATGCAGTGGCGGATATAGCGGGGGTCTGTAGGGACCGCCCCACCCCAATCCCCCCCCCCCCCCACCCCCGACGTTCCCAGCTCCACTATTTATTTATTTTGCTATTTTTAATGCAATTTATTTTATTAATTTTACTGTTCCCGCCAGTTGATATAGCACTTAACGACGAGTCGGTTAACTTTATAATTGAAAACCTCCCATCGGACGATGCACTCCAAGAGTAAATCGAGTGCTAGATGAATACATGGGATGGCTTATCACCCTTTTCTTACCGACCAATCAACGATTCACGACTTGATTAAGGAAGTCAAGAGATCCGAATGTCCACCCAATTCGTTGGATAGCGATCACACTTTTGGTGCCAAGTTGCGAGTTGGAAGAAAGAATTTCAACAAATGGCCTCGTGAAGTCCGACTGAAGATCATCAATGGCGAAGAAAATGCTTACAGGAATGTGCCTTATGTCTGCACATTGAGATATGGATATCAACCTTTATGTTTTCAAAGGTCTTACGCTGCAAATTGCAAATTTAAATTGTTATCAAAAGCATATTTATGAATTAAAAACGTAGCCTACCTAGTATCACTTAAACCCCAGTCACAATTACCTTGCGATAGGTTTGCGAGTTGTTTGCGGCGGATTTCTAGGCATTTTCGGCCGGAATCCTTCGGGACTCCTCGGATTTAAAACCTCATCGAACATTAATCTGCTGATGCCTGGCCGATGTCCGGCCGAGCATCACACATATCGGGCAAGCGCCGGGCCAATCTTTGGACTACCTAGACGATCCAGACGCCGCTCAGAGCCCGGCCGGAAATCGGGCAGACATTGACCGGGAACAGGCCGGCGTCTGGCCCATCATCTACTGTGGTTGGTTGGTTATGAAAGCCGGCTCAACGCATCATTCATCAGATCACCCATTCGCGCTCTTCACAGAAGGTAACAAGTTGACACACAGTTCATCACAAAAGTGTCAGAATAACAGAACTATAAGATGCCCTAGAAAATATGGGTTGACTGAAGTAGAAGAGAGTGGCAGTGAAGCGAATGAGACCATGTCTCTCCTCTTCAGCCACCAATGCACCAATAGCTAAGTTATAGCGGTAGAGTGCAAACGCAAAACTCTCCGTCAACCGGGCTACCCGATCGCGTTGTGCAGGTGCCCGCAAGCGCTGCGGAGGTATCAACGGTATTCTCGTATGAATGTTTGTCTTAGTGCTATCTAAGTTAAGTTTGAAAATGGATCAGAAGCTAGGTCATTCTGGACATATTGAAAGGAAATCTTGTTAACGCTCTGGAGGCTGCATTTTTTACTTGAGCATGTTAAAACTGTATCAGAATGTTTGTCTTGATAATATTTAGGCAAAGTTCGAATATTGTTTAGGTCTGTTCAAAAACGAGGTCACTTGACCAAATTGAAAGAACATCTCTTTGACACTGTACAAGCGGCAGTTGCTTCAGCAGTTTAAAATTAGGTCAGAATGTTGATCTTAATGGTTCCTAGGCAAAGTTTGAATATGATTCATGCCGTGTCAATAACTAGGTCACTAGGCCGAATTGAAGGAAAATCTTGTTAATAATCTAGAGGGCGTGTTTTTTGCTTCAGCAGCTTGAAATGTTGTCTGAATTATATTTAGGTCAAGTAAGACTTGTGGTCATATTGGGTCGAAAACTTGGTCACTACGCCGAATTGAAGGGTTATCTTGTTAACACTCTGAATGCTGCATTTTTAATTTGAGCATGTTGAAACTGTTTCAGAATGTTTGTCTTGATAGTATGTGGGCCAAGTTTGAAAATTGGTCATGTCTGTTCACAAACTAGGTCACTATACCAAATTGAAGGAACATTTTGTCAACACTGTAGAAGCCACATTTTTTAAAATTTGGTCAGAATGTTAATCGTAATAATATCTAGGCCAAGTTCGAATACGGGTCATGTCGTGTTAAAAACTAGGTCACAAAGCCAAATTGAAGGAAAATCTTGTTAATACTCTGGAGGCCGTATTCTTTGCATCAGCAACTTGAAAATGTGTTAGAATGTTTGTATTGATAATATCTAGTCAATTTCCTAATTTGGGTCATATCAGGTACAATAAAATAGGTCACAATGCCAAATGAAGGAAAATCTTTATAACACTCTGGAGCTTGCATTTTGAATCTTTGTCAGAATAATTGTCTTGATGAGTTTTGAATTGTTCAAACACTTTCTCCCAGTCTAGTACATGGTTTAGAGAATTATTTTTACTTGATGGAAGTTGATTTAACTTTGCCATATTTCTCAATATACTAAGGCAGAAACTTCAAAATATTCTGGCTAAACCTGCAATTTCCTTTGATTCTTCATGTCTTAAATGTATATAATTGTGAGCCCTTGCACTCAGGTGAACGATATAGTGCCAACAAGGTCCTCCTGTTTTCAAATCGGCAGTTTCATAATATTTACTATTTTTGATATGATCTTACAACTTCTTAACAATAAATACATAAACATAAGCTGCAATTGTTATTTCCTTTCACATTTTCCCTTCTCTCCAACTTTCCTGCAGCCCCCAGACCGTCAACACTTTCAGTGCTTTGATTCTATACCGTTGGTTTAATTATTTCGAAAAAGGTAATACCAAGAGTTTGAAATCAAATTTGATTTACCATATCTGGAAGTGACTTGAACGCCTGGAGAAGGTCATCAATTATACTCCAGAATGAGATGTTTCCGTTTATTAATTCAGAAATGTAATCAATACCAGTTTTTACTGCCGTAGCCACATAGCGTATACCCTCTGTAAGGAGTCTGACCAATGCGACGTTTGACCAAGGATCAAATTCCTGTTTCAAAAGAAAACAAACAAAATACAAAGATGGACGGATAGTGATCTTTGAGGCCGAATGCACTTAAAAGCCTCGCCTATCGATTTGGGGGCTTAATACATGTGCATTCTGTGAATTGTCAGATGTTTGTGTTCATACGCACACATTCACAATCGGGTCTTCACTGCCATCCTTTATGTTGAATAGGCACAAATTTGTCTTCTGACATAAACTAGAGATATAGCTCCACTAGATGTACGCAAATTTTCGTACAATCGACATCAATTCGGAGATGCATTTAGACCTCGACTCACAAGATCCCGTTCATATTCAATTACAGTAAAGGCATATGGTGTTACAAGTCAATGTCCTGACTGTAAGAATATGCAATGTTTAGTCGCCTCTCATATAATTCGCCAACAGTTATATCAAACTGATAAATCAATATAGTGTATATTAGTTCAAAGAATGGGTGTTTTATCAGAAAATGGTATTTTTGAATAAATTTCATGAACTGTTCATGAACCCTAAGAAATTACAGAGAACCGGTGTATCAATAATGCTTTCTGTATATAAATGATGAACATCTATGAAAGCTGCATGATACAAACAGTGCTAGAAGACAACATTTCTAGTAACACATCTTTAACACACGAAGTTTTACAATTTTACAAAACTGGAAAGTAGAATAAAAGTATTACTCAACATAAAGGTCAACATAGAAATTAGAGTTAATTTCTGATCAGTTCACAACATATAAGGAAAATGACCAACGATATTACCTGTAGGTTAATTTCTGATGCGTTCACAATATATAAGGAAAATAACCGAGGATATTACCTGTAGGTTAATTTCTGATGAGTTCACAATATATAAGAAAAGTAACAGAGGATATTACCTGTAGGTTAATTTCTGATGAGTTCACAGTTTATAAGGAAAATAACCGAGGATATTACCTGTATGTTAATTTCTGATGAGTTCACAGTATATAAGGACAATGACCGAGGATATTACCTGTAAGTTGATTTCTGACCAGTTCACAATATATAAGGAAAATGACCGAGGATATTACCTGTAGGTTAATTTCTAATCAGTTCACAAAATATAAGGAAAATAACCGAGGATATTACGTGTATGTTAATTTCTGATCAGTTCATAGTATATAAGGAAAATGACGGAGGATATTACCTGTAGGTTAATTTCTGATGAGTCCACAGTATATAAGGACAATGACCGAGGATATAACCTGTAGGTTAATTTCTGAAGAGTTCACAATATATAAGGAAAATAACCGAGGACATTACCTGTAGGTTAATTTCTGATGAGTTCACAGTATATAAGGAAAATAACCGAGGATATTACCTGTAGGTTAATTTCTGATGAGTTCACAGTATATAAGGACAATGACCGAGGATATTACCTGTAAGTTGATTTATTATCAGTTCACAATATATAAGGAAAATGACCGAGGATATTACCTGTAGGTTAATTTCTAATCAGTTCACAATATATAAGGAAAATGACCGAGGATATTACCTGTAGGTTAATTTCTAATCAGTTCACAATATATAAGGAAAATAACCGAGGATATTACTTGTAGGTTAATTTCTGATGAGTTCACAATATATAAAGAAAATGACCGAGGATATTACCTGAAAGGTTAATTTCTAATCAGTTCACAATATATAAGGAAAATAACCGAGGATATTACCTGCAGGTTGAGGTTGTATCGGGCGCCCCCTTTGGAACATACACGGGCAAGGGAAATATGAACGTTCAGCCCTAGAAAATTAGCGCGGGCGAATACTTCGTTGTGGAAATCTACTTTAACATGACCACTTAGTAGAGCTGAAATAGTATTGAATTAGAACACTTGGATGAGATAATGCCTCTACTTCAGACTACTTTTGAAAACATTTTGACAAAAGTAGAAATTGCTCAAAATGATTTTCAATTTTATTTTAGTAAGTATATCTTCATTTCTAGAGATTGTCCATGTCTTGCTTAGATGTTTTTAAAGTCGTCTGCTGCCGGTTTTTTTGTATGTGCGAAAGAGTTAAATTACCACATGTACGTAGTTGTTGAATTACCACAGCGTCGTACTAAATAGACAATGAAAATGGCCAATGAGTACAGCTATGATAATTAACGCCTTCATGGAGACAAAAATGTCATGTTCAAACGAATTGCTGTTACTTGAGCTGTACAACGGAAACCTTCGTATGCAATGGTTTCTATAGTGGTGGCAACAAAGGACGGCTTGACTATTGACCAATTTTCATGAACACTTACATGCACATGTATATAAAATAATTAATTTCTATTCCTAAAAGTTATTAAGTTCGGGTTTCACTTTTAACTGGACACTTATCTTAGTCAAATAAAGTTTTCATTTTGTTATGGCCACTTGGTGTTTATGTGCAAAGTATTATTATCTGGAAATATGATTCGTTTTACACTTTCAAAGCGTTTTACAACTCTGATTGAATTAGAAGAACGAAGAACATTTCAAATAATTAATTTTATAAATTATCCGAGATAAGATATCATGAAGTGTTTTAACTGGCGGCATGAACTTTTTTAAACAAAACATTCCTGTGACTTACCTTGCACATTTGTATAGATTATGAATGTGTTGATAAGGTCGACGGCTTTAAATAAAAATTAACTTACATATCTTAAGATCAAAGTTATTACGTATAATGACGCCGATCGCTGCTCCTAATCGTGTTGATCCGAACGTTTTTATCCAGTCTACGCCAGGTAAATTTAAGGACCATTCAAATGCAGCGTCTTGTTTGTTTCTTGAATGTACCAGTTCCCGAGTATATGTACCGTCAGACCTTGTGACACGATAATAAGTTATAAGATTAAACAAATCTGTCGAAGTATTAGGGTATTTTTCAAGAATGATATTTAACGTCACTTTCAACATTTGTTCACGCATATAACGGAGTTACCTGTGTGAATTACCAATAGTGCTGGTATTCGTATCCTGACACCTTCGTATTAATTGCAATGCTATTCCAGCAAGCCTGAGCCACTACTACGATTTTTAAAGTATCTGGTATGACACGACCTGGAATTTAACTCTAGTCTCACGCTCTCGATGCAGACGCAGTAACTTCTCCATCATTAGTTTCATTCATTTATAGTTAACGATTATCAACGTTATTTCAGTCGTACGGCAGTAGTCATATCTCCTACCAATACGGTTCATGTCTTTTCTGAAATTGTAATACGAGTACTTCAATTCCTCTAATGTGACCTGGTTGTTGGCAACTTCCAACCCATTGGTTTAGGAAACAATTGATTGATTGTTTTGTAATTTTAAGTCGATTTCAATAAGTGTTCAGCCATATTACGGCGGCCTGTTTAGATACCAATGAGTATCCTGGCTTTCGCAAACAAAAGTACTACACACAACCGCCTTCCCAAACAACTAGGTGCTTTACCCACATACATCTTATTCCATTGATTTGTAGATGACGAATGACGCATGTCGCATTGACATTCTTTCGTCGGAAAGAATGTTGGCCGAATTCGCAACCAATGGATATACAGCCCGGATCTCTGCCGAATGAGCTTCCGGTGCTCGGCAAGGATAAGATGCCTGGGAAATAAGATTGGTCTTCTGAAGTTGCTGGTTTGTATTCAATCTCAACTTTCAACGCTAATATTTGGTTGACGCAGATGACATCTATGAAACAAATGTGTCGCCTACCTGTCAGGTAATAGAAATGAGACAAGTGGACAGACGAAGAAGAAGTGATTCCATATATATATGTCCATGCCATGTCAAGCGATACAAAAGAAACTTCGAATAAAACGTATTATAAAAATATATTACAATAGTGTAAAACGTTCCGTTTCCACTGCTAAAGCCGTACTGCGATAGTTAAGACGACAACAATGAGTGCTATAAATACATGGGTCGTATGTGTGAATCCCAGTTCAGCCGCCGAGATATTAATGAAAACAATACAATGTTGAAAACGGCATTCCAATTAATCTCAAAAGGACCAACACTTACGTGCGATAAACTCTTAAGGCGCCAGTGAAAATATTGAGATTTCTGCAAACAGAAAGAGTTAAATTAGCCGAAAACTAATGATAAAGAAACAGGCATATTTCTTGATTAAACATTCACCCAAATGACATTGTGTAAAACGACATTGAAATCATCAATAACTTACTTACTTTGTTTACTAATACGCTTCCCTGGTTTCCCGCTGCAGAATTCAGATTCAATTTATCCGATATTGAAATATCAATTTAAAAGTATGAATGGTCGATTAATATGGATTAAACATGTGTCAATAAGAGAAGGTAATGTGCATGGGAAGACTGTTGTGTTGAGTACTTGTCTGAGATAACCAGGAAAATACGGTTATAAAATAATCGCCGTGATTAACTCACACAGCCTTAAACCCCAATAAATCAATCAACCAATCAACTAAGTAACAAGAATATATATGTAAAACAAGAGGACATGCTAGTCCTATATCGCTCACCTGATTTAATATAACTTTAAACAGTTTTCAATGTTCTTACTCTAAGCATACAAGGGAAAGGAGCAACGTCCCCGGTGGACATATTATTCAAATATCTGAATTATTTTAACTCTCTTGGTATGGGGTCACCCAAGGAAAACTTGTGCCAAATTAGTTTAAAGTCGGGCCTATATATACTTTTGAGTTTTCATTATATATACATATAGACAAGAATTACGCGTAAGTATATGTCTCGCCGTCCACTGCTTTGAATTTCAATACAAGTATAAAATACAAAGATAAAATATGTTTGCAAAATTTGAAGTTCTAACAAGTCCAAAACACAAAACAGTAGAAAACAATCACTATATGTAGCCAAATTCTCTTTTAAACATAAAATTATTTATTCATAATATTATTATTAATATTAATTTATTTTTGTTTGCACTATTTTAAATCGTTCTTACAAACAAGCAGCTGTAACGTGTACCGGAGTTAAGCTATCAAGGGTCACCCATCCAGGCACTAACTGCGATGAACGTTGCTTAACTTTACGAAAAGGTCAACCACTCTATCAACGTCACTATAAAAGCTATGGTTTTCAACGGTCTCAAATATTTCAACAAGCTTGGGAGAGGGTCCCTCAAGTAACATTTGTGCCAAATTATTTTTAAATCGGGCCAGTTCTTTTGGACAAGAAGATTTTTAAATTCTTTACAATACACATATAAGGTTAACAAGATCTGCCCCCTGTTTGCCATATTATTCAATGGATGAGAATAATCTGAACAATTTTGATAGGGGGTCGCACCCAAGGAAAATTCGTGCTAATTACTTTTAAATCGGGCCAGCAGTTTTGGACAAGAAGGTTTTTTTTACAAGTTTTCACTATATATACATATAAGGAAAACAAGCCTCGCCTCCCTGGTGGCCAAGTTTTTCATTATCATCCAATTGCAATACTTTGACCAATCTTGGTAGAGTGTCACCCAAGGAACATTTGGGCCAAATTGTCTTTAAATCGGGCCAGTGCTTTTGGACAAGAAGATTGTTAAAGTTTTTACAATGCACATTTAAGGAAAACAAGCTTCGCCCCCCTGGCGGCTATGTTTTTCAATGAATAGGAATAATTTGAACAATCTTGGTAGAGGAACATTTGTGCCAAATTATTTTTAAATCGGAGCAGTACTTTTGGACAAGAAGATTTTTGAATTTTTGCAATTGTCCCCGTTTCTGATGTAACATTCCTGTGAAATTATTTTGAAAGCAGTCCATTGGTTTAGGCGGAGAAGTCGTTTATAGGAAAAAGTGAACAGACGGACACACAGATAGACAGACACACAGACGGACGGACGCCGCACGAAAAGTGTTGAAAATAGCTCACCTTGAGCACTTCGTGCACAGGTGAGATATAAACAGGAGAATTAAAGGTATACATATATGGCATCTGTCTTAGGGAAAAACACTTCGAACGAAGAAAAAGTAACCCGATTTCTTGTTTTAGTTGTTACTTGAAATCCGGCAATGGTGTTACATCTCTCCAATATAAAACAAATCTGCCGCAGATGATTTTAAAAACATCTTGACAAAACTATGAAATATCCCTTAAGCATTGAGACTATTTAGAATCCAGTCAAATTTAAAAAAAAAACAGCATCCAGATTTCGATAAATAATGCCAGACCACATATTTCATATGTTTACAGAGCTTGCACTCGGATATATTTTATAGACAGTAGTACTTACGAGGTTACGATGATAAAAAGAAAGAACGCACAGATGATTAACTTTTTCATGCTGTTAGGACTTTTGTGACAAAGGCAGCCTGAAAAGAAATAATATGTCCGTGAGTGATTTTGCTTGGTTTATTTTCTTCAGTTGTTTCTTCATTTGTCTGAATGGTGTTGTGTTCCGTTTTCAATATATTTTCATTATCACGCCATTTCCCTTGTAAATTACCAATGATACCGATTTAGTTTTCATGCCACCGATACTTTGGGGGTCTAATCAGTTTTACCTAAGTCACCGAGTTCTTGAGAGTTTACTAGCTTAATCTTTAAATTGATTGGAAGTTTTAACTGTTCTTTTAAGTAATTATATCACCTCAAAGCTTTGTGCTAAGGAAGAAAGTTATTACGATTATTTTAAAGTTTGGGTTGTCCGGGAATTCAGCCCAGGAAGACTGAAAAAAAAGTTGAATTAACCATAATCAATGACATTACCATTACTTGCTGGGGCACTAATTGGTGGAAAGTGCAGGCTAAGATCAGACTTTAGGATTCACAAATTGATATGTACATGTACATGTACCTTTATTGGACAGAACATTTCTGACTGTCTTTTCCTAAGGGCAAAGCTCGAATATCGAATTGACGCAACCACGTTTTGATCGAATGGACTCACTTTGTCTTACATTGTAAAAGAGTCATCATATCAACACTAGTGACGCTTTATATGATACCTGATTTTACTTGAAAGTACATTTAGAACAATGTAGTGATTAATTACTCCAATGTGATGAGCAAGCTGGCGCGTTTTTAACGGAATATGCTGTTAGATATGAAATGTGTCGAAGAGATATTGGCAGTAACAATATCGCAACAAATAACTGGTTAATACGTGAACAATTTGTTCCCGTAACACATCAAGCACTCAGACGATTACTAGTTATAAGATGTAATTTGATTGGTGGATTCGGCTATCGCACGTACGCTGTTTGAAAACATTCCGATTCTGAGAACGTGAACACGTTGTCTGCTTCAATGGGGCAATTCTTACGTTCTTAATGCTTGTTCCTGAAAACATAGGCTGTTCGTTTAACACGACATGTAAGATTTGCCCGGAGATAAATGGTATTAAGCCGATTAAAAAAGGTTTGACTGTTTTGAATATGTGTACACTGTGTAGGTTTTGTACGGATATAGCGTAACTTATTCTTCACTTAAAGGTTCTATACCCGTTGCTCTCTGAACTTTGTTTTGTTTTTACTTTGGCAATCTGCGTCGCTTTCAGCAACGCAACAAGACCATGACCGAATTGGTAAGGCTTTATGCAGCATGTGTTCTCTGAATACCAGAATTCTACCACAAAGTCTGAAGTTCTTCTTCTGCCAATCATGAATGAAATTCTTCCGATGAAGCATGCATTTACTCAACTTTAACTTACATTAAAAATCAATCTGATCAATTTGATATTCCAACCTCATGCTTCAAATTCGATCAACCATTGTGGCTCAAGGCAATGTAAATAATCAAAGTAAAATCGATGAATTTTCGACGCACTTGCCCTACGGCCCCCCGGTTAATCCGTCACTATATATTTTACGTGACTTCTTTCGTGGGGTTGGGGGAGTCGGGCACGGGCCCTATGGGCCCCCGCTAAATCCGCCACTACATTTGCCTCGCTTTTTCTTTGTTTACCATTAGTTTTTCGACATACGGGCCCGACGCCCCCCCCCCCCCCCGGATAATCCGCCACTGTATTTTTCACGTGACTTCTTTCATTCTTTCCGTTCCTCTTCGCGAATGTTATTATTGTTTACAAACGTCCATATTTGATATCTCGGCGCATTAATTTCTAAAGCATTTCTTGAACTTATATTGGAGTACTCACGCCTTAAGTTTTAACCTGATGTTCCAACAACATGAAAATGATATTTATGGGGGAGATCCTAACCTTTTAAAAGCAGTTTTGTTGAATCCATGATGAACTATTTTTCTCGCGCAGTTTCTCATGCGTTATTTGGTGATAACAGAAATTGGCAGGCTGCCAACTCCTAAAAAAATGGTATTACTACTATGACCAGGGGCTAAATCCCCAGGCCAAATACTATGTACGGATCTAATGCAGTTGCTCTTATGATTTCAGAATAGGCTGTCCCAAGAGGATTGCGTGGGAACTTCTTGGTAAAGGCTAGAAATGATACTTTTACAGGTATTGACTGATTCAGTCTCGGTGGATACTACTGAAAATGGAAAAAGGAATGACCAATATTCTTCAAATGATATGGAGAATCAGACAAAATTGCCTTTAAGAAATAATAATATAAATGCTCAGAATTATCAATGCCTTCTTTGGGAGAATTGGAATGATGGAACTCATCCAAATGGCCAAAGTGATAGTACACATAATTCTCCAGAATATTTGGCCAATTTCGAGGTAGAAATAACTGCTGGAACAGATACACGACTTGTATGATTAAACTAAAGACTAATGTATACAAGATCTGACTCAAAGGAACTTAACAAATTAGACGAATGCTTATTAAGTTTAGGGAATTGCTGAGAGGTCAATAACAGCAAAGCTGTGGTTGCAGGATATTGAGAACATGGACACATTAAATATTTTCTTTTGAGCTGAAAGAACAGGAAATTGGAAACGTCGTCGAATAGCAGTTACATAAATGGTGAATTTATTGGCTGCAACTTGCCGAATTAATTATGCAAAACAGTGCACGACTGCCGCTGATGCTATATTTACAAGAAGAATATCACTTACTGTAGCAATGCTTTCAAAAACAAGGATTTCATACTCAGAAATCGCAAATCCGCTTAAATCATCTGTTTCGTCACTTGATAGCTATTGCACAGTGGGAAGCAGAAATACGTGTTCACCTTCATTACCTCATTCAACAGACAAGATTGCATAACTCTGTCAAGGTTTTTGTCAGAATTATGGCTCTTTTTCGACTTAGAATGTTGGTTAAGTTTTTTGTACCACCTCATTTTTCTTCGAAACCATTAGAGATATTGCTTTGAAACTTACAATACTTGTTTACAATCAATGCCTCCATCAACAGACAAACGAACATAACTCTGTTAAGTTGTCATTTTAAAATGATGGCCCTTTTTCAACTTAGAATACATATATAGAATCTTGGTAAAATCCATTTATTGACTTAACCCTTTAAGATATTGCTGTGAAACTTGGAATACTTGTTAACTATCATGACCCCTATACGTAGACAATAGAAGGTAACTCTGTCAGGGATTTTGTGTTGCCTATAACTGAACAAAGCTTTGTGTTATTATCAGGCACTGAAAAGTCGAGCTCGCTGTCTTACAGACAGCTCCTGTTATAAAAGGACATATGATCCTTAAATTACTGCAGCAATATATTCTTATTTTCTCATTAAACACAAAATATATTATTATTTTTAGATTTAGTCCGTCTTCTCTTCACAAAATTGAGAGTAAAACTAAAATAAAACTTGGATATTATAAGATTGTATATATTAAGTAGAATGTCTTTGAATGTACACATACATATAACATGTTGGTTGATTAATTAATGAGGTAACTAAAACAAATGCAGAAGACAGCTTCATAAATATATAAGATAAAATATATTATTCTGTATCTCTTTTACCATAAATAATTCTTAACTCAAATTCATAGTATCAACCCTTTCCCTCATATGGACAGTTGCTGACACCTCTGCAGGGATGTTTTTGAAACCATTGTGAAGCAAGAGGGCAGTGATGGCCCTATATTGCTCACTTGAGTAAGTGTTTTAGTGTCCTAATTTAATTACTCTACAAAAAAAAGAAAGAAGGTCAAAAAGTCATGGTGAAGGTCATTCAAAGACAATGATGATATTTGATTGTAAAAGATCACACTAAGGTCATGGTCACATGTTTATAAATCAATGTAAAAGACATTGGTTTTCAAAAGGAACCAAGCTCTCATGTATATCTAGCTACTGTATAAGTTTGGTAAACATCGGATAATAAATCCTGACTTTATCTTGTTCACAAAGTCAATTATAGAAACTTTGCCGATTTTAAAGGGCCATAATCCCGTCATGCATAAACGGATCTGGCTGGTTTTCGAAACGAACCGAGCTCTTATGGATATCTAGCTACTGAATAAGATTGGTAAACATCGAATAATAAATGAAGACCTTAACTTGTTCACAAGGTCAATTATAGCAATTTTGCCAATGTATAAAGGGCCATAATTAAGTCATGCATCAACAGATCTGGCTGGTTTTCGAAAGGAACCGTGCTCTCATTGATATCTAGCTACTGAATAAGTTTTAGTCAGGGGTGTTAGGGCATTATAGGGGCTGTTTGGTTCAGATTCTTCCAAAAGCACCAAATTTGGCCCAGAGGTGGCCCATGCAATACTTTTATCATTTTTGACGGGCGCCAAGACGGGCGACCAATGGGACCGCCATATTTGCAAAATCCAAAATGGCCACCATCCGGGTTAGATGTCAATCGCAGTTAAAAACCTAAAAGGGCTAGAATCATGAATGATACCTCATTTTAGGGGTTTTCGGCGTCGAGGAATCGGATTCAGATGTTATTTCAATGATCTGAGATCAAGTCTACCCATCATCGACACGAAAAAGGTCATTTAAGGGATCAACCTGGTGTTCTGGATGTGTCATCGTCACCCCCAAAATCCCATTATAAGCTGTATGTCGCAGTTTTCAAAGGGGAATAAAGGCAGGAATAATATTTGCATATCTCACACATTGAAGGTTGCTGATGAGCTTGTCATGAAATATAGGTCACAAAATGGTCAAGAGGACGCACTTATATTCAAGCGGACTGCCTTAATGATGCACAAGTTTTGTCTTCAGAGTCAAGAGCCCTTCGGCGGTTATTTCCCCTAACTCCCTCATGGCTTTAGTAAATGAAGAAAAATGAGTTTCTTCAAAGTAGTGCTCAGGGGAACATTAGCTCTTTATGGACGTGAGCAGATCGGTGGAGACGCCAATCTTGATGCAAGGGAGAAGATCACATGTAAGATCTCACAACTGCCTATCTACAATACTAGTAAGGGTACGCACCATGCAGTCAAGACAGCTGCAGTAAGCCACAACAAGGAGTGAGAAACCCCATTCCCTCTATATCATGGCCTATAGCTGCATAGACGCGGACGGTTAAAAAAACAGATTGAGATTGACCACGAACAGGGTATCTCAGGATCGTACAATTGCGTCATGGAAGTTAAGCGAGGTGTTGCACGTGCAGTGTATGCTCGGCATGCTCAAGGTGGAGTGGTGTTACCAACCAACAGCCATATCAAAGTCTTCACCACCCATGATGTGGATAATATAGATAGCAGGGCTCAGAACAACTTTTCACTTGATGAGTTCGATGGATATGTCCTCAGCGTGACCAACCATCGTTCATGGGAATCTTGGAATGAAGCAGGCTCCCATCAAGCTTGACACCTCCGACCAGCAACTCCAACGCTACCAGATGCTTACGTGATCCAGCCCCCAGTAAAACTCACTTAAACAGATGTCTTTTCACCCCGACTCGGCAACAGCGAAGTCAGACCACCCCATGAAGTCAGACCACCCCGCGTCACCAGTGTGCTGAAGCAAAGCTAGCTGGCAGAGGATGCTCGCATGCGATGGAACTGACGATGCAGGCGACTGAGTTCCTCAACCCAGATCAGATAAGCATTCTTGGTGCAGATCGGCCACTGTATTTCTCCTCAAACTCTTCCAATGACAAAACACTGACACTTTGTGAGAAGACAAGCTGGTAGCTATGATGGATGTTCTACACATTGAAGACAAGATGCATCTTATGATAGGGAAGCTGCTGCTCGACTCTGGGTGTGACACCGTGCTTGCTCAGGCCGAGGTCCTGACATCTGGTCGCACACAGTCTACACTCAATAAGCATCACTTCAATCGTACAGGGTACGCGCATCAGGATGTCCTTTTACTTGCTCAAGTAATGTCAGAATGTAATGGGAGTCAATCGATATGTGGGATAAACGTTCCCAAACTCTACCCAGTTCAAGTTCTGGTCAACCATAATAGAGCTGGAGCTGCTGATGTCTCGTTTTAGGCGGTCACTGCGGGAGGGGACTATATGTGCAAGCCTGAGACAAAGTCTGCTGCTGGTATGACGCCAGGGACTACACAAACTATGCGCGTTGGCTGCGTATACATGTACGCGTATTGATTGAGATAGCCAAGGAACACCCTGAAGTACATTAAAGTACATTGAAGAAATGTGACCCCTTACATCATTTGTTCCTGTCATATTAACTGGTTGAAAAAGGTAGTCGCCAGGTGGCATCAGAAAATGGCTGATATATTTGCTTCTTTACCATAATTACCGAATTCTAGAAGGGCATTTTTGTTGTGCAGAAATCAGCTAGAAAATTCAGCCTCGTGGCCAAGGATCAAACCAATGAACACTCCAACAAAAGCCTCCAGACACATGGTAGAGCTGTTGGACTTTATGAGAATCCCAAAGCCCTAATACTGTTTATGCTGGCCGGACCTGAATGCACGTGGGTAAATAAGGAGTTTGAGATCGTCAACGACCCATCATTGTTATTCACCGCTCATTATGAGGAAGGACACAGCTTGCAATTAAAGTATCAAAAGGATGTTCTATTGTTCATCAAGGTGGTAGATCAGCTGGGCAATCCTTTCCGGGCTACAAGTCAGGAGCTCATAGTGCTCAATACACATACTGTCATGGAACATGCCATTGCTACTTCTCTAGCTCAAATTCGTGAAGCTGGTCAAACCCTGCATGCAGCATATGTCATGGAAAGATTGGAAAAGGCTTCACTACCAGTACATAATACCATCAAGCGGAATAATATGCTAACCTTCACCAACTGACCTGAGCCCAAGAAAAAAGGTACAAACGACAGTGGCGTCCAGAAGCAGAATAAGATAAGTTACACAACTTTTCTTCTCACTCCAGTCACGACCATGCCGACATGACATACTTTTTTCGGTTCGACCATCAGAGAAGCCACCAAGCCTGGCGGATCGAGGTGCTGCGATCACGGATCAGACATTATAAAGTGCCTCAATGCCTCCACTGGCCGCGCATCCTCTGCCAAACAAGCCACCATCGTGGATTTGGATATGGCAGCTGTTATCCACATGTTGCGACCCACAACAGCAAAGACATTTATCGAGTATGTGTCTCCCCACATTGTACCATATTTGGAGGCCCAAATGTCTGCTTTAATAATTGTTTATTTTGATACAAGAATACATGTTTACTCCACTATTGTGCATATGGTTATTTATCCAAAGTAACACTATTAAGAATTATAAATAAATGTATATGCTTTTGTTGTAGTCACAAGGTTATCTATTCTGACCACCCTCTTCCCGTTGTCTGTCTTCCGTCCGTCCTGTGTCGTTAACTTTTAGCTGTAAACATCTCCTCCTAAACCACAGAACAAACTTAAACCAAACTTCACAGGAATATTCCTCTGTGGCCCCTCTTTTATAATTGTTCAAAGATTTGAATTCCATGTAGAACTTTGGTTGCTGCTGCATCAGAAAGGGGGCAAAATATCTCAACTATTAATTCTTCGCCCCGGAGTCTGCTTGTCCGGTTCCAATATAATTTGGTCGAAATATTCCTTGGGTGACCCTCTACAAAATGTGTTCAAACTGTTTTAATTGTTTGAAAAACATGGCAACCAGGCTGCATAAGAAAATGGGCAAAATGATCCTTGTGAAAGTGCTTGTCTGATTTCAAGATAATTTTGTAGAAATGTTCTTTATTTAATCCTCTACATACTTTTTCAAGCCATATTGATTAGTTGAAAAACAGAACAATAAAGAGGCATCAGAAAAGGGGTAAAATTTACTTTTTGCTTCAAATGACATCTCCTTCTAATTCACTAGACCAATTTCATCAAAACAACAAAGGAATGTTTCTTTGGTGGTCCTCTTTCAAAATTGTTCAAAGATTTAAAATCCAAGATAAGTTGATACAAATATTCCTTTAGCGGCTCTTTCAAACATGTGTTCAAATTATATTGATTTCTTGAAGAATATTGCTGCAGGATTGCATACAAAAACAAACAAAATGACAAATGAAAGTACTTGTGGGATTTCAAGATAGTTTAGAAGAAATGATCATTCAGTACATAATATGTTCAATCCATATAAAATGGTTTCTAAACACAGCTACCAGGTGGCATAAAACAAGAAGACCATAATGGACCTGGAATCGCTCACCTGAATTGTTGTCCAATCCATATTGCTTGAAGGAATCTATAAGAGGGTCAGCCAATGGACATTTCTACAACATTATTTGAAAATCGGCCAACCAATTTAGGAGAAGAAGAATTTTAAAGTTTGTTTCGTTTGGTTGCCATGGAAAAAGAATTGTGCATGGAGCCCAGACATTTGAAGGGATACTGATGTCGTCATTGAGAGGATGCTTTCTGTAAAGTTTCACACCAATTGACCCGCTGGTTACTGAGGCGCAGACGTTGACGGACGCACGACGAACGCCGGACATAGAGCGATCAGAATTACTCACCTTGAGCACTTTGTGCTTTCTGTAAAGTTTCACACCAATTGACCCACTGGTTACTGAGGAGCAGACGTTGACGGACGCACGACGAACGCCGGACATAGAGCGATCAGAATAACTCACCTTGACCACTTTGTGCTCAGGTGAGCTAGAAAGAGGTAAAATGACAGAACTTACAAATTCTTCATCTGTGTCTGCTTTGCTGATTCCAAACTAATTTGACAGAAATGTTCCTTTGGTGACTCTCTACACAAAGGGTAAAGTAAATGCAGCCACCAGCTGGTATCCGGTGACCCTGTACAAATATTATTGAAGCCATAAATTGATTGATTGAAAAACAATGATGTCAATGACTCAGTCTTGTTCCCCGTCTTAGCACACCTGAAAACAAATTGCGGCTGAGCTATTGTGGGACAATGTCCGTCCTCCCTTTTATATTTTCCTTCAAACAACTTCTTCTCTTAGACCTACGAACCAATTTCAAAATAATTTTACAGGAATGTTCCTTTGAAATTGTCCAAATAAATGATTTATATGTAGAACTTTTGTATATGCAGCATCAGAAAGCGGGAAAATGTTTTCCATATCTTTGTAAATTAAAAACTATTTTAAATTGTATTTAATCAGGTCTTATATATTTACAAATACAGGAGACATTGCTGGTCTTTTGCCACAATAAAAAAATACTGAAAATGCCTCAAAATGTGTTTGAAGTTGCAGAATATTTAAGTACACCTTATGTTTATGACATTTGTCTTTTTTAAATCTTTAATCAATGTCGATCATATTTTTAAACAGTATGTCTTGGAGTTAAATCAGTGAGTGAGTCTGGGCGATGATGGTTATCCTATTGATTAACATGTCTTTTGATATTTGGTAATTTAATAAAATTTTCACATTGGTGTCTTTTTGTTTTATTTTTATACACAATTGAAATTGGCATTTAATTTTTATCTGTTACTCTTGTGTCATTTGTTCTTTTACCCGATCTTGTAATTATAATGCACATTTCTTTCACAATGCATAGATATTCACATGTAATACATGTATATTTATCCAAAGGCAAATGTTTATACAGTTTTGTGTGCCCAAACAAAAAAATGCCTTCAGCGATTTGATATATTGTGTTATCAAAACTGCAGAAAATCAATTTCGAACAAATTGAGGACACAACAGAATATAATGATCTCCAAATAGAATAGGTGATGGTGGTGTTTAGCTCACCTGTGCACGAAGTGCTAAGGTGAACTATTGTAATCTATTTTTTTCCGGCGTCCGTCCGTCGTCCATCGTCCACAATTGCCTTGTTAATACTCTACATGCTATATTTTGCACCCTATCTTCATGAATGTTTATCAGAACATTCATCTCCGTCAAAACTTGGACAAGTTTGAAACTGGGCCATATGACGTCAAACACTAAGTCACTATGTCAATGTGAAGGAAAGTCTTTTAAACACTCTGGAGGCCGCAATTTTGAGCATGTTGAAACTTTATCAGAATGTGTGTCTTGATGTTATATAGGTAAAGTTCGAATATGGGTCATGTCGGGTCAAAAACCAAGTCACTAGGTCAAATTGAAGGAAAATCTTGTAAACACTCTTTTGCTTCAGCAGTTTGAAATTTTGTCAGAATGTTTGTCTTAATGATATCTAGGTCAAATTCGAATATGGGTAATATTGGGTCAGAAACCAAGTCACTAAGCTAAATTGAAGGAAAATCTTGTTAACACTCTGGAGGCTGCATTTTTAACTTGTCTGTTCAAAAACTAGGTCACTAGGCCAAATTGAAGGAAAATCTTGTTAACGCGGTAGAAGCCGCATTTTTTGGCTTCATCAGCTTTACATTTGGTCAGAATGTTTATCTTAATAATATCTAGGTCAAAGTCGAATATGGATCATGCCAGGTCAAAACCTATTCACTAAGCCAAATTGAATACACACATTGTTAACACTCTGGATGTAGCATTTTTAACTTGAGCATGTTGATACGTTATCTGATCGTTTGTCTTGATGATATGTAGGTCAAGCTGAATATGGGTCATGTCGGGTCAAAAAGTAGGTCACTAGGTCAAATTGAAGGAAAATCTTGTTTACACTCTGAAAGCTGCTTCAGTAGTTTGATATTTTGTCAGAATGTTTGTGTTAATAATATCTAGGCAAAGTTCGAATATAGGTCATATTGGGTTGAAAAGAACGAGGTCACTAGGCTTAATTGAAACTTTGTCAGAATGTTTGTCTTGGTGATATTAAGTCCGTGTTCGAATATGGGTCATATCAGGTTAAAAAACTAGATCACTAAGCCAAATGAAGGAAAATCTTGTTAACACTAGAAGTTTCATTTGAATCTTTGTCAGAATAATTGTCTTACTGTGTTTTGCATTTGAAATCACATTGAATAATTCAGGTGAGCGATCTAGGGCCATCATGGCCCTCTTGTTATGAAATATAAATGTATATATTGCATGTTAAAAAAAGCATTAATTTTGACGTCTTGATTAAACAAAGCCGTGTTTAGTGATTGAGGAATCCTTCATATCTAGCCTAACATGGAGTTCACACTTTGCATTTTAATCACCATTTTGAAGCTATACCCTTAATTTAAATCCTTTATTATTGGCTTAAAGTGTGACACTAATTTAGCTTATTCACATAAGATTTTAAAAAAGTTGGCAGCTCTTATGTGAAATAAGATCCTAGATGTCTTATTAACCCTTTCCAATATACACCATGACTTGGAGATCGAATTGGAAAAACTAGTAGAAAATAGAACTACATGTCTTATGATACTAACTATGATATACTAACTGTTTGTTTTGTTTATCGTACATCGCGTATGATAAACATTTATCAGGGTTGAATTCAGATCTACCTAGAACACTCTGAAATGTGCTTTTAACATTTAATATGTGCTTGTTAATAGCTGTTATTTGATTGACGAATTGGGCTAATAACATCATTACAACTTTTCTATAAGAAAAGCTTAATTCACCGCTGCTTATTTATCTTAGACCCCTCTACTTTAAAAAAAAAAAAACTAAATTGAAAATAATGAAAAGTTTAAGCATCTTAGTTCAAGACTAGAAACAGACTGGGTATGATAAAACAAAGGTTAGCATAAACGGTCAATTCATGCAAGATGTTTGATATGTTTTGGACTTTTGACAACGTGTCAATGATCCAAATGATACACCTGATTTATCTGTCTTTCTGTATAGTGCAAAATATTGTAATTTATGTTGATGTATTAAAACTGAATTGCTCTACACTATCAGTTTGCCTCTTAAAATTGTTATATCATTTGTATTATTACTATCATTGTTCAGTATAAGTATTCATTCATTATTTCTCTTGTGGATTACTTGAATACATCCATTATTACAACTGGAAACACAGTGAAAATAAATGTTTAAATAATGTAACAGATATTGTAAGGTAGTCACATACATTTTTATATATATATATATGATTATGGTGTCATCTAAATTGGGCCGTTGAAGCAATTATATGCAAATAGTATCGCTAAGTAATAGAGGTAGAAGTATTAAGTAAGACAAACAACATACCGGCAAACTGACAAAACAAAAACACAGAATAGAAGCAAACTTTCCTGGTTTAGAAGTCTATCTGGTTAGGAAGAACTTTATAATCACAATGCACTTTAAATTAAAGCAAATTGAATACTTTAGTTCAATGTATCACATGACAATGCTTGTATCCGATCTAATATACCCATTACGCATTTCTTTTTATGCCACACGTCTAACATGATGGAATCACTATTTTTGTATTCATCCGCATATGTTTACAAAATGGCTGAGAACATGTTTCCGGTAAACGAAATGTCACGATAGATAGACGATGTAAAGGGACCATTATCGGTCATAAAAACAGTGTATCTGTTTGATTAGTTACCAGTTTATGAAGTTTTACATGTTGGGACTAACAGCGAAAAAAATAGTTTCATTTTGTGTTTCTTCATGTCATAAAAATAATCTGACTTTCGTTGTCATTCCATAAAGTTTTTATTAAACTCGTCCAAGAATCTTGTTATTAAGCTCGCCAGACGCTCGCGTAATAACAAAAGTCTTGAAGACGTTTAATAAAACTTTACATTAAATGACAACTCATGTCAGATCCTATATATATCAAAAAAACATTATTCATTTTTGAAAAACTGTTAGAACTTAACAATGTGTATTGATTGCTTTATTTAACATATTGACACAGGAAAACCATTCAGGTCTCAATGCGGAAGAGAAATTCCGTGGGTATTTGTATTGTCGATATTCAAACTTGCCAAACTACAGTCTATACGGCGTGTACAGTTAGCGCGTAGATCGTAGCTTAGCCACTAAAAAATGTAGTTGGATGACCTGGGTCGTAAATCGTAGCTAAAAACACATAGATTATTGGTTGATATGAGTCGAAGACCGTAACCCAACCACTGATAAAACATATATATTTGGTTTAACCTGAGTAGTAGATCGTAGCTCAACCACTCAAAACAACAATTTAGAGTTGGTTGATCTGGGTCCTAGATCGTAGCAGATACATTCAAATCTCTTAGAGAATTGGTTGATCTTGGTCGTTTATCGTAGCTCAACCAATGAAAAACATACATAGTTGGTTGACCTGGGTCGTAGATCGTAGCCCAACCACTCAATACAAATAGGGAATCGATTGATGTTGGTCGTAGATAGAGCTGAATCACTCAAAACAAATAGACAATCTGTTTAACTTGGTCGTATATCTTAGCTCAACCACTCTAAATAGAAAACGTATTGGTTAATCTGGGTCGTAGATCGTAGCCAAAACACATATCGTATTGGTTGATACTCAAAACACATATCGTATTGGTTGATCTGGGTCCTAGATCGTAGCAGATACATTCAAATCTCTTATAGAATTGGTTGATCTTGGTCGTTTATCGTAGCTCAACCAATGAAACACATACATAGTTGGTTGACCTGGGTCGTAGATCGTAGCTTAACCACTCAATACAAATAGGGAATTGATTGATGTTGGTCGTAGATAGACCTGAATCACTCAAAACAAATATACAATGTGTTTAACTGGGTCGTATATCTTAGCTCAGCCAATCTAAACAGAAAGCGTATTGGTTAATCTGGGTCGTAGATCGTAGCCCAACGACTCAAAACACATAGCGTATTGGTTGATCTTGGTCGTAGACCGTAGCACAACGACTCAAAACACATAGCGAATTGGTTCGTCTGGGTCGTAGATCGTAGCTCAACCACTTAAAATACATGGCGGATTGGTTGATCTAGGTCGACGATCGTAGCTCAACCATTCAAAACTCGTAGCGAATTTGTAGATCTTGGTCGTAGATCGTAGATCAACCACTTACATCATATAAAGAATTGGTTGATCTGGGTCGGAGATCGTAGCTCCAGCCTGCAAAACTATACATTCTTGGTTTTCCTTGGTCGTATATGATAGCTCAATCACTCAAGACACATTGCAAATTGGTTGATCTGGGTCGTAGATAGTAGTTTAACCATTCAAAACTCATAGATAATGGTTTACCTAGGTCATATATCGTAGCTCAAACACTCGAAACTCATTGAGAATTGGTTAATCTGAGTCGTAGATCGTAGCTCATCCACTGAAAAAACATACATATTTGGGTGACATGTGCCGTAGATCATCGTGGTCGTATATGGTAACTCAACCACTCAAAACACCTAGCGTATTAGATGATTTGGGTCGTAGATCGTAGCTCAACCACTCGAAACACATAGCGTATTGGTTGATCTGGGTCGTAGATCGTAGGTCAACAACTTAAAATACATATCGTATTGGTTTATCTTGGTCAAAGATCGTAGCTTAAACAATCAAAGCACAAAGCGAATTGATTAATCTTGGTCGTAGATCGTAGTGCATTCACTGAAAAAACATACATAGTTGGTTGACATGGGTCGTAGATCTAGCTCAACCGCTCAAAACACATAGCGTATTGGATGATCTGGGTCGTAGATCGTAGATAAACCGCTGAAAAAAACATACATAATAGATTGACCTTGACCGTAGTTCGTAGCTCAACCTATATAGAAAACATAGCAAATTAGTTGATCTTCGTCGTAGATCGTAGCTAAACAATTCAAAACTCATAGAGAATGGTTGACATTGGTCATTAGCGGATTGGTTGATCTGGGTCGAAAATCGTAGCACAACGTCTGAAAAAACCTAGCGTATTGGTTCATCCGGGTCGTAGATCGTAGATCAACCATTTAAAACACATTACGAATTGATTCATCTGGGTTATAGATCGTAGCTCAACCATTTGAACTTCATAGAGAAAGACTGAAACGGGTCATAGCTCGAAGCTCAACCACTCCAAACACATAGCCTATTAGATAATATTGGTCGTAGATCGTAGCTCAACCACTAAAACACATATCGAATTTGTTGATGTGGGTCGTAGATCGTGGCTCAACCATTTGAACTTCATAGAGAAAGATTGAAACGGGTCATAGCTCTAAGCTGAACCACTCCAAACACATAGCCTATTAGATAATATTGGTCGTAGAGCGTAGCTCAACCACTATAACACATATCGAATTTGTTGATCTGTGTCGTAGATGTACATGTAGATCGTGGATCAACCACTAAAAAAACCTAGCGTATTGGTTCATCTGGGTCGTAGATCGTAGGTCAACCATTTAAAACACAGAGCGATTGGTTCATCTGGGTTAGAGATCGTAGCTCAACCATTTGAACGTCATAGAGAAAGATTGACACGGATCATAGATCGAAGCTCAACCACTCAAAACGCATAGCCTATTAGATAATATTGGTCTTAGATCCTATATCAACCACTCAACACACATATCTTATTTGTTGATCTAGGTCGTAGATCATAGCTCAACCACTAACACAAATATCTAATTTGTTATCTGGGTCGTAAATCGTGGCTCACCTTCTCAAAACACATAGCTAATTGGTTGATCTGTGTCGTACATATAGATTGTATCTCAGCCATTCAAACCTCACAGAGAATAGTTAAGCTCAGCCATTCAAAACTGCTAGAAAAAGATTGCCCTGGATCATAGACCATAGCTCAACCATTCAAAACAGGTAATCCATTGGTTTACCTGGGTCGTAGATCGTAGGTCAAACACTCAGAACACATAGCGAATTGGTTGATCTGGGTCGTAAATCGTTGCTCAACCATTCAAAACTCATAGAGAATGGTTGAAATGGGTCGTAGATCGTAGCTCAGCCTTTAAAAAACCCTCGCCCGTAGCTGAAAGCACATAGCCAATTGATTGATCTGGGTCGTAGATGGTAGGTAATCCAGGAGAGAGAGAAAGAGAGAGGGAGAGAAGAGAGTGAGGGGGAGAGAATATATATATATAGAGAGAGAGAGAGAGAGAGAGAGAGAGAGAGAGAGAGAGAGAGAGAGAGAGAGAGAGAGAGAGAGAGAGAGGGAGAGAGAATATATATATATAGAGAGAGAGAGAGAGAGAGAGAGAGAGAGAGAGAGAGAGAGAGAGAGAGAGAGAGAGAGAGAGAGAGAGAGAGAGAGAGAGAGAGAGAGAGAGAGAGAGAGAGAGAGAGAGAGAGAGAATACATGTTACGGAAGCATTGAGAGAGAGAGACAGAATACATATTACGGAAGCATTTTACCCTTAACCCCAATATGATAAAGTATACACACTTGATCGTGTGGGTCTGAAACCAAATTGTGCATCAGATAAAATGTCGTTATTTTCACAAAATAAACTTATACGCCTATTGAGAACACCTGTAAATATCTTAGACAAACAACTCACTAAGGTAATCCCTCTATAATGTTTACAGCATTTGGATTATTCTTTTTAAATAACGGTATAATAATACACCGTTCTTTGAAAAACCCTGAACTAATAATAGCATTGAAAAAATTTGTAAATGTGGGATAAACCCTGAAATAATCAAAGTACTGAAAGTACTGATAACGAATTATTTTGAAAATGTAATTAATAATTGCATTTGATCATGTTTTGTGTTTGTTTTAAACTTGCTTTAAAACTTAGTAGTTTTTTTTAGCTCGACTATTCGAAGAATATGAGAACTATAACAGTCACTTGTGCGTCGGCGTTGCAACTTTGGTTACATTTTGAAACTTCACTCACTTATTGGACATCATCAAATGACCTTGCAGGACAAGTCCCATAACTATAAATCTGATTTTGACACAATTATTCGCCTTTTCGAACTTAAAATTTTAGTTAGAGTTGTGCATGCATGTTGACATTCCTTATTGTGGGATGATGGGCTTCCAGCAGTGATTCACTCTTTAATAATTATTTTAGAGAGTGAAACATATTTGACCCAAGTAATTATCTGGAGCTCTGTATCACAGATATGCCAACATATTTGTGGAAGTATCGTTGTGCAATTCTATTTGTTTTCTTAAGATGATAGAAGAAAAATAAAATGACAAATAACACGTAATCGCACACATGGAAATCTCACCGTTTTGTCTCCGTTTCCAACTTGAAAACGATGTTCTAAGTATGGATCATTAATTTATATTTATCAGCCATTCGGGCAAAGGTGCGCGTCAAAATGCTTGTTTTATCAAGAAAAGCGCCTATTTGTGGGAAAGGGTTAAGTATGCTTGTCATTATCTATTTTTGTTACCATCTGCAACATGTTTGTCATGATGCATTTGATTTATCAGGGTATTCATACCATTACAGTATTGTCTATTCTTACTTGAACACATCTAACTCTTCCGATGGGTTAAAGTCAGGTCTCCAGAATGATTCATTGGTATGCGAATTAAATAAATATTAAATAATATTGGTAAATCACTTAATCTTGATGAACTTTATTATTTGAGGGACACATTGTGTATAACTAGGGGAGAAAAAACAAAATACATAACTGCATCAGTCAAAATCATCCACGGGAACTCCCGTATCCAAAGATCGATTGTTTTGGGGGGAACTTTTTCATGATGTTTTCTTTAAATGGGCCGTTGTTTATTTACCACGTCATCGATTAAATTATTAAAAACGTATTCTGCTATTGCAGAACTCAGCAGTTCTTCCATTTTGATATATTTTAATAACGAACCAGGTTTAATTGGTTCTGCAGACGGATCTTTTACGCTTGGAGCAGACATTATCTGTGTATAAATTCCGAAGCGTGAGAACTCGTTGTTCCGTAAGAACTGCACATACCGGTGAAGTAGGCGAATTACATACGGTGTTAGGGTAATTTATTCGACCGCGATTATATTTAACGATCGGGATTTCTCTGGAAAATGCGTCACTTTCATTTTGTCTAATGATTAAAACGACGCACAGAAAATGTTCTATATTCGTTATTCCGGATTTAAATGCATGATACGACGAACAGCAAATACTTTCATTCGTTTTTCCTGCATTTCAATGCGGTGATCATGTATTCACGCAACTTTTCTGGAGCTCTGCAGATACATTGCTCTACAGCGTTGGGTCGAAGGTCAGGTTTGCTAGCGTTACATAATGTGCACCTGTTATCTACGTCACTCACTAGTCAATGGGCGTACAACTCAAAATGTATACATGCACATGAAATATATGCCTTTATTATTAAATTGATATTCTCTTGAGAATTGATTCTCTGTGTTGATTCCATAGTTTAAATATGACTTCACTTCATTGAAATAACACATTAAAGTGATGCAATATCGGAAAAATTACTAGGACTATTTTCAGCAAAGGCGTAGTTTAAACGAACGCGGAATTGTAAAGGTCAAATATTTTACCAAACAGATAAACTCATTTATTTTTTGAGAAAAAATAATTCGTTAAAAAACATACTAGGACTATTTTCAGCAAAGGCGTAGTTTAACCGAACGCGGAATTGAAAATGTCAAATCTTGTACCAAAACAGATAAACTCATTTATTTTTTGAGAAAAAATAATTCGTTAAAAATAGTATTGATAACATGTGGAAGGTACACAACCTTCTATTAAGAATTCATACAGAATACAGTCGTTTCCAGATGCCTTATTTCCAGATAAGTTGTGCATTACATATTCAATCTCTTGGACTGTAATAGGCTGATCTAATTCCACAAAATTACAAAAACAAGAATTAAAATCAGAATCAGCACAAAAATGTTTCAACCTAATTGTGATGCACCTGTTTCATATCATCTGAGAGATTTGAAAAATATTCGTAAAAATCCTCAACTGGTATACATTCAGATATTTCAAATTCCAAAATTATTTGGACGTGAAAAGCGAAGCTTTTCTATTGCTTTATTCTTACTGTTTTCTACTTTTAGCCGCCTCTTGCCTACGTACTAAGTTCTTATACTTACTTTTTGCTCATAAATGTGCTGTCTATTAATGTCTGTTTTACAGGAGTTATACAATTTCAGAGCATTTAATTAAAGTACTGATAGTACTAAAGGTAGAATTGCGATCGTTTTTTTTAATAAACTTTTAATTCTTCTGCTGCATAGTTTATATATTGTGGGGGTGGGTTGTGATTTGTTAAAGGGCAAGCAGGATTGGGAATTAAGTGTGCCTGTCCATGTTTTAGCTTAACTTAACTTTTTAATAATCTTTCCATCACCATCTCAGTCAACTTTATGAACGAAATAATCGCGTCAAAATCTTGAATCACGTCAAAATCATAACGAACAAACTGTCAAAATCAAATGTTGAACTGTGTAATACAAATTTAGAATAAACGGATGAATCAGTTATGTTGTAACAACCAATATCCGCGGGTCGTTTACCTGATTTTGGCCGAAAGAAATGATCGTTTTTTCTCTTCTTCATTCTTGCAAGATTTCGTTCTGCCTATTATAATCAAAGTATTCTAAACGTTTTATAAACAAGTGTTTAGAATATTGACTCGCTCAAATGATTTGATGAAATCTCTTTCTTAGTAGATATCGGGAATTTAGACGCGGACCTTGACGAAAGCACCTATCCAAAATGCAAAAGTCATCGTTAATCGTCAAATTTGTCAAAACGAAACGGCAATGATTCGCCGGGTGCCGGTCCTTATCGAAAACCCTGAACATTTATGTTATCAAACCATGCAATATGGTGATAGTGTCGATTGTACTCATGTTTTTGCGGAAACCTGCTTGTGGTATAATTACCTATTGAAAATGAATGCATAACTAAAACGACTTCGATGGGCTTCGTTACTAGAAACGAGCACCTGTTGGATGCACATGAAATAGAAAGAAAAGACTTAGCAATGCATACTATCATTATGAATAAGGACATGAACGAATATGTATGGACTAGCTCCTAGAATTTCGTACTAGCCCGATCCTTCATTCCACTCGCTAATGCTAGCGGGCGAGTAGATGTTTACATCTCTGCCGAGAGGGAAGAAAGGGTTACACTTTACAAAGGGTAATCGCGCGGTGCAGTGCTATATTGGCGTAGTAATATCTAACTAATAGTGTACACTTTGTAATTTTATTTGGATACCTAGAATAAGTGGAATTTATTTTACTTATTTTACGATTGCATATGTTTGCATTCGTAATTCAGTCTGATTTATTTTCTCTATTGTTGTATGTGTTCTAGGGCATTTACATCACGTGACTTCAAAATTCAACATGTAACAATGGTCTCGTTTGCGCATGCGCGCAACTCTACCAAAAACCACACTGATTTTAAACTGGTTTCAAAAAAATGTGGTTTTATCACTATTTATAAATTCTTTTAAAAGCAATGGATCAGTTACTGTTCTAAATAATCCAACAAAGTCATATACAAGACTTTTCACACAGGCTACACAAGTTGTGTCAACATTTGAAACAATAATATTAAATGTTGGTAATTTACTAATTAACTGTCTTCGGAATCCGCCTGCATGATCGCTATTCCATGTGTACACACAACTCCGTGTTTCGGTCTGAATGTCACGATGAACGTTACATCCGATCGAAAACGATGAAAGGGTGTGGACAGACAGACAGACAGACAGACAGACAGACAGAGAGGGAGAATACATGTCACGGATAACGCGAAGCATTTTACCCTTTACCCCAATAGACTAAAGTTCATACCACAACCAATTTCTATAAACACTATCAAATACCTGTTTTAATTCAATACAAGAAGCATACACACGTTTTCCTAAATGATCCGTAGTTGATCGCTTCGGTCTGAAACCAAATGCTGTATCATATGAAATGTCGTTATTTTCACAAAATAAACCTATACACATATTAAGATCACCTTAATATCTTAGAAAACCAACTCACTAAGGCAATATCTCTGTATAATGTTTCACACCAATGCCTTCTGTCCTCCGTTATGGTAAAAAACCCTGAGCTAAAAATAGCATTGAGAACAATATATAATGTGCATTGTAAAGATGTCACAAAACTTTTATATTTAAAGAATATACGTAAAATAAATTCCGCTTATTTTTGGTAACCAAATAAAATTACAAGTCTCTGAGTGTATAAATATCATATTTAGGTGTAATAAAGGACACGGATATCACTAAATGCCACCCCTAAGTGTGTTCGACCGCCTTAACAAATTACCCTTTGTAAATTGTATCCCTTTGCATGGTTCGACATTAACGCACGACCGAACGACATTCACTAATAGTTCATTGGTCCGGTCTAGCTACATTCGCATCTGGCAAGACCGACTGATCGTGTTCTAATTCCGTCAATATCTGCCGAAATTTGTTGTCGAAATTTGTTGTCAAACAGATCAAAAGGATAGATTTACTGACACAAATATTGACTGCCGAGTTTAATGGAAATTCCGTGTCTATTTATAGTCAAATAAATTGGGATCCCAACAATTACGACAATAGTTTAAAATAATTTCCGGTATGTTTACATGGCAGCCGATATTGAGGTCAAATTACGCTAAATACATCCGCGGATCCTTTGATCTACAGAAGTCCCTAAATAAACCTTTGTTTGTGTAGAAATGAGTGTATACCATCACCAGTATGTATTGAATATATGACAATGAGTTTAAATGCATTGCGAATGTGTATAGGATGCACTGGAAATGATTGATTTTATCACTTTTATTTTTTTGACCTTGTCTGAAAGTGAAAGTAGAGAATGCTAAACACCGGTTTGTCCGGGACCTTTTTTGTCGTAAATGACGGTAACCATTGTCGCCTGGTGAGTTCTTTCTTGCATAATACATGACCCCACATTTTCTTTGGATTGTTTTAAAGCTAAGAGGTAACTCTTTTCCATGATATATGGTGTTCTTTATGGGAAATGCTTAGAATGACTGAAGTTGGTCGATTTACATGGAAACAAAGAAGGAATTTATTTAGTGTATTGTGACCTTGAATTGTCTGTAAAATTCCGAATTATTTTTTAATCAATTTCAATTTGTAACCTTGTTTTTTCTCTTCATGTTTACGCAATATTAATCTTATTTAAACTAAAATAAATAGTTTGATTCAAGTATACACACGAATGCTAGCTTTATATTTAGCCGATTAATTTGGCATCCGAAAATTTACGACAATAGTTTAGACCAATTTTTGGTATGTTTACATTGTTTTTCACCGTAGCAGACGATAATAAATCATGTCAAATAAACTATTTCAATTATGATTTTCTTCCGATAAAAAGGGTGACAGCGGTAGTAATAATAACAGAACGGGAAAGGAAGAGTGCAAGAAGTTGTATGAGCAGACGAAACGGAAAGGAGTATTTTGTAGAAAATGGAAATATGAGTTTAAATGGCTCATATATGAAGGTGAAAAAAAAAACCTAATGTACTGTAATACAGCATATTAAAAATAATACTGAAGCAGAGACACTCTCCTTAAATGAAAGTATACTTATTGAAAAAAAATGAAAACATTGCCATTGTGCCAAAATGAGAATTGCTCATGATGAGCAATTTCTTCTTTTGCCACAATGTTTTCATAAGCCGCCTGCTGCAGTCCTCTGCTTATCAGAAAGCGTCTGTATGTGGGAAAGGGAATAAAAAGACGAGCTATTGTCGTCACTTGATCGTCGTCGTCAGCGGCTTTAGGTAAGTTTTGCGTTTAGGTCACTTACATGGAAACTATCAAATCTATTGTATGATAAAGATGCTGAGTGGGCCTGTTATTTGTTTGGAGGTGGGGGGGGGGGGGGGGGGGGCGGGTAAAAAACATTAATATATATGTATTTTGGTCGATATTGATAATTGGACATATTTGGTTAAATTATGCGTTTTGGTCTCTTACATGGAAACCTATATGTCCAATTATCAATAACTTTGGAACTTGTAAAACTTGTTCCTCTTATACCCTTCATCTCATTGTATGCTAAAGATGCTGAGTGTAAAAAACATAAATTTTGATGTATTTTGATTGATTTTTAGAATTGGACATAGTTCGTTAAGTTATGCGTTTAGGTCACTTACATGGAAACTATCAAACCTAGTACTTTGAAACTTGGAAAACTTGTTCATCTAATACCCTTCTTCACATTGTATACTAAGATGCTGAGTGTTGTGTGTTTGTTGGGGGTTAAAAACATAAATTTTGATGTAATTTGGTTGATTTAAGAATTAGCGGTGTTGGTTACGTTTTCCAGTTAGGTCACTTACATGAAAACTATCCAACCTATTGTTTGATAAAGATTCTAAGTGGGCCTGTTTATTGGGGTAATACACATACATTTTGACTTATATTGGTAGATTTTGAGAATTGGACATAGTTGGTTAAATGTTGCGTTTTGGTCTCTTACATGGAAACTATCAAGCCTATTATTTTAACATATGGAAAACTTGTTCATCTTATACCCTTCTTCAAATTGAATGATAAAGATGTTGAGCGGGCCTGTTTTTTGGGGTAAAAAACATAAATTTTGATGTATTTTTGTCGTTTATGAGAATTAGACATAGTTTTTCATCTTTTGTTACATTGATTTCATTTTTTTTCCAAACAATAAAAACATAATGTGCTTCAATATATTATGAAATTCTTCAATCGAATTGTGTTTTGGCGGTCTCTTACATGGAAACTATCAAGCCTATTACTTTAACATACGGAAAACTTGTTCATCTTATACCCTTCTTCACATTGAATGATAAAGATGTTGACCGGGCTTGTTTTGGGGGGGTAAAAAACATAAATTTTGATGTATTTTTGTCGTTTCTGAGAATTGGACATAGTTTCTTCATTTTATGTTGCATTGATTTCATTTTTTTCACAAACAATAAAAACATAATGTACTTCAATTATATTATGAAAATCTTCAATCGGATTGTGTTTTGGGGGTCAAGGTCACTGTTGCTAAAAATAGGAAAACAGTAATATATTCAATATTTTTAGTTACAGTTGACTTAATGTACCAATCTCATTTGCCTGTACATTGCATACACAAGACTCAACTTATGATCTTGACTGATTGTGACAGCCATTCAACGTGAAGATCTTCCTTATCATGAATATGAACTTGGATTTATTTCTACACGGTTAATCTTGTTTCAATACTTGAAAAAGTTGCAGTTGTGTGCGGTCATTATAATATGTAAATATTCTTTCTGAATTTGAATATTTTTTATATAAAATAAATAAACCGTAAAAGGATAATATCAGACGAGCGTCATGAACCCGCAGGCGGTGCTCTTGTTAAACAATATTAACTTCTGAATTAGCTCCTTTGATACTTATAACGTAGTATAAGGCTATGATTGGATGACTCGATACAAATATAATCACATTGATTGGTTGTTAAACGCGGCAATCATCCAGTATAAGAAAAGGGGCAAAATGACATATTTTTAAAATTACATTCTTCTGAAAGTGCTTGTCTGCTTTCAAGCTGATTTAGCAGAACTGTTCATTCAGTGACACTCTACATGTGTTAAATCTTATTGATTGTTGAAAGTCATAGAAACCATGTGACAACATTTTAAAACTCTATGCTTGTAAAAGTGCTTGTCTTATTTGTTCCCTTGGTGACCCTCTTCATAATTATTTAAGTCACATTGACTTGTTGGAAGACATACATGTAGTTACAAGGCGGCATCAGCATATGGGTTTTATTGAACTTTTAGCATCAAAAAGTTCCTTTGGTGGTCCCTCTTTCAAAATATGTTCAAAGATATACATTATAAACACTACGTTTGTTGCTGTGGCAGAAGGGAGCGAGCAAAATGCATAATTTATAAAATTCTTTTTCTCAGAATCCGGTTGTCAGATTCCAAGATAATTCAGTACATATGTTTCTTGTTTGACCATCTACAGGATTGGCATAAACTGTACACATTGGTAGAAAAACACGGCAGCCAGACGGCATCAGAAAAGGTGCAAAATTACAAAACATAATGGTTCTCTTTCTTTTCAAGTTGTTGTCTGATTTCAGGAAACATTTGTAATTTGTTCAAGTCATATTAATTGGTTTGAAAAGATAGCTGCCATGCTGCAACAGAATATGGACAAAATGACCGTTTAGCTTTAAACAAAATCTCCTCCCAAACCATTGGACTGATATCAACCAAACTTCACGGGAATGATACTTTGGTGGTCCTCTTACAAACTAGCAGTTTCATTCACGCGCTTGATTAAATTTTCTCCGATATTAGTAGTTACACATATGCTTCATAGCGATCACTCAGATGATCGAGTCAGACCCACGCTTGCCCTCTGTTTTGGAGATGCAAACATTAATAAATTATATTAATAGAGTGCATACTCTGAATGTATCAGTTGGCTAAGTACAGTCAATAAATAGGAAGACATGAATGTACCTGTTGGGATTTTCGTAGAGCTATTGGGTAATATGATCATTAAAAAGGTATTATGTGGACCGTTTGATATATTCGGAGTTCGGTTCAACCAATTTTCACAAGACCAACAAGAATTTATGATCTTGAAAATATTTCATTCTGGCCTTATGCATCATTGCGTGTCTGTCATGGTGGGGCTTTGTTTTAAATAAAAACATATTTATATATGCACTTCTCCATCTCCTCTTAACCGATCACAAATCTACTTTCAGTACTTTGATTGTAAAACGTCACTATGCCTCCACCATTTCCCTGGGCATTTACGATATATATTAAAATGGCTATATCCGTTTAGTTGTACATCTGAATTGCTGCTACACCATGATTCATATATAAACACAATGCCATAAGAACTAGGTAATTCTACAAAACCTGGGTCCTCTCTCTTGTCTTTTGTCAGACCTTTACAGTTCCATGAAATGATACGAAGCTGTTTTTCCGACCCATCCTACGCTGTTCCTGTATTGTTGTTCACAATTTTACCGCCAATGTTTAGTGTGTCAAAGCTTAACCACGCCTTGCGACCTAAGTCAATGACGGCCTTCATTTGCGGTACTTACGATTTACGTTTAGCAATCTCACGTGGGAACTTGTTCAAACATAGGAAACATGCCTTGCCAAAGGGCACTCCACCATAACCCCCGCGGCTCGGAATCGAACCAGGGTCACGCGTTCCAAATTCCTGAGGCTAACTACTCGGTACAGCGGATTCGTGTTATTTTATAGAATATGCGTTTAACACGAGTGAAAGTTTAAACATTGTTTATAATTATTTCTGGAAATATAAGAGAAAATAAATAGTACAACACTTTCTTATTTTCTCTTTTATCCACAATACCCATTTCTTTACCTCATGTATATTTGTTATAGATCGACTTTAATGTCACATTAATCCTTTGAAGCCGCTGGTGTAGTGGGGCTTCTGTCATAGGATCGGTGGGGTCGCATGTTCGATCCCCGGCCAGGTCGCATGTTCGATCCCCGGCCAGGTCGTACCATATACTTTAAAATGGTATTAATCTCACCTTGGCCCTCATTAAATTACACTTAAGTTATCTTAGAATATTTAGGAGCAGTCTTTATCAAATGGGCCGTCCCGCGATAATCAACATTATGGTCTCTGCGTAAAGTATCGACTTTGATCAGCCTAAGCATACCGCGCAGGCTTTCCCGGATAGACACTTTTCGCCTCCTGTGGATTTTTTGTTTCAGGAATCATTACTTTATACCCCTATGCCCCTGAGACGGAATGTGTTAGCCCGGATCAGTCTGCGCGGATTGCGTAGACTGATCTAGGTCAATACATTAAGCAGATGCCATAATGTTGGTTTTCTCGCGAGACGGCTAAAATATTAAACTGCGCCTCATTGCAGTCTGATCTGACCAAATAATTCATAAGAGTATCACGCTGTTTTCACAGTATTTCCAGGCGGCCATTTTACCCAACATTGTGTTTTCGCTCTCTTTCTCGCAGCAGTTATTTAATCTTCGTTCTGTTCGTGAAATAAGTTCCTAGCCATTTCCCACATGCAACAAATCTGAAGGAAACAATCGTGCCAAAATCGAAAAATTCTAAAAAGGAAAGTGTTGTTACTAAAAATTTGTTTAGAAGAGTTTTGGCAAAAGGAGATATTGCTCCTTTTTTCTATTGTGGCAACACAATTTCTGATTGGCTTTGCTAAAGAATATCGGAATTGTTGATCGCCTACTGCAGATGCGTCATAAGGCTTCTATATCTGGAAAAATACATGTTTAGACAAATTTAGAACGACCTTAGACGCATTTACCAACAGACAACATTAAACCATAGTTGTAAAGAAAAATGTCCAAATCAAGCAATTATCCAAACCTATTTTGAAACCTGATTCAAATTACCGATTTGGAAAACGTACAAATAACGGTTAGCTTGCTTACGGGTAAATGTTTCAAGATATGAGCTGTTCCAGAGGAAAACCAACAGTATGGACTCTGCGTAATGTATCGACCAGATCAGCCTGTGCAGTCCGCGCAGACTAATCCGGGCCGACACATTCCGTCTCAGGTGGATACTAGAGGTATAGAGAAATGATTCCTCAAACAGAAAATCCACAGGAGGCGAAAAGTGTCTGCCCGGATAAGCCTGCGCGGCATGCTTAGGATGCTTAGGCTAATGTCGTTGTTTAGCATTTCAAAAAGGCCACCCAGAGGGTATAGTGGTAGTGCGTCAGACTCTGGTGCGTTATGTCACGGATTCCATAACCGGCCAAGGCATACCAAACACTTTTAAAATGGTAGTAATGGCTCCCATCCTTGGCGCTCAGGGTTTCGGTGATAGCATTACGACTGACTGACTGATGTCAGGATAAACGGACCAGAAGTACTGGTAACGTACATGTACCAAGGGAACGCCGTGATATAACGGAACAATTGTTGAAAGCGGCGTAAATCACTTATCAATCAAGCACGCCAAATCGAGTGAAGGGAAAGGAGTGAATGACCCAGTACACTTTAATTTATGGACGGTTTTGGTGGAGTTTTAAGCCGTTTGCAACATTATTTAAATTATATCACAGCGACAACACTTATTTGTGATCCCTTGGTTAACAAACCAGTATTAAGCCAGGAAGTGTACATTGTCCAATTTTACTCCACCATGACTGCTGCGAGCGGAGATAGAATCCGTGACGCTCGGTTTCCAAAGCCGCACGCCGATTCTCGGCCACGGTGGATACTCTTAGTTCTGATGCTTGGCGAGATTAACTCACTCTGGTCAATATGATATTTTTCACAAACGTTGATTTACAATCTGAATATTTTAATTGTTACATTATAAAATTATTTTCAAGCTGTTTGGTCTCACAATGCTCAGGATAAAGGCGTGCGTTTACCAGCACAACATTCAACAACGTCTCCTGTGATATATAAAGCATGACAATGCATGCCAGTGCGTGCCAATTTGACCTCGTGACTCGCATTTTGGATGAAGGTCACGACTAACATGCCTTAATTGTGTGCATGTCACTCCATGTCCACGCTATTTTGTGAATAGTTCAGAGAAGTTTAGGTAAGGTTTTAAAGGATTTTATATTGAGGATGCATAGAGGATAACCATCCTCAAATTTATGAAATACAATTAACGTCTTTTTGTTCAGTTAAGTACATACATGAACATATGACAATAGACAAAGCAATCACTTCTTCCCGGTATTGAATATGATCTTTTCCAATCCCATCATCGGCGATTCGAAGAACAAAGATGTGACGAACGCAAGACCATACGTAAGTGTAATATGTGCCAGGAACAGGTATATCTGTAAAATAAAAGGTGACAGTGTTAAAGGGAATCACTTAACAACATTAACTGACTCTGACATATGTGCGCATATTACATGTAAACCGTTTCCAGTCTATTGGGGTTATAATCGAATCTGCGTTAAGTGAATGCTTGCTCATGTGAGCCTGTACATATGCACAGTCTCACCTGAGTCTTCCCTGTACGCCTAGATATGTTCAAAAGACCCATTGACAGCTCATGATAAAAAAAGAAGTATATCCCCAGTACGCCTATGCTACTTAAGATGGTGCCAACAAGACCCCAAATAAACGGACGAGACTCGAATTGTGATGACCTCGGTGGTGTTGTGGCATAGCGTCCGCCTCTTTCGAGGGGTGTCACGTGTTCGAACCCCGGCAGGGTTATTAAAAAATGGCAGTAATGGCATTATTGCTCTCAACATTGTTGGGTTAGCATTTAGACTGACTCGCTGGTGTCAGGATAAAATGGCCAGTAGTGCTGGTAACAAACAAACGAAACGTCGTGAAATAACTGAACAATTGTTGAAAGTGGCGTTTAACATACAAACAAATAAAATGCTGTATATATGTAAATTAAATCTTAACGATTCTGCGAACGGGGCGCTTCTAGTGATTTGGGGTCTTACCGGCACTCCGCTGTGATATCATTTAAGGTTATATCTACATAAAACTAATGGGGCTTCATTTTCAGTTGTTTTTAATATACAGTCAAACCTGTGCTAAAGACGATATTGGAAAAACAATTCCCTGTATTTAGCAACCACACTTTTAATTACCCAAATGACTCACTGTCTGCATTTATATATGACACTGCAATTGAAGACCAACTGTGAACAAACACCAGATTATTGCCTGCCCCTGGGTGGTCTTTATACACAGGTTCCTCTGTATTTACCTATGACTTAGATATATGTAGACGGACAGTGAAGACTCTGATGCAGACGAATGAGGAGCCAAAATCGCTAGCCAGTGATCATATGTATTTTTTAAAAAGATCATAATAATGTTTGAAAGTACATTTGTTTAGTAATGATATACATGTATATCTTTTGCAAAAAGGTCAGGCTCCGGTCATTCATAGCAATGTGCAAATTAAATGCAGTATTTCAACAAATGAAAATGTTCTGTCCGGCACACTCGATTGCCGAATGAGGTTTCAGCATCACAAACGAAAGCACTGTGATGCATGAGAGCCGGGTAGTGTTTAAAGATTAACTGTTGGTTTATTTGTGATGCATGAGAACCAGGTAGTTTTTAACGAATAACTGTTGGTTTGTTTGTGATGCATGAGAACCAGGTAGTTTTTAAAGATTAATTGTTGGTTTGTTTGTGATGCATGACGATGAGCGTGGCTTAAAATACATTCTTGCCTCTATGAATTGTGCGAATAAAACGGTTATGCTGTTCGTACAAACATGTTGAAATTTCTCAGATTCACATGAAGTACTTGTGGCCATTTTTAGCGTGACACTTTGAAGAATAATTGCTAATTCTATACTTTCTCGGCACCTGCGTCGTAATCGTTCAATTGTTACGGTTTAATGTTAAGGGTAACGTGTGCTTTCAACGTTTCAATTACGACACCAAAAAAAGTAACAATTTAATGACTAATAACCATATAGGAAGGCCATATAGACCTTTCCCACAACTAGGTTATTTCCCTTGGCGAGTTATCGTTATTTGCTGTTAATGCGCATGCGCAAAAATATTGTTAACTTCCGAGGACTATCTTTTAAAAAATCTTCACACTCGATTGACTACTTGATCTGGATGACAATGAACAAGAAGCAGACACATACTAAGATGACACTGATTTCCAGGATAAACCATTCATCGCTACACGGTTGGATGTTCCTGAACATTATTTCACACTAGCAACATATTTGGAAGATCATCAGAACAGTGATGAGACATATTTTAATCACGAACACCAACTATCCAATATAGATGTTTCCCTGACTTTCAATGACTTCTCAATGACGTGTCGGCTCGAATTTGGCCATGGAGTTAAAGTATCCATAGTCAATCATTATATATACAAGAATACATGAGAACATTGCATACTAAGGTGTTGTATTCCTATATAGATTGACTATGGAGTTAGAGTATCCATAGTCAATCTATACAAGAATACATCAGTACATTAAATACTAAGTTATTTTCTGTTCTGTTCTGTTATTGTAGATATGTTAAACGTGTTGTGTGTATATGTTTGTATAAATTGTTTGTTTCTTTGAATGTTTCTAGTAAATTTAGAGTTGAAAAACGACCGACAACTACTTCTTTCGATTGTAGGATAAAAAGAAACAGAATAAAAAGTAACACATTTTCCAAAATACAATACAAATCAATAGGTTTAAGTCTACAAATATGAAAAAACACAAACTAGCAGAGGATTAATGTATCTTCTTTATATTGTAATGATTTTCTTTAATTTTGATACATTTGTGTGTGTTTTATACCTTAATGCATTGTTCAAAAAAGAAGTCGGATTAAACTATTTACAAATATACACAAATATATGTAACTCAATTTAAAGTGCTAATATTTGTTTCACTTTGCAATGTTATTTTACGTATTATGCATATCTGTGTAAAGATGTTTGAAAAAGCGAAAGGAAAACAGTTTGGGAGAAGAGACATTGCTCATAATTAGCAATTTCTCCCTTTCACGCAATGATATATCTGTCAACAATTATTACAAATATTAGAACCGTTGCTAGTCTTCTGGCAGATTTTAAAAAAAGGTTGAAGAAAACATTATTGGAAAAGGAGAAATTCCTTATATTGAGCAATTTCTCCTGTGCACGCAATTATATTTTCTGTCAGATATTCGAAAAGGTAGAAAGAAACATTGTGGGGGAAAGTGGAAAAAATCATTGCAATTTTAGATAAATAAAGTTAACATTTCGCACAAACAAAACATAAATTCTAAATACATTTATTGAAATGTCTCTACTATATGTTACAAATGTATTAAATCAAAGGAAAAATTAATTAAACCTGATATGAAAATATCAGAACTGTTGCCTTTTGTCCTGTTACATGTTATCCGGGCAAAAACTGTTACTTTTTGGCCGTTGCTTATTATCCTGTTTCTTTTTGTCCGATTACCACTCTTTTCAGCTACATCATTGCAAGTCAAAATGTTATGTATTATTTACCATTTTAACTTAAGACGAATAACAGTCAAATCGTATATATCTTCGAATTGATAAAACAGAACAGCGATTGCCTTTATCATATGACATAATGTATTGTTAACACCTTCTTAATTGAATAGCAATGTGTGAAGTGTGGTTATTTGACGGCACAACATTCTTTAAACAACTATAAATGACCCCTGTTTTGTTCTGTTATCAATTTGACGATTTATACCTCCGACTATTTGACTAAGACCCATTTATGACAATTTGATTCTTATGAAAATAATAAATTGAATTTATATTTTAAATATCGTGGTGTTCTCTCTTCTCGAAATAGACCCTTTGACACCATAACACCTGAACAATAAAAGTTATCATATATTTATCGTCGAATTGATAAAACAGAACAGCGATTGCTTTTATCATATACTACAATGTATCTTTAACACCTTCTTAATTGAATAGCAATGTGCGAAGTGTGGTTAATTATTATTATTATGCTTTATTGCATAAAACATACATAGATGTTTAAAGCAAATACAGTTTAACACAAAGACATAAATTTCGTAAAGGAAAACATACAATTTTCGGAAGAGCAAAGTAGTAGTGATTGTAGGTGGATACATTTTAAGTTCTGATTAACATTGCCTGATAAATAAATCTACTTAATCCGCTTATAGTTGTTTTACATGTTTCAGACATGAGATTTATACATTTTTGTGTCGTTGGCCATGTGAAATAATACCTTTTCAAATTTTTCACTCTTAAGTCTGTGTATTTTGGACATATAAGAAGAAAATGATATTCTGATTCTATTTGATTAAAATGACAATTTTTACAGATTCGAGTGCTACGAGGGTTATTTGTAAATCTTCCTTGTTCTATAGCTAAAGTATGCGATGACGTTCTAAATCTTGCTAATGCTGTTCTATATTTTGGTACTTTAATCACTTGTAAGTATATTGAATAGGCAATATGACTCTAACCTTGGTGAGTTATTTATAGTTCTATACCATTTCGCATAATATGTTTTTATAATATAATACTTGATTGGCTGCAATTCGATTTTTATATTTGATTGATTTTCCCATAATAATATTAACCCTGATTCATCTAAAATTTGCTTAATGCTATAAGCCCAGTTATTATTGTTATATGTATGTCCATTTTCGGCATCTCTTTTTAGCATTTTGTACGTTTTAAATAGAATACTATTTTCATTTAGAGATAATATTTTTATCCAATATTTTATCATTATTATTTTTCTTTGAATGTACATTGGTATAGTTCCTAGTTCTCCGTATAGAGCTTCGAGGTTGGTTAATTTTTTAACACATAACATCTTTCTACAAAATTTGGAATGCATAGTTTCTACATCAGGTGATTTATGCATTCCCCAAATCTGGGCCCCGTAGTTCAGAGTTGGAGAAACAAGTGCATCGAATAACTTAAGTCGTTCTGTAATAGGCAGTTCTATTTGATTAAATATCGTAAATAGGTTATGTAGCGCGAATGAAACATGTTGGGCTGTGCGTTTTTGAGTCTGTGTCCATTTGCCATTTTTAAATAAGTGTACTCCTAAGTATTTAAATGATTTAACAAGTTCAATCTTTGTAGTATATAGATAAAAGTCGTAAGAAATGTGACGTTCATTTTCGCATATCATGATCTTAGTCTTGTTGACGTTAATCTTAAGTTTTTACTTATTGAAATAATTTTCAATGTCGTTTAAAATTGACTGTAATGATTTTGGATCATGTGTAAATACCACTGCATCGTCTGCAAATAATAACAAAAATAATTGCATGTCATCAACTGTTAAAATACCATCAATATCACTTTTAATGTGTTGCAAAATATCATTCAGAAAAAATAAACATAACAAACTACTACACGGATCGCCTTGTTTTACACCGATATATGAATTAAAAGATTCAGATTTAACATTTTGGTATCGAACAGTTGATTTTACAGTTGTATACATAGATCTTAAAGCTAAGACGAATTTTGAGCTGACATTGTTATTTAATAATTTCTGCTATAAAAGTAAACGGTCAATTTTGTCAAACAGTTTTTCCCAGTCTAGGAAAGCGACGAATAATTTCTTTTTATTATACAACGTTTTTGAGATAAGAGCATGTAACACAAATATGCAGTCTATAGTTGATTTATTTTTTTGAAAGCCATACTGGTTGTCACTTATTTTTTCATGTTTAATTGCCCATTTAGATAATCTGCTAAGCAGTATTTTTGAATATATTTTTGATAATATGTTATTCAAAGTAATGCCTCTAAAAATGTTGGGCTCATGTTTACCTCCCTTGAAAATGGTAATAAGTAATCCTTCACACCAGTCATTCGGAAAATTCCCTTCTCTAAATATCCTGTTATAAAATTTAAGTAGATATTGTGAGATGATATCAAATGAATATTTAAAGATTTCTGCAATAAGATGATCATTTCCTGGGCTTTTCCCGTTTTTTTGTTCGAAAACGGCTTTTTTTTAATTCGGTTAAAGTGATATCTGCATCTAAATCAATATCATGAATTGGAGTATTTTGATTATTTAAATTATTATTATCAGTTTCATCTAAATCTGAATTTGTTCCATACAGATCATTAAAATATTGCGATATGTCATCGATTTTTACATTTATTGGATTAAATGAACTAGTTTTATATTGAGATTTCACCTCTTTCCAGAATGTTTTCGAGTTATTTTTGGCTAATTTCGCTATTCGGTACCCTTCAGTCTGTTTAAATTTTGCTTTGAAATTACGTTTAACTTTAACATACGTTTTTTTTTTTTTTAAATATACTGTTCTATTTTCATTAGTTTTATTTCTAAGAAATATATTTCTTGCTTTATTAAATTCTTTACGAGCTTGGTAGCATTCTCCGGTAAACCATGTCTTTCTATTTGGGTTGTTATTTTTATTTATTTTAGTTTTTCCAAAGTGCTCAAAAGCATTATCCCATAATAATGCGGTAAACGATTGTAATGACTCATCTATGGATATACTATCTAAGTCACGTGTTATCTTGTCTAGTACTGCGCACTGGTTTAACATGCTGTCACAGAAGCGAGTCACGCGTGAACTATCCCACGCTATGAATGGTTCTTCCTGACCGTTCTAACGGTCACGTGACTCAATGGGGCGTTTACAACGTAAGGAGAATTGTACAGCACAATGATCGGAAAACTCATTATTAGGTTCAATTTTAAATGTAGAAAAATATTTTAAATCATGTTGGTTTGCTAAGACATAATCAATAACAGTGTTTGCATTATTATTCAAGAAAGTAAACTCTCCGATATTACTGTCTTCTAATAATCTACCATTACAAATGAGGAGATTTGCAGATTTACACAGGCTAATAAGGCGTTTTCCATGTGCATCTATCACGTGATCTTTGTTTATTCTAGCATTATTGTTTATGTTGTATTCTAGTTCCGTGTTTTCATCTAAATGTTTGTCAAAAATAATAAAATCGCGTTCATTCGACGTTCTTGAGTTGAGATCTCCACTTATAAATACTTTCCCTTGTAACTTGTATTTTTCTATCCCCGTTTCTATAAGATCAAACATGTCTGTCTCATGCTGTTTAATGACTTTTGAAGAATATGGGGGTATGTATGTTGAACAAATATACACATCTGCTTCAAAATCAAAGAGTGTTTTACATACCTTGATCCAAACAATACCGTATTGATTGGTTTCGACTATATTAATTTTATCTAATAAGTCTGATTTATGATGGAGATCCCAACCGAATAACGTCCCTTTGTTTTATTAATTGATTTGTTCCCATATAAATGAAAAACTCTGTATCCTTTTATATCTAAATTGTAGCATGTGTTCTTAGATATCCAAGTTTCTGAAATAATGTTAATATCATGCGATTGAATTATATCCACAAAGTCAGGATCACATATTTTTCGCGATAGTCCGTTAATGTTCCAGCTTATGATATTAAGCTCTTCATGACATCCCTATTTACGTGTGTTCCTTGGGACTCTGTAGCGTTGTTAATGTACAAGTTTTCACCAATAAATTTCACTTTGTTTCCTTTCCTTTTTTCTTCAGCGTATACATTTGATAAGGACTTCCTCGCGTCCCGCCATTCTTTAGGTATCTGACACGATACTTCGCAATCAGCCGTGTTTTTATCGATCCTCTTTTCTGGAATGAAGCTTCCCGCACAACCTCTTTCTGCTTAAAATAGTGGAATTTGACAATGATTGGGCGGGGCAATTTCGATTTTGCTGGATTACCGAGTCTTTGAGAACGGTCGAATATCATTGCACTAGCGTCTATTTCTAGTTTGGAAAACAATAACTCTTTAACGAGGGACTCACATGTGCTGGTTTCGTCCGTATCCATCGGAGGAGAAGCGTGGCCTGTCGCTACATCTTGATTCTGACTGGGAGGTTGTCCTACTTGTGTAGATTCTGGTATTCCATAGAATATCAAATTGTCGCGCATACTGCGAAATTCATTATCCAGAGTCTTCCATCTAAGTTCTGCTTGGGATTGTTCAATATCCTTCATTGTTTCTTTGAAATATTTATGAGCAGCATCTATTTTATTTATATCAGTTTTAACGTTTTTGATTTCTTTTGATTGTTCATCGTATTTGGTGCTTATGAATGACGATGTCTGTTCAACTTCTTTTACTCTGCAATCAATATCTTTCATTTTCAAATCTAGATCCGTAAGTCTTTTGTTGATTGAATTTACAGTTTTTTCAATATTATCAACCTTTTCCTTGATGGCATGTATGTCTTTAATCTCTACAGCCCATGGAGGAGTTTGATTATGTTGTTGGGACTGTGGAAACTGGAATTGTCCGGGTGGCGATTGACGGCACACTCATTTTTAAAACAACTATAATTGACCCCTGATTTATTCTGTTAAAGAGTACTTAAATTCTGATTAAAGATTATAAACAATGACAACTCTATTATGTTTAATATATTTAATGAACAATGCAATAGTAACAATGACAAATGCTGGGCTATGAGAGTAAAATCCCTATTAGATGATCTTGGTTTTGGTAATGTTTGGAATTAGTTTGACAAAAATGTAAATTATCTACCTTTATTTTAACAGCGATTTAAAGACTAATTTATTCAAAGTTGGAATACTTCCTGCATGCTTCTTCGAAATTGGATTACAATAGGAAATTAAAAAATATATTTTGTTTTGAAAAATACATTGATCTTATTCAAAATGATACTATAAGAAAACAATTAAGTTCTTTTAGATTATGTTCGCATTTATTAAATATTGAAATGGGGAGATATTCTAGTATTGACAGATGTAATTGTATTTGTAATGTATGTAATAGTAACCAAGTGGAATCGGAATATCATTTTTTACTTTGCTGTCCCTTTTATTCTTTTCTAATTGAACTAATTGTTTTGGAAAATTACCATGGGCGAATGTTGAACTTTTTGTCAATATGCTGTCTTCTTATCAGAACAAAATGATATTTAAAATTGCCAAGTATTTACGAGATGCATTTAATCTCCGTAATGAACAATTACAGAATGCTATTACAACATGATATACTGCCAGTTAATATTATACCAGGTTGTAATATATGATCATAAAATCGAATTATCAGTCTTATCGTAATGTTTGTACGTATTGTTTGTATGTTTTCTTTTTTGTGTTTGCCATATGTGTTCACTGTTTAATTTTATGTTGGCCAAAGGCGTGTAAATGCTGAATTTGCCGAATAAAATTGAATTGAATTGAATCAATTTGACGATTTATACCTCCGACGATTTGACTAAGACCCGTTTAAGACAATTTCATTCTTATGATCCTGACACGCATCAATGATTATATTGTCATTCGCCATTGTTTTGTTTTTTGTGTAGTCCCCGGAAGTGGATTATTCAGAATCAGGGGAAGTAACCGATGATTTACTACGATACGTAACCTAGTTTTGGGATACGTCTATAGATGTAGGTCTATATAGATAGGAGAATCATGCCACCAAGATCCTTATATGTTGGAACTATTTTCTGACAGCGAAAAACCGATTGTCTTTTTGTGTTTCGTCATGATATAAAAGAAATCTGACATTCGTTGGTATTTCGTTAAGTTTTATTAAACTCGTCCAATAAATTTGTGTTTAGTCTCGCCAGTGCTCGCTAAATAACAATTGTTTTGAACTCGTTTAATACAACTTTATATGAAATGACAACTCATGTCAGATCCTATATGTATACGAGGGAGGTAACAATCGAGGTTTCGATACAAAGTTTAAAACGTTGTTAGAAAAGGAGAAATTGCTCGTTTTAAATTCTGTATCGAAACAACAATTGGTTCGACTTACCACTTCATAGTCTGTGAAATATGTAGGGAACCGTCTACTCGTATAGAACGCAAACAAAACAATGGGATGAATCAAGTAGGCACAATAAGACAACCTTCCCAGTGGAATGAACGGTTTCCACGACAACACTTCGTTTATCCAACCTGTACGGAGATTATGTAATTAATGTTATTCAGGCAAAATAGTGTGTTATTTTATATATGAAAGTATAATTTTTTAAAAGAGCTAAATAGTTATGACAAAAGAAGAAATCGCTCATTATGAATTTGTATCACAATGTTTTCAAAAATCGTCTGCTGCAGAAGCGTCAGAAAGCGTCTCTTTGTGGGATGATTAATTGTGGTTTAACGCAGTTTGCAACAATTTTCAGTCAAATCATGGCCGCCAGTTCACACACCCATGTGTTTCCTGGCTTTCGCACACCAGTTCTCCACACAACATAGCAGTAGGTTCCAAGCAACTGGCGGCTTTAACACATACACTGTTAGCCCATTGGTAAAAGACGAATGACGCTTGGCACAGTAGTTTTTGTCAAACGTAGGAAAGTATGTTGACCGAGTTGGGGTTCAAACTCACAACTCCTGGATTGACAACCCGCGTCGCTACCGACTGAGCTTTCAGAGCTCAGCCTGTATGTGAGAAAGGGTTTTAAATTATATGTGGCAAAGCTAACATAATGAAAAAACTACGAGTACCTCCGTGGCCAGTGGCACACGAGAAGATCATCCAGCACAAGGCCACGGCCCAGGTTATGCGGTGTAAGGACATGAAGACCTCGGAATCGAGTCGGGGGAGCACGTGATCTCCATCCTTTGAATACCGTACATATACAATCACTGCACTTGTGATGATGGACAACAACCAACCGCCGATGTTTACCCACTGAAACAAAAATGAAAATGACAATACAGTAAAACCTGTGCTAAAGACCACATTGGAATAGAAATTCCCTGTCTATAGTGACCATACTTTTAGTTTCCAATTCACTCATGTTCTGTATAAATGATCATGCAATAAAAGACCACCTTGCACATAGACCAGATTGTCACGTCGAACGGTTTGGAAATGCAGTGCATCTGCGTCCGTTGAGCAGTTGCAGGAGGTCGCGTTTTAGATCCCCGGCTGGGTCAGACCAACAGCTTTCAAAATTGTAGCAATTGCTGCTCACCTTTGCGCTCAGGATTGTGGGGTTAGCATAACGATTGACTCGCTGGTGTCAGAATATAACGGACCAGTAGTAACTTACCCAGTAAACGCAGTAAAAGACAGTGGTTCAGAGGTAGAACGTCGGCCTTTCGTATCAAAGGTCCCTGGTTCGAGTACCGTGATGAGCGGGTCCTGACTTTGGGATGTTTCCACAAAAACACCGCGAGTACTGGTTAAGTCTCCAGGATGCAGACATCGAGCGTGATTAATCTAAGCTGAAGGCTTGTTTCGCAATCGATGTAAAATAAATAAGTTTAAACTAAACGCATTTATAAAACTGAAAACGTGTTGAAAGTGGAGTCAAACACCAAATTATCAATCAATCAATCGTCTAGCCGCAAAAGCTCAGTCGGTTACGGCGGGAGCTATCAATCGTGAGAACAAACCCGGCTTAGCAATTATTTCCTTTTCTTTTCGATCATTGACAAAAGTCCTTGTGACTGCCGTCAATCATCTCCCAACTATGTTTTTGTAGGAATGTATCAGGTTGCTTTGAAAGAATGTTTTTTTAAGATCAGATACCAAACCGTTAATGACCTTTCACATGTGATATAACTGAATCGTCGTTACATACCATCGGTCAATGTTCCTTCTTATTCATCTTTGACGTATTGGCGAACAGTGTAGATTTACATAAAATTGGGCGGACGTAAACTTTAATCTGGATCTGCACCTATCTCAAATACCCTACGATTGAATATCATAGATGATTAAATGATTAATTGCTTGTTTGTTTACGCAGCTTTCAACTTTAATTTAGTTATGTCACGTCGATTCCTTGGCAAGTTATCAGTACTACTGGTACATTTATCCTGACACCAGCCAGTCAGTCGTAGTTCTTACTCCGCAACCCATAGCGCAAAGGAGGGCAAGAATATTGTAGAGAACGGCTCATTGAAACTTTACGCGTTGTCAAAATAATTATTTCACGGTGGCCAGTTCACCTAACAATATGTTGCATGGCTCTCTCGCATAAACACACACGTCTTTACTAACAGTCTATATGGAAAAGCAGCACGTTGATCGGAAAGTCTGTTAGTTGGAGTACTGGTGTGAAAAAGCCAGGAAACACATGAATAGGTGAACTGGCTGCCGTTGTATGATTGGCACATTGTTTAAAACCGCGTTAAACCCTTATCAATCTAATTCATCAACACAATACACACCATTCTTCCTAGGCAAGTGGTTTCCATAACAAATGTGGGGCCATGTGTGGAAGACAAATAACGCCTTTTGACAATTATGAGAAAGAATGAATGACCGAACAGCCAGGTTTCAAACTCATATCCCCTGTCGTTACAAATAGGGCTATTGCGGAACTGAAAACCAATTTCTTTCCTATAAGTTGGGGAAATTATTTTGAACATCGTCTGAGATCTAAAGCATACTGACGAGTTCAGTCGAAGACTTCCGAATGAAACACTGATGTTCATACCTTTGGTATCCTGCATTTACATTTCCATCGGTAGAGCAGGTAACCAGTAAATACACCGATGATGTAGGGCCCGATGCGAGCATAGCTTGGAAAGTATAGGTTTTTTCCGTAATCTCCGTCTTTACTGATATGTAAAAGAAAAAGAAAATATGTTCTATAAGTGGTCTGTCGCTGATGCGTTGAAATTTGATTCAATCAGGAAACATGTGTATTATTACCCCAGGCAGAGCTCTAGATAAAGGGCGTTTTGCATGTTCTAAAATCCTTATTTGACCATCTAACCCTATGTTGTGGGTACTCAAAAGAATCGTCTCATTGAGACGATTCTTTTGAGTTTCCACAACATCGAGTTTGATTTAATAATGAGAGAGAAATTGTGGGAAAAAGAGCTGAATACCCCCTCCTTATCTGGACCACCCTACACGTCATCGTCGGACACCAAGCGTTGTTGACTCCGATACGCTCCAAACATGCATAGCGGAGTCACCAGCTACTTCATACATCGTTGTATTTCTAGAACCATTTGTTTGGAACCTATTGCGCCACCAGTATATGATGCTGCCTAATGCATAGATCAAGATCAGACTCTATCCTGTGAGCTTCATTGATTGTTTGACTTCTGGAACCAGTTTTGTGAAGCCTGTGTCGCCATCAGTATATAATGCTGCATAATGTATTGAGTCAGAGCAGATTATATACTGTTGACTGCTTATCTCAATATATTTATCTTGATATTAAAAGAATTGGCTATGGACTCTTCCGAATACATCGCTGGACAAGGCAATTTTTAAAAATTAAGCACTGGCAAGGTTAAACAAATTTACCGCTTACATAGTACTAACTATATTTACTTTTCTTAGTCAAGTCTGCTTTGATATTAACTGAGAAAAGTAGTTCAACACCCTGAAATTTTGAAGGACAATTGATACATAAATGGATAATTTAAAAGCTAGGATTTTGTTTTGAAATATAATCAAGACAATTGATGTAAGATATTTGTTCCCTTTGATTGACAAACGGAATTACATCATCTAGTCTATTTATAATAAGTTACTAGAAATTATTTCATTAGTATTACAGTCATACTTACGGCTGTTCTCCAAATCCGAGAGAAAACTGCTGCACAGTGTATCTGTGTTCATGTGTTATAACGCCTGTGGTTATTGTGGTTGCCAAAAGAAACAACAAACAAACAATGGCCCCGCCAACGACGTTACTGTGAACATGAGAAATGAGATTTGGTTTAGATTTACAGAAATTTGGATAAGGAGAAATATACAGTTTTTTTCATGCTCAATATTGGTTCTCTCTTCTAGAGACCCTTTAAGTCGGTCTTCATTTCTGTCCGTTTGTTTGTTTGTTTGTGGCAGGCGTAGCGCCAAAACTGTTCAACGACAAAACTTGGTACGGATGAATGGTCTAGGCTCTAGTAGTTCCTTTTGTAGTATGGTCGCCATAGAAACCACCGTTGCTTTGGAAACGGGCGAAAAGTGCGAAAACCTATCTCCTCCCACAGTTTTTCGAATTTAGAAACCACTCGTTGTACGTTGTGTAGCCCATCAGTTGCTTCATCGAATGATCGTCCCGATTTTGGATCCGTCTCTTCGTTTTCTTAATATTTGAGTTGCCGTAAAGGGTACCATTTCCGCGGAAAACACAGACACGTCAAAACTAAATGTATCGACACAACAAGAAATGGTTTCCTATTACCTGATCGCTGATTGGCTAAAAATCCGGACACGACCAAATATCGACCAACCAGAGAGCACTTCACATAGCCATTACAACTTCCGTTTCCCGTTCTTTTACACGAGGAGAAGAAATATTCAAGTGAATTTGACGCTGTTCTCGCGACAACTCGATAGATTGTTTCATTATTCGTGCGGTGTCGTGAGAGTAGAGACAAGAGAGAACCATCGTCGCAGTATGCTTGTCTCTCTTATTATCCATCCAACCTCTTTGTTGTATTATTGACTCAGTACCAACTTCATTGGGTTATAGGGTCAAACGAGATTTAAGAGCATGCACTACGACCCTAATGTAATGCTCTGTTTTCTCGTCGATTATGAACTGTTTAAACTTAAGTTTATAAGTCTTTGAAACTGCTGGACCCTGGTAACTCAGTCGGTAGCGACGCGGGCTGTCAATCCAGGAATTGTGAGTACGAATCCCAGCACAGTTAACATTCCTTCGACGTTTCAAAACAGTTTACTGAGACTAGCGTCATTCGTCTTTCACCAATGGGCTACATGTAACAGTCTATGTTGCTTTGAAAGTATTTTGTGTGGAGAACTGGTGTGAGAAACTCATGAGTAGGTGACCAGGCCGTCGTGATATGGCTGAAAACGTGTTGTAAATGGCGTTAATTCCTAATCAATCAATAAATCTTCGTAACTGTAACTAACGTAAGCAAACATAGCTGGAGCATACTTTAAAAGAGGTAGTAATGGCTGCCCACATCGGCGCACAGGGTTGTGGGATTAACATTACAACTGACTTACTGGTGTCAGGATAAATGGACCAGTAGTACTGGTAACTTACCGACTTGCGCCGTAATATAACTCAATAATTGTTGAAAGTGGTGAAACACACCAAAAAATCAATAAATTATTCAACGCCGACTCAGATTGACGTTTGCATCAGCCAATCAAATTGTCGCCTACATAATCGAAAGGTATACACAGGGAAAGATAACCCATATAAATATCGGTCATTGCCGAGCGTTTCGATTGTATGGAATATTTAGATTGAAAGGATGAAATCGAGACCACCTATGACGCAATGGCGTCATAGCCAATATACGTACAGCGAAGATTTCGGTCTGATTTCAATGTGATTGGTGGGTTTATATAGCATTATTTCAAATATGATTCATGTTTCAATATATATATAATGACTCTGTGCAATTTTCCAGTTACTTGAATTAAGTATATGTGTATGTTTTGTAAGGGGTTCACGCCATTTTCAACATTATTTCAGTTACATCAAAGCGACATTCACTAAAAATAAAGTATATAAAACAGAAGCATATTTTTACTCACAAGAACAACGGTATGAGTAGTAACGGGCTAATCCAATAAAACTGCATATCATCAGCCAGATACCAAGACCAACCCATACACTGTAAATAGACCAGTCGCTTCAAAGTCAATAAAGTAGCCTCGACCAATGTGCGAACACTGAAGACTCAGGCAAAACTCTGCCTGTGTAACTGAAAAGCATAATGGTGCGGGAGATTGATCCCCGGCTGGGTAATACCAAAGATTTTTAGAAATGGTAGTAATGGGTGCCCTCTATGACGCTCAGGGTAGCGGCGATAGTATTACGTCTGACTGGCTGGTGTCAGCAGCAGTATTGGTAACTTATCCAGGACACACCGTAATATAACTTTTCTTTTTTTTTTAAAACGTCGTTTAACACCCAACAATCATGCTTAATGCCTCTCTCAGTCGACCACTTCAAACGAGTCCAACAATGATTATTCAAATTAAACGGGTAACAGTCAATCAAAACATAATGTCCTTATCAAAACATGGCAATCACTGTCCACAGTAATTGCGTGTATCGCTGGCATTAACCTATATTGTATATTGTGTTCTGTCTTTTTTCTCCATAACTATCCTACATCCATTCAATCTCATTAAAGCCAGAAACTTCACTAGCTAGTTTTTGGAGCTGATAACTGCCCAATACAGGTCGTCTCAGATTGACCTTTGCGTCAGCTAATCAAATGTTCGTTTACCAAATATAACGGTATGAAACTGGTTACATGACACATATAGATAAAGGACATAGAGAAGGGATAATTGTCGAGTGCGCCGATTGTACATAGTACGGGCGTTTGTTGTATAATGCAATTACAATGGACATACAAACCGAGCACGTGCTCATGAGTATTGAAGCGTTTAAGGTCAATTCGAGACGACCCTTTAGGCGGTGTAGTCAGATCAAATATCCGTACAGCGAAGTATGTTGGTCTGATGTTAATGAGCTATGAGCCGTCCCATGAGAAAACCAACTGTATGGCCTCTGCGTAATGTATCCACCCAGATCAGCCTACACATTCCGTCTTAGGCGGATAGAGGTATAGAGTAATGATTCCTGAAACAGAAAATCCACAGGAGGCGAAAAGTGTCTGTCCGGGTTAGCCTGCGCGGCATGCTTAAGCTGATCCGTATCGATACTTTACGCAGAGTCAACAAAGCTGGTTTTCTCGCGGAACGGCTCATATATAATAACCCTGTCTGTGTTTTTTCTACATGTAAGATAAGTGATATACATTCTAGTTGTTAATGTGGCTTAAAGGCCCAACGCAACTGGGTGTCTTTTAGTTTTGATATATATGTATATGCAACGAGTATAAATATAAATATGACCGTTTTCTAGGTATAGCATACATTGGAAAAGCAAGTGACAAATTTTGTGTCAGATTTGAAAAAACTGTGGACTCTTGTATATGACAATAATACTATTATTCATGAAAAAACCAACAAGTTGACCGATGAAGTTGAGGGCTTAAACTATTCACTTAGCCAAGCCCAGGATGAAATATCGAAATTGAAAAGGGACAAGGTCAATATTGAGGACAATTTGTTGTATGTACAGTCTCAATCCATGAGAAATAATTTAATGTTTGCTAACATTCCGGAGTCTACACACGAGAAACCCGAGGACTGCGAGAGGCTAGTGCGTCAATTATTAACACATAAACTTCAACTTGCCCAAGAAATTGTTGACAGCATTAGTTTTGAGCGAGTACACAGGACGGGGGAGAAAGCGACGGGGGAGAACGTCAAGCCTAGAAATATTGTGGCAAAATTTTCATCGTTCAAAGATCGAGAGTTGGTACGCCGCGATAAAGTAAAGTTGAAAGGCACTAATATATTCATTTTTGAACAATTTCCGAAGGAGATTGCTGATCGTCGCAGATCCCTACTCCCCAAGCTGAAACAGGCGTTTAAGGACGGCAAACGAGCATGGTTAAGCTATGATACGTTGTACGTAGATGGCCGCCCAGTCCGATCTGGCAATCAATAGTACCACGCGGAGGCTGAACTTAAAATCGCTTCGTGGAATGTACATGGGTTAACTAGGCATAAACTTGAAGATAATGACTTTATAAAATACTTGTGTGCGCATGATATTTTCTTTTTATACGAAACATGGGCTGATAGTTCTTCTAAAATTGATATTGACAGGTACAGCTGCTTCAATTTTTTCCGAAAATTTCAAAATAAACGTGCAAGACGATGTAGCGGAGGAGTTGCATTATACATCAGAAATTCTATTGTAAATGGTGTATCTCTTGTGAGAAATCATTTTGATAGTGTTATTTGGTTAAAGCTTGACCAGTCTTTCTTTCATTTAGACAGTGATGTTTTTGTTTCAGGTATATACATATGGCCAGAAAATTCTCCCATGTACAACGTAGTAAATGTCGATTTGTTTACATTGTTGCAAAATGACATTGCTGAGTTTCATTCACTAGGCAAAGTGTTTATTATAGGTGACTGGAATGCACGCACGGGTTCTCGTGCAGACTATATTGTATGTGATCGTAGCACGGATTTCATTGATGACGATAGTTATGTACCTGACATTCCGTTGTCACGTGACTCCATTGATTGTGGGCGTAATACGTTTGGTTTAAACTTAATCGACCTTTGTAAATCTACCTGTATGCGAATAGCAAACGGTCGACTGTTTACAAGCAATGAGTTTACTTTTACTTGTCATACAGGGTCTAGTGTTATTGATTATTTATTGTTATATATGAATGACATGTATTGTGTAAATGAATTTAAAGTTTCTTCACTTTGTGAATGGTCGGATCATGCAAAGTTGTCCTTTAATATTATATGTAATACATCTATATCTATTTCTGAGGATGTTATAATCAATAATACACATACAAAATGGAATCCAGAACTTAAGGATAGTTTTCGAAGGGGGCTCATAGGAAAACTACCTGAATTTAACAACCTTGTCAATAGTATTGATATTACCGTTCCAGAATCGATAGACGCGAGTATTGACAAGTGTACGTCAATCATGCGTGAAATCGCGGATCCGCTTTTTTGTAAAACTAGTACTCATGTACAGCGACCATACGGGTACAATGTACACAATCAATTATGTAAACATGCAGACTGGTTCGATTACGAATGTCGTCAAGCACGGAATTCTTATATAAATGCGTTGAATAGTTTTAACCGGTTTAAATGTGCCGAAACACGACTTGATATGTGTTCAACGAAAACCTTTTATAAGAGATTAATTCGGAAGAAAAAGAGACTATATGAACTCACTAAATGTCGGCAAATAGTTAATTTACGGCATTCAAAGCCAAAAGATTTCTGGCGACTTTTTAGTAAAAAACGCACAAATACAAGTAATTCTATTAATTTAGCGGACTTTCATCAATATTTTTCTTCGTTACAAAATGATCTTGTTACTGAAAATGAGGCAGAGTCAAACACGTTTTGTAACGAAAATGATTTCAATGAGACCTCTTGTAACTTTGAAGATTTAGACAAACCTATTACTGCTACTGAGGTCGTAACAGCGATTCGAAGGCTTAAGACAAACAAGTCGTGTGCGGGAGATAATCTAATAAATGAATATTTTATACAATCTGTTGATATTCTAAGCGCTTATTTCGTTGACATATTCAATGCAATTCTAAATTCTGGTCATTTTCCTGTAAAATGGACATCGGGTATTCTCGTACCGCTATTTAAGAAAAACGACCCTTCTGATGTAAACAACTACAGAGGCATTACACTAGTGAGTTGTTTTTCTAAAGTTTTTACCAGTATTCTAAATAAACGTATAAGTACATGGATAAATGATAATGATATTGTCAGTGATGCACAATACGGGTTTAGGTCAGGTAGATCTACCGTAGATGCTATTTTTATATTAAATGCCATAATCAACAAAGTCCTCAATGATAAACGCAGATTATACTGTGGTTTTATCGACTTAAAGAAAGCTTTTGACAGTGTTAATCATTGCAATTTATGGTTTAAACTTTATAAACTAGGAATAAATGGTAAGCTACTTAGAATCATTAGAAATATGTATGCTTCTGTAAAAACTTGTGTAAAGGGATGTAACTCCTTTTCCGAATATTTTGAATGTGTAGTAGGTCTAAAGCAAGGAGAGGTTTTCTCCCCTGTTTTATTCTCTTTGTTCTTAGAAGATCTTGAACTATTTTTACAGAATGACCCCTCATGCGGACTAACCATTGACGAAATTTTGATAGTTATCATGTTATTTGCCGACGATATGGTCCTGTTTGGCAATTCACCAGCTGATTTACAAACTCGACTTGATTTGTTGAAATTGTACTGTGACCGTTGGGGTCTTGTCGTTAACACTGACAAAACAAAGGCTATGGTCTTCCGTCGTAGAGGCAATACTAGACCGGATGAAGAGTGGCATTATGGAGGCTTAAACCTTGAAGTTGTTGATCAATTTAATTATCTTGGTACTGTTTTTAACTACACCGGTTCTTTCCGTTTAAACCAAGATACAATTGTTGGAAAAGGACTAAAGGCACTAAATGTATTAATGATTAACATAAGAAAGTATAATATAAAACCTTCAATCCAATGTCAATTATTTGATTCTTTTGTAGGTTCTATCCTTAACTATGCATGTGAAGTTTGGGGTAATGGTGCTTTTAATAATATCGAAAAAGTTCATTTAAAGTTTTGTAAACGTGTTTTAAATGTTAAAAACTCTACTAGCACTCAATGTATTTACAGTGAACTCGGACGATATCCATTGTATGTGAATCGGTATTGTCGTATGATCAAATATTGGTGTAACATTGTGCATAGTGACAGTATTGTAGTGCAATATGTTTACAGTGATATGTTAGACCAACTAAATAGTCGAAGGACTAACTGGCTTGTAAACATTAAAACACTTTTAGATAATCATGGCTTTTCACATGTGTTCGATGATCCATTTAGTGTAAATTTGAAAAGTTTCCATTTGTTATTTAAAAAAAGAGTTCTTGATGTTTTCAAGCAATCTTGGTGTAACAAAATTGCATTACAAAACTCTATGGTCCTATACAAGGATTTTAAAAGCTCGATTGACTTCGAAATATATTTAGATGTTCTACCTTATAAGTTCAGAATTTCATTATCACGTCTACGGCTTTCTTCTCATCAGTTGAATATTGAGGTTGGTCGTGGCGACAGAGTTGATAGGCACCGACGATTATGTTTACTATGTAACACAACTGATATTGAAGATGAGTTTCATCTTGTTCTAATGTGTCCAATTTACTTACATTTTAGAAAGCGTCACATTAAGCCATATTTCTACAAACGACCAAGTGTGCATAAATTTATAGAACTGATGCAATCTTCAAACAAATGTATTATCAAAAACCTAGGAAAATATGTTTATGAAGCACTTGCTTTGCGTAGTTCACTTAATGATTAGTAAAGTGTACCTTGTTAAGCTGTCATAAAACACCGTTCGAATTTTTTAAGTAATAGCAATTGTTATAGTTAGATGTATTGAATAAATGTACTACATGTACGTTCAACCTCCATTTTAAGATCTTAGGGAGGATAATTCGAGAGATTATTATTTACTTTTGTGTTCTGTAATTTTGTATTTTTTTTTTTTTTTTTTTTACACATTCACGTATGATATGTTATGTTAATATGTTTGTACGATGATGATCTGGATTTAAGATCAAATCAATAAACTTCTGTTCTGTTCTGTTCTGTTCTGTTAACATAGAAAAGGTTGACGTAGGCCAACTTTTCTGTTTCCTCGGTCTAACATAATTGTTACCATAAATGAGGTTTGTATACGTGCCTATTCTTTCGATATAATACAATTGATTGTTAACATAGAAGAAGTATGTCTGTGTATGTGTCCGATTGCTAGGTATAACAATGCGTTTAACAAAGGAGAGGTTGACGTAGGCTAACTTGTCTGTTTCCTTGGTCTAACATAATTGTTAAGATAGATGAGGTTTGTATACGTGCCTATTCTTTCGATATAATATAATTGATTGTTAACATAGAAGAGGTATGTCTGTGTATTTGTCCGATTGCTAGGTATAACATTGCGTTTATCAAAGCAGAGGTTGACTTTAGTTAACTTGTCTGTTTCCTCGGTCTAACATACTTGTTAACATATATGAGGTTTGTATACGTGCCTATTCTTTCAATCTAATACAAATTAATTGTTAACATAGAAGAGGTATGTCTGTGTATTTGTCCGATTCCTTGGTATAACAATGCTTTTAACAAAGAAGAGTTTGACGTGAGTCTTACCTAATTGTTAACAAAGAAGATATGTTTGTATACGTGCCTATTTGATTCGATCTAACAATAGTGTTAACGTAGAACATATTTGTTTTACGTGCCCGTGATTTACATTTAACATACTAGTTAACCAAGTGAAGGTTAGTCTGGAGTTTCGTCCCCTTTCACTGCGGGTACTGTATATGGTCAAAGGGAAGAAATTCGGATCGGCTGTTGAGGGAATTTCAGATGAATAAGACTAAAGTTGTCGGCCATTGGACAATAATGATTTTGTTGAAAGTTGAAAGTCTTTCTTATAAATTTGATAACCTCTGACTGATTTATAACCAAAATAGTGTTTGCTGTTATCTATATTGAAACCTTCAGAGCTTAACTTTATTTTGATACAGGTTTCTGTATAGTTTGACTTGTTGGGAAAAAACTATAACTCATAATGCTACAATGGTCTTTTATGGAAAATGAATTACTTCCCTTTGACTTGTATGTAATAACAGAACGCAGGGAACCAAACTAAGTTAAGGTTGGTGTACGTGCCTGCTCTTTCGATCTAACATAATTATTAACGTAGAGGAGGTTTGTCCACCAGTTATCTCTACAGGTCGCCATTGCCGGGTATTCTCTGTTGTTCCAGAACGGCCCGTCCAGAGTATAGGGCATGATCACGGTACCAACCATCATAACCAACATATAGGGCGGGGTCAACCTGAAATAACAAACACGTGACACATTGAGTATTACGACTTTAATCACGTGACACGAAAATCATCCTCCGATCGATGCTTTGCGGCCAGATCAGCATCTTCACTTTTTTGTAAACTATTAATATCCGTTGATAACCCGAAACATGTATATGTAAGCAGTTTGATTGAACACGTATATGTAAGCAGTTTGATCGTACACGTATATGTAAGCAGTTTGATCGTACACGTATATGTAAGCAATTTGATCGTACACGTATATGTAAACAATTTGATTGTACACGTAAACGTAAACAGTTTGAACGTACACGTATATGTAAACAGTTTGATCGTTCACGTATGCGTAAGCAGTTTAATCGTACACGTATATGTAAGTAGTTTAATCGTACACGTATATGTAAGCAGTTTGATCGTACACTTATATGTAAACAGTTTGATCGTACACGTATGTATAAGCAGTTTGATCGTTCACGTATCTGTTAACAGTTTGATAATACACGTATATGTAAACAGTTTGATCGTACACGTATATGTAAACAATTTGATCGTTCACGTATGCGTAAGCAGTTTAATCGTACACGTATATGTAAGTAGTTTAATCGTACACGTATATGTGAGCAGTTTGATCGTACACGTATATGTAAACAGTTTGATCGTACACGTATGTATAAGCAGTTTGATCGTTCACGTATCTGTTAACAGTTTGATAATACACGTATATGTAAACAGTTTGATCGTACACGTATATGTAAACAGTTTGATCGTACACGTATATGTAAACAGTTTGATCGTACACGTATGTGTAAGCAGTTTGATCGCACACGTATATGTAAGTAGATTAATCGTACACGTATATGTAAGCAGTTTGATCGTACACGTATATGTAAACAGTTTGATCGTACACGTATGTGTAATCAGTTTGATCGTACACATATATGTAAGAAGGTTCATCGTACACGTATTTGGAAGTGCTATACCAGCAAAAGTGGAAGTTCAATATGGAAGTGTTATACCAGCCAAAGCGGAAGTTCAATATGGAAGTCTTATGCCAGCCAAAGTAGAAGTTCAACATGGAATTGCTATACCAGCCAAAGCGGAAGTGCAATATGAAAGTGTTATACCAGCCAAAGCGGAAGTTCAATATTGAAGTGTTCTACCATCCAAAGGGGAAGTTCAATATGGCAGTTTTATACCAGATAAAGCAGAAGTTCAATATGGATATGCAATACCAGCCAAAGTGGAAGTTCAATATGGAAGTTTTATACCACCCAAAGCGGAAGTTAAATATGGAAGATTTATTACATGTATTTTAACAAAAGAGGTAGTACAATGTATGTTACGGTGGCAAAGACATGACATGGTAGTTCTTTTTTCTATTTAGGGTTAAATATCAGGACAGTCGTATTCAACAAACAATATTAATAATCATATTTTATACTGTTTTAATTTAAACAAGATTAAATATGAAAATAAAATGCTTTATCTAAAACATATTTTTTTTATTTCGGATAACGCGTGGTGCGTATGACTTAGCCGCATTACCTCCAAAATCTATGAAAGTAGTACATCAACCAGTTCATCTTCTTCGGACTACCCAGCTTCTTGAGTTGGGTCAAGGTCAAAAACGAAACCAATAAACCACTGTGAAAAGACAAAACATAGAACCGATACACTTGAAACAGGAGACTTTTTTTTCAAAATACATAATCTAATTAGATAAGCATTGCACATGTAAACACTGTAGCAAACAATACGGAATAAAGCCTAAAATGAATATCACTATATTGTTTAACCCTTTTCCTCATACGACAATTCTGCAGCAGACGACTTTGAACATATTTTGTAAAAAAATAGAAAATCTCTATAATTGAATGGATAACCTATGACTAAAAGTGGAAAACATTGTGTCAAAAGGAGAATTGCTCGTTTTGAGCAATTTCTTCTTTTGTCACTATGTTGTCAAAAAGCCGTCTGCTACAGAGGCGTCAGAAAGCGTCTATATGAGTGAAAGGGTTAAAATACCTTTGTAAAAGGAAGAACATAGTTAACCCCATACTGGTCATAGACGATGTTTTGGGTATTTAAAGTGGACGAACTTTGCGATATCATGGGACAATTTAACAGAGCTCTAGATAAGGGTAACTTTTCAACATGTTCTAGACTCCTTATTTGTAACTGAAACCCTATGTTGTGGGTACTCAAATAAATTGTCTCACTGAGGGGATTCTTTTGAATACTTTCAATACAGGGTTTAGTTTAGTAATAAGAGAGATATTGTGGGAAAAGGACCAGTTTACTCCCCATTATCTGGTCCTCTGTAATTACTCGTAATGAGCAGTCCTTTCCTCATGATCATGATTCATTGATTGTTTACTCTTTCAGCGCCAATGGCAATATTGAGATTTTCGCAAACAATACAGATTCAGGTGAGTCAGCTCGTAACCTGCAATCAGCAATGTTCGCATTTTAGGCATCAAAATATCCCTAAATTCTAATTAACTGTGAAATGGAGACCCCCGAGTTTGAACAGGGGAGAGTCTACTTTAAACAATTCGGCACTGAAAGGGTTAACATATGCAACTAGACCGATTCTAATCTTACGCTGCTCTGTTTTAATCCTTTTCCACAGAAAACAAATCTGAAGGAGAAAACTTTGAAAACATCTTGGCAGAAATACTAAAAAAATCTATATAATAAAGTATAATTATTGAATACAGTTAAAAACAGTACGGCAAATGGGGAAAGTTCATCATGAGAAATTTCTCCATTTGCGAAACTGTTTTTCAAAAGCCGTCTTCTGCAGAGGCGTCAGAAAGTGTCTGTATGTGGGAAAGGTTTAATTCTTTCAAATATACATAACATCCTCAGCAGAACCTGAAAAGACAACAATCTGGTCTTTGCTCACAGGTGGTCTTTAAATACAGGGTTCATGTATGCAGATAAATGGTGTGGGATAGGGAGACATTGCCAATTACCTTAAAGTGAAGAACGAATCGACAGAAACATCCGCGTATATGATCCCCATATATGTCCATTGATTCGCTTTCTTTGAGAAATGTTGAAGGAAATTGGCTGAAACAAAACGAGGCATGCATATGTCGTTTATTACTTTTCTGTTAAAACACATTTAGACACATCTGCAGAGGATTTTGAAAACTTTATTGTAACATGAGAAATTATTCAAGATAAAGTCATTTCCCCACTTTATGTTCTTATGGGTATAAGAATCCATGTTACTATTGTCAACAAATAACATGTTTTCATACATTACCGGCTAAACGGCAGTCATG
>JASEVX010000406.1:0-60366 GCA_031761405.1 Serripes groenlandicus | reverse complement strand
ATTTTCGTCTTCCACCAAGTGATTTAGAACATACGTGGGAAGTTAAGGAGCATGTGATGAAGGGCACTGGTGTACGACAGCCAGGAACAAAATATATCTAAATAGGTGTTGTTGTTTCGTGGCTTTGAAACATGAGTAGGTGAACTGGCCGTCATGATATGACTGGAAAAAATGTGGAAAACGGCGTTAAACCTCCAAATCAATCAATCAATTAATCAATCAATCAATCAACATTCATGGCTTTGTTTACTCTTGTCTCTCACCATAAAGATATTTGGCAAGCTGCACTATGTTACCATTTCAATATATGAAGGGGACTGTTATTTTATTAAATTTTCTATATTTCATTTATTTGAATATCCATATTTGTTTTTTGATATCATTTTTGACAATTGCTCAACAAGAGCATTTCTCTTTTTCCCACACTGTTGGTTTTTTTAAAACAAAATGTCTGCTAAAGATGCGTCAAAGGGCGTCTGCAAGTGGAAAAGGGTTAAACCTCAATTAAACCGTGTGGTGTGTTACTTACTAAAAAAGATTCCTTTGAGTGCCCACAACGTAGGATTTAACATCGATTGCGAAACAAGCTTTCAGCTTATATTTATCAAGATTTATGTCTTTTTTGAGGTTAGTTAAACTTATTTATTCAGCATCGATTGTGAAACAAGCTTTCAGCTTATATTTATCACGCTCGATGTATGCTTTTTTGAAACCTAACAATGACTCAAAAGGCAAAACCCGCACATCATATACCCGGATTTAGAGTTTGAAGGGAAATACTTATTTATATTATATACTGAATGATAAAATATAGAGATTTCCCAACTTGAGAAAACCTATAACATACTTTTTGTCTACTGAGCAACATCGCCTAGTGTGCGATATAGCTCACTAGCCGACATTTCGGAACTACTTTTATAATAAAAATAAACTCATCGTTAAACAATTTTAAGCTGCGTTTTCACTACTTTCATGATGAACAGTTAAATAATCCACAATTGCACTTTTAAATCCTCAAATAAGAGCTTGAATCGTCATGACACATTTATTTCAATCAATGTACACATTTGTCGGTGCGCACGTAGTGACGTCACTGCAAAACTGGCAGATTACGTCATTCAGATCTGAGCTAAAAAAATAAATGAGCTGCACAGGGGTATTGTCGTTTATAACCGTGAAAGAGATTCTTGCATATAAAAACTCGTGCGCTATGGCGCACTTGTTTTTATATCGCAAGATTCTCTTCCACTTGGGATTTAAATCCCGTATCATGAAAACAATGTTTATTAAACTCTATATTTTAAAACACTTCACCCGGTAGTATAATGCTCTGGGTTGTTTTATCACCTGCCTTGCTCGTGAGACGCTTATGGTCGCTTCTCCATCATATATAAGTCCTACCTAGGTTCTGTCTGTCTGTACAGCGAGGGCTTGGCGTGAAACGGTTGTAACTAAAATTGGTATTTTTTTATCACGGTTTATCACCTCGCTATGATGTCTTTATAACCGTTAAATCATTTTTCTTGGTAAACAATGGAAATTTAGGTGCCATTGCTCGTTCTGAGCAATGGCACCTAAATTTGCATTGTTTACAAAGTGGTAAAAATTGCCCCTAAACCATGGTTTTCAAAATAGGTTTTAAGTTACAACCGTTTCACGCCAAGCCCTCGATATATCCGTCATTCGTTCATTTTGATTTATGTAGCACTGTCCTTGGTATCCTCGCCACTCTGGTGTTTTTCGGGACTCTGTACGACGTCGTGGCCATTCAAATGAAACCAGAAAGTACCGCCAAGAAGCCTGGAAATACAAATGATCCTACTGGACCCGTCGTACTTACACACAATGTATACAAAATAAGTGAATCAAATGGTGATAAATCAAGCTATAACTTCAACGAGCCGATCGTGGAGAACGGAGCGTCTATAGGTGCGGTACAAACGGCTACTGGTCCCAAAGAGAGAAGTAAGTTAGATTAGTTAAAACTTTCTTAATTTATATTGATTGGGAAACAAGCTTCAGCTTATATGAATCACGCTCGATGTCTGCTTCCTTATCCCTTTCCCACATACAATAATTCTGCAGGAGACGACTTTGAAAAAATATCGACTAAAACGTTAAAAATCTCCATAAATGAGAGTTTAATTATAAAAAGGAGTTGAAAACATTGTGGCAGAAGAATAAGTTTCTCGTTTTGAGCGATTTCTTCTTTTGCCACATTGTTTTCAAAACTCGACTTCTGTAGAGGCGTCAGAAATCGTCTACAAGGGAAATGGTTCAGATTTAACCAGTACTCGAGCCGTTTATGTGGAACAATCCCAACGGCACAACCCCGCTTATCGCCCTTTTCGAACCAATGACCTTTTGTAGGAGAAGCCGACGAAGTACCACGGTTTTCAAAAGTTTATTTGAAGATAAACACCATTTAATAACAGAAAAGTAAGTTATTTCAGTGTCAATATATATATACACAATAAGCATGCTAACTGTTCATGATACTAGGATGTATTTAGGTCGATTGTATGCGACTATTTGGCATGTGCGTGACGTTTGCTCTTGGAACGGTCATCGATTACCGAGCTAGATATTCCTGGTCGGCGTTCGGTTCACAAATGGTCGGGCTAGATATTCCAAGTCGGCGTTCAGTTTGCTATATAAATTCGAACACAAATGGTCGAGCTAGATATTCCAAGTCGGCGTTCAGTTTGCTTTATAAATTCGAACGCCGATGACCGAGCGAGGTATTCCAGTTTGGCATTCAGTTTGCTACATAAATTCGATCACCAATGGTCGAGCTAGATATTCCAGGTCGGCGTCCAGTTTGCTTTATAGATTCAAACACCGATGGACGAGCTAGATAATCTAGGTCCAAGAGCCAACTTCACACACATCTATTTCGCGAATATTGCGAATTTGGTTCAGACTGCGTACACAGGGTTTATTGAATCTACATTGATCACTGATTGAATCTACATTGATCACGAATTGAATCTACATTGATCATGAATTGAATCTACATTGATCACGAATTGAAATGACATTGATTACGAAATAAATCCACATTGATTACGAATTAAATCTACATTGATCACGAAATGAATCCACATCGATACCGAATTGAATCTACATTGATCTCGAATTGAATATACATTGATTACGAATTAAATCCACATTGATTAGGAATTAAATCCACATTGATTAGGAATTAAATCCACATTGATTACGAATTAAATCTACATTGATCACGAAATGAATCTACATTGATCTCGAATTGAATCTACATTGATCCCGAATTGAATCTACATTGATCACGAATTGAAACTACATTGATCTCGAATTGAATATACATTAATCATGAATTGAATCTACATTGATCACGAATTGAAATTACATTGATCACGAATTGAAATTACATTGATCACGAGTTGAATCTACGACGAAATGAATCTACATCGATCTCGAATTGAATCTACATTGATCTCGATTTACATCTACATTGATCACGAATTAAATCTACATTGGTCACGAATTGAAGTTACATTGAGAACGAGTTTAATATACATTGATCACGAATTAAATATACATTGATTACGAATTAAATCCACATTGATCACGAATTGAATCTACATTGATCACGAATTGAATCTACATTGATCTCGATTTGAATCTACATTGATCACAAATGCCATTCGGTTCGTTTTCGCAGAGCACCTCTGATATTTTTTCGTAGATCATTAACAGAGTAGATCAGAACTTTTAATTTCAACTTAAGCAAATACAGCTCATAGTTGATAATATACCTGTACATACATTTGAACACCGTTGACCGAGCTAGAGCAGAACTTTAAAGACATTGTTAACACAATACAATAATGAAATCAATATTAATAAGGTAATTCTAATTTATATATATATATATATATACAGTCAAACCTGTGCTGCTAAATACCATCTTTGTTTAGCAATCTCCTGTCTATGGCAAACATCCTTTTAATTTCACAATTACCCATTTACTACACAAATAACCCTATAATTTTAGACCACCTGTGAACAGAGACCAAATTGTTCTCTTCCCGTGGGTGGTCTTTCATCGCAGGTTGGACTGTACATGGATTGCCTTTTGAATTTCAGGTCCCCTAGAGAAAGCTCTGTTAGCCTTTTCGGTCTACACGAATGGTGTTAAACTGCTTGGCACTCAACAGTCCGGATCGCTTGGAGCCCTGAATGGTATCCGGTTCCTGAGTATGGCTTGGGTCATACTAGGGCATTCATACTTTTTCGCACTCCGATATGACGGTAAGCAGCATACACATGTGTTTAATTTTGTTTGTTTGAATGAATTGTATTTTTTTTTTTTTTTTTTTTTTTTTTTGGAGGGGGGGGGGGGGCTGTTAAGGCGGTTGGTTGTTGATGATGTTTATTTAGGGAAAGTATGTTGGGCTTTTGGAGCTACTCAGTTTATATATGCCAACGATTGAAGCTTTGACAAGAAAAAGCACACTGTGTCTTAACCCTTTCGCTACCACAGGCTCTTGCAAACAATGCAGATTCAAGTGAGACAGCTCGTCTCTCCTGGTATTTGTATTATTTGTCCCTTAGACATTACATTTTATCAAATTTCCTGTTGGACGTTTACCCGGCTATGTATGATAGTGTCGTCTACAAGTTCGAAAAAATGTTTTATTTTGAAATTCGTACAGGAATGCTTATACCCATAAGAACACAAAGTGGGGGAAAATGAACATTTCATTATCTTGAATAATTTCTCCTTTTACACTAATGTTTTCAAAAATCCTCTGCTGATGTTGTGTCTAAATTCGTTTTATCAGAAAAATAGGTACATGTAATATACGACGTATGAGCCGACACGCGAGAAAATTCCGCCTCATGGGGATAGAGGTATAGAGTAATGATTCCTGAAACAGAAAATCAACAGGAGGGGAAACGTGTCTGTCCGGGTAAGCCTGCTCGGCATGCTTAGGCTGATCCGGATCGATACATTACGCAGAGTCCACAATGTTGGTTTTCTTGCGGGTCGGCTCAATTATGCATGCCCCTTTTTGTTTCAGCTAATTTTATTCAACATTACTCGAAGAAAGTGAATCAATGGACATATATGGGGATTATATACGCGGATGTTTCTGTCGATTCGTTCTTCACTTTAAGGTACTTGGCAATGTCTCCTTCAGCCACACTATTTTAAAAAATATTATTTAAAAAGATAGAGATACAATGGGAGACATCCGTCAGTTATCTCCCTTAAATACTCTCTACATCTAGCTAGGTCCTATCATTTGGTTTCCTCTGTTTTTATCATTGGTTTCTTTGCACTGGATGGTGCACTTATAATTGCATTTTCTTGGCCAACTGTTATTAGATTGAAACAGTAATTCCACATTTGTTTTCTTTAAACACTGCTATGTAAATTTTCGCTTTTGAATCATCACTTTAATTAACACATTTATGATTAATGTGTACAGAATAATTGCAATATCTCACTGCGAAATAGCGATAAAGACAAAGGATTCCAACTAAAAGGACCTACCAACTATTTGGTCTTCCTTGGTCTTTATCTGACAAGGGAGATAATATAATTATCACTAATGTCCCTAACTAAACCTGTGCTGAAGACCACATTTGAATAGCAATTATCTGTCTATAGCAACCACACTTCCCATTTCCACATGATCTGCATATATGAACCCTGTAATTAAAGACCACCTGTGAGCAAAGACAAGAGTGTTGTCTTTTGTTGTGGATGTTATGTATATTTGAAAGGATTAACTCTTTCCCACATACAGACGCTTTCTGACGCCTCTACAGAGGACGGTTATACTGTGTTTAACCCTTTCAGCGCCGAATTGTTTAAAGTAGATTATATCATAAATGACGTCGCCGAGAGTGTAATAAAGCCATTTATTACATTTCTATCCATCAAAGATAAGGATATCTCGGTGAAAGAAAATTCATAATCGTTGATTTATTGTTATTACACACCAGTGTTATAATCTACTACACAATTGCGCATACGTGCCCCTCCCTTTTTTCCATGGCCACGCCTCATCCGAAAATAATGCGCAAAGTAGGTCAAACGACAAACAATATTCCACAGTAAATATAAACTATGGTTGAAGACACGTATTTAAAAATTTAATGTATTACAACAAATAACAATGAAATGTAATAAACAGATTATTCAACTCATTTTTTCAAAGATTAGAATATAATTCACTCGCCGTCTTGTGAATGGGAGGAGCCACTCGTGAATACGTCACTCCCATTCACGAGACGGCTCGTGAATTATATTCTTATCTTTCAAAAAATAAGTTGAATAATCTCTATTGAATAAATTGCGTATTCAACTAGTGTAATAGCAATGTTACGTAACGTCATAATGAAAAGCATTGAAAATGACCGCGCTATATAGCGACGTTATATATATTATTATTATATGTTGTCCCATGATATCGCAAAGTTCGCCCACTTTAGATACCCAAAATATCGTCTATGACCATTATAGGGTTAATTACGTTCTTCCTATGTTAACCCTTTCCCTCACATAGACGCTTTCTGACGCCTACGGATTTTTGAAAACATAGTGACAAAAGAAGCAATTTCTCCTTTTGCCACAATGATTTCCACTTTTAGTCATAGATTATCCATTAAATTATAGAGATTTTCTATTTTTTAACAAAATATGTTCAAACTCGTCTGCTGCAGAATTGTCGTATGAGGGGAAGGGTTAAACAATATAGTGATATTCATTTTAGGCTTTATTCCGTATTGTTTGCTACAGTGTTTACATGTGCAATGCTTATTTAATTAGATTATGTATTTTGGAAAAAAATAGTCCTGTTTCAATTGTTACGGTTCTATGTTTTGTCTTTTCACAGTGGTTTATTGGTTTCGTTTTTGACCTTGACCCAACTCAAGAAGCTGGGTAGTCCGAGGAAGATGAACTGGTTGATGTACTACTTTCACAGATTTTGGAGGTAATGCGGCCAAGTCATACGCACCACGCGTTATCCGAAATAAAAAAATATCTTTTAAATAAAGCACTTTATTTTCTTATTTAATCTTGTTTAAATTGAAACAGTATAGAATATGATTATTAATAGTGTGTGTTGAATTCGACTGTCCTGATATTTAACACTTTAATTTCTATTTTTGCCCAAATATTTTATTCAATAAATATACTTTCATATTTAGATTGTTTTCATAGTTTTGACTAATTGATTACAAAGTCGTCTTCTGCATATTTGTTGTAAGTGGGAAAGGGTTGAATCGCATTCACCTGATATGACACAAAAACAGCATTGTTATTGCAGGATTTTACGTGTACGATCAAACTGCTTACATATACGTGTACAATCAAACTGCTTACATATACGTGTACGATCAAATTACTTACATATACGTGTACGATCAAACTACTAACATATACATGTACGTGTGCGATCAAACTGCTTACAATTACGTGTACGATCAAATTGCTTACATATACGTGTACGATCAAACTGCTTACATATACGTGTACGATCAAACTATTTACACATACATGTACGCTCAAACTGTTTACATGTACGTGTACGATGAAACAACTTACACATACGTGTACGATGAAACTACTTACATATACGTGTGTGATCAAACTGCTTACAATTACGTGTACGATCAAACTGCTTACATATACGTGTACGATCAAACTACTTACATATACGTGTACGATCAAACTGCTTACATATACGTGTACAATCAAACTACTTACATATACGTGTACGATCAAACTACTTACTTATACGTGTACGATCAAACTGCTTACATATACGTGTACGATCAAACTGCTTACATATACGTGTACGATCAAACTTCTTACAAATACGTGTACGATCAAACTACTTACACATACGTGTACGATCAAACTACTTACTTATACGTGTACGATCAAACTGCTTACATATACGTGTACGATCAAACTGCTTACATATACGTGTACGATCAAACTTCTTACAAATACGTGTACGATCAAACTACTTACACATACGTGTACGATCTAACTGCTTACATATACGTGTACGATCAAACTACCCACACATTCGTGTACGATCAAACTACTTACATATACGTGTGCGATCAAACTGCTTACATATACGTGTACGATAAAACTTCTTACACATTCGTGTACGATAAAACTGCTTACAATTATGTGTACGATCAAACTGCTTACACTTACGTGTACGATCAAACTGCTTACATATACGTGAACGATCAAACTGCTTACATATACGTGTACGATCAAACTACTTACACATACGTGTACGATCAAACTACTTACATATACGTGTACGATCAAACTGCTTACATATACGTGTACGATCAAACTGCATACATATATGTGTACGATCAACCCGCTTATATATACATGTACGATCAAACTGCATACATATATATGTACGATCAAACTGCTTACATATACGTGTACGATCAAACTACTTACACATACGTGTACGATCAAACTGCTTACATATACGTTTACGATCAAACTGCTAAGTTATACGTGTACGACCAAGCTGCCTACATATACGTGTACGATCAAATTACTTACTTATACGTATACGATCAAACTACTTACATATACTTGTACGATCTAACTGCCAACATATACGTGTTTCGGGTTACCAACGGATACTAATAGATTACAAAAAAAAAGTGAAGATGCTGATCTGGCCGCAAAGCATCGATCGGAGGTTGATTTCCGTGTCACGTGATTAAAGTCGTAATACTCAAAGTGTCACGTGTTTGTTATTTCAGGTTGACCCCACCCTATATGTTGGTTATGATGGTTGGTACCGTGATCATGCCCTATACTCTAGACGGGCCGTTCTGGGACAATAGAGAATACCCGGCAATGGTGACCTGTAGAGATAACTGGTGGACAAACCTCCTCTACGTTAATAATTATGTTAGATCGAACGAGCAGGCACGTACACAAACCTTAACTTAGTTTGGTTCCCTGCGTTCTGTTATTACATACAAGTCAAAGGGAAGTAATTCATTTTCCATAAAAGACTATTATAGCATTATGGGTTATAGTTTTTTCCCAACAAGTCAAACTACACAGAAACCTGTATCAAAAAAAAGTTAGAACTACCAAAAATAACAAAGGAAACATACAGGTTGACGTACCATTTTTCATTTGATGAGGTCAAATAGAAGGTCACCCTTATCCCGCGCTGAATTTAAATTTCAATCTCAGAAAAAACAGGATGTTCTGAAAAAGGTGTCAATATAGCTAACAGCAAACACTATTTTGGTTATAAATCAGTCAGAGGTTATTCAACTTCATATAAAAGACTTTCAAATTTTAACAAAATCATTATTGTCCAATGGCAGACAACTTCAGTCTTATACATGTATATTCATCTAAATATCCCTAAACAAAACGGTCATTGTTCGCCCGGCAAGCCGAACCGAATTACTTCCCTTTGAGCATACAGTACCCGCAGTGAAAGGGGAAGGAACTCCAGAATATATCCTAGTATGTTAAATGTAAATCACGGGCACGTAATACAAATATGTTCTACGTTAACACTAATGCTAGATCGAATCAAATATGCACGTATACAAACACATCTTCATTGTTAACAATTAGTACTATTTGAAAGACCCTGCAATTAGGTAAGACTCACGTCAAACTCTTCTTTGTTAAAAGTAATGTTATACCAAGGAATCGGACAAATACACAGACATACCTCTTCTATGTTAACAATCAATTATATTAGATCGAAATAATAGGCACGTATACAAACCTCATCTATGTTAACAATTATGTTAGACAGAGGAAACAGACAAGTTAGCGTACGTCAACCTCTCCTTTGTTAAAAGCAATGTTATACCTAGTAATCGGACAAATACACAGACAGACATATTCTATGTTAACATTCAATTATATGAGATCGAAAGAATAGGCACGTATACAAACTCATCTATGTTAACAATTATGTTAGACTGAGGAAACAGACAAGTTAGCATACGCCAACCTCTTCTTTGTTAACAGTTATGCTATATCTATAGGACGGTCATATTTATATTTAAAATCTTTGCATATACATATATATCAGAAAATAAAAGAGTTGCGTTGGGCCTTTAAGCCAATTTAACAACTAGACTGTATATCACTTATCTTACATGTAGAAAAAAGCTATATTATATATGAGCCGTTCCACGAGAAAACCAGCTTTGTGGACTGTGCGTAAAATATCGACACGGATCAGCTTAAACATGCTGTGCAGGCTATCCCGGACAGACACTTTTCGCCTCCTGTGGATTTTTCTGTTTCAGGAATCATTACTCTATACCTCTATCCCCACTGAGACGGAATGTGTCATCCCGGATCAGTCTGCGCGGACTGCGCAGGCTGATCTGGGTCGATACATTACGCAGAGGCATTACCGTTGGTTTGTCTCATGGGACGGCTCATAGCTCATTAACATCAGACCAATATACTTCGCTGTACGTATATTGGATCTGACTACACCCCCTAAAGGGTCGTCTCGAATTCACTATTTAAATACGAATTAGTACGTGCTCGGTTTTTATGTCCATTGTAATTGCATGATACAACAAGCTCCCGTGTGTACAATAGGCGCACTCGACAGTTATCCCTTCTCTATGTCCTTTATTTATATGTGTCATCTGACCAGTTTCATACCGTTATATTTGGTAAACGAACAATTGATTGGCCGACGCAAATGTCAATCTGAGACGACCTGTATGGGGCAGTCATCAGCTCCAAAAACTAGCTAGTGAAGTTTCTGGCTTTAATGAGATTGAAAGGATGTAGGATAGTGATGGAGAAAAAAGACAGAAAACAATATACAATATAGGTTAATGCCAGCGATACACGCAATTACTGTGGACAGTTTAATTTGAATAATCATGGTTGGACTCGTTTCAAGTAGTCGACTGATAGAGGCATTACGTATGATTGTTACGTGTTTATACTGCTGCTGTATTCGTCCTAACACCAGCCAGTCAGACGTAATAACTATCACCGCTACCCTGGGCGTCAAAGAGGGCAGCCATTATTACCATTTCTAAAAATCTTTGGTATTACCCAGCTGGGGATCGATCTCCCGCACCATTATGCTTGTCAGTTACACAGGCAGAGGTTCGCTTGAGTCTTCAGTGTTCGCACATTGGTCGAGGCTACTTTATTGACTTTGAAGCGACTGGTCTATTTACAGTGTATGGGTTGGTCATGGTATCTGGCGAATGATATGCAGTTTTATTGGATTAGTCCGTTAATACTCATACCGTTGTTCTTGTGAGTAAACATATGCTTCTGTTTTTAGCTCATCTAAGCATGACGTGCAAGGTGAGCTTTTGTGATCACCCACCGTCCGGCGTCCGTCGCCGTCGTAGTCTGCGTCGTCGTCGTCGGCGTCTGTTAACAATTTCCTACAAATGACTTCGTCTATTAAACCAATGGACATATTTCACAATAACTTCACAGGAATGGTCCTTAGGTGGTCCTCTTTCAAAGTTGTTCAAAGAAATTAATTCCAAGTAGAACTTTGGTTGCTACGGCATCAGAAAAGGGGAAAATTGCCAAATCTTAAAAAATGTTCTTGTCCAAAAGTACTGGCCCGATTTGAAAATTATTTTGTACACATGTTCCTTGGGATACCCTCTACCAAGATTGTTCAAATATTTCCGATCCGTTGAAAAACATGGCCACCAGGGGGCGGAGCTTGTTTTACTTATATGTGCATTGTTAAAACTTTAAAAATCTTCTTGTCCAAAAGTTCTGGCCCGATTTAAAAAAAATTTGTTTGCACAAATGTTCCTTGGGGCACCTTTTACCAAGATTGTTCAAATATATCCGATCCGTTAAAAAACATGGCCGGGGGGGGGGGGGGGGGGGGGGGTGTTCCGATCACTCTACCATGTTTTTCCAAATATTTCCGATCCGTTTAAAAACATGGAGCTTGTTTTCCTTATATGTGCATTGTTAAAACTTTAAAAATCTTCTCATTAAAAAGTACTATCACGATTTAAAGATAATTTGGCACAAATGTTCCCTTTGGGGACCTTCTATCGAAATTGTCCAAATTATCCAATTCATTGAAAAACATGGCCGCCAGGGGCGGGGCTTGTTTTCCTTATATGCGCATTGTAAAATCTTTAAAAATCTTCTTGTCCAAAAGCACCTGCCTGATTTAAAAATGATTTGGCACAAATGCTCCTTGTGTGACCTTCTACCACGGTTGTTCAAATAAATCCGATCCGTTGAAAAACATGACCACCAGGGGGTTGCTTGTTTTCCTTATATGTATAGAGTAAAAAAAAATGAAAACTATTGAAGTTCTACTAAATCAGGTGAGCGATATAGGGCCATCATGGCACTCTTGTATATACTTTATTTTAATTGTCGCCATAATGTAACTGAAATAATGTTGAAAATGGCGTAAACCCCTTACAAAAAAACCCACATATACTTTAATTCAAGTACACTGTTACATGAAGTTGAAAAGGAAATTTTGTTAAACGTCGGAAAGAATGTTGACCGTGCTGGGATTCGTACTCACAATCCCTGGATTGACAGCCCGCGTCGCTACCGACTGAGTTACCGGGAGTCTTCAGTTTCGATGACTCATAAACTCAAGTTACAAGTGGTAACATGTAGAATATACCAGTTCTATATATTTATGTCATGTCTATATGTAATATGAACCGCTCCGCGAGAATACTATTATTGTGAATACTATTATCATGCCGCGCCGGCTAATCCGGGCTACGCTGTTCGCCTCCTTTGGATTGTCTGTTTCATGAATCATTACTCTATACCTCTATCCCCCTGAGACGGAATGTGTCGGCTCGGATTAGCGTGCGCTATAATGTTGGTCTTCTCGTTAGACGGCTCATATATTGTTTTCGTCAGGCAGCTTATACTGAACATTTGAATAGTTCAACATCTACTTAACAAAACCGAACTGAGGGTTGTTTGTATTTTTTTGCCGCCGCTTTCAACAATTAATCAGTTATATTTTAGGGCGTATCTTTGGTAAGTTACCAATATAATTGATCAATTCACCCTGACACTAGGCGAGTCAGTCGTAATGCTAATCCTATAGTTCTGATAGCGTGACTTCCATTTGTTAAGTCTTGAGTATGACCCTCACGAACAAAAGCAGAACAATATTTTGCTATATTGTATATGAGCCGTGTTACGATAAAACTAACATTCAGTTTAATGAATCACATTATGGACTCTGTGTCGTAATGTATCGAACCAGATCAGTTTGTGCAGCCCGCGCGGGGTAAATCGGGCCGACACATTCCGTCTCAGGGGAAAAGAGGTATAGGGTAATGATTCCTGAAACAGAAAATCCAAAGGAGGCGAAAAGTGTCTGTCCGGGTTAGCCTGCGCGGCGTGCTTAGGTTTATCCGGGTCGATACTTTACGCTAAGTCCACAATGGTGGAACGGCGCATATATATATCTATAAAGTAACTCAAATTTAAAGATTTTGGCCTAAAGGCATTCTTCAGGATGTGAAATAATTCAATTTACCGTTGAACTCTGTCTAACTATATCTTCGTGGAAAAATACGGTCACAAACTGATCCGGGTCGATACATTACGCAGAGTCTACACTGTTGGTTTTCTCGTGGGACGGCTCATATTATAATTCTCCATAAGACTTATGTTAAACAATATGCTCCCTTGTGCAGATGTACACTTTCCCACATAACACGTTTTATGACGGCTCTTTAGTAATTATACCTTCATTTATCGAGAGTTTTTTATTCATCAATTGCAACAGACGTTTACGAATTCGTCTGCTGCAGAAAGGTTCCAGGTTCGATTCCAGTAAAACATGCCCTGGCACACCACGCACTCGGTCACGAGTACTGGTCGAGTATCCAGGAAAAACGATATCCAGAGTGGTTAACATAATTTTTAAACTTAGTTCAAATCGACGTGAAATGAAATCTGTAACAACAGAGCGCTAAATTAGGGACGTTGTGCATGCTCTTAACTCCCTTTGACCCTATAAACAGAGCTCTAGATAAGGGGCGTTTTGCATGTTCTAAAATCTTTATTTGACCCTCTAACCCTATGTTGTGGGTACTCAAAAGAATCGTCTCAGTGAGACGATTCTTTTGAGAACCCACAACATAGGGTTTGCTTTAATAGTAAGAGAGAAATTGTGGGGAAAAGAGTTCTTATCTGGACCTCTGCTATAACCCAATGATGTTGGTACTCAATGAGACGATTCTTTTGAGTCCATACACCAAAGAGGTTGGTTGTACAATAAGACATGTTTTGTGCAGAAAAAACGCTGTTTATCTCTCCTTATCCGAATCTCTGTAAAACTAAACTAAATCTCATTTCTTATGTTCACAGTAACGTCGTTGGCGGGGCCATTGTTTGTATGTTGTTTCTTTTGGCAACCACAATAACCACAGGCGTTATAACACATGAACACAGATACCCTGTACAGACATTATCTCTCGGATTTGGAGAACAGCCGTAAGTATGACTGTAATATTAATGAAATAATTGTTAGTAACTTATTATAAATAGACAAGTTTATTTTATTCCGTATGTCAATCAAAAAAGGGGGAAAAATATCTTATATCAATTTTCTTGATTATTTTTCAAAACTAAATCATAGTTTTTTAATTCTCCATTTATGTATCAATTGCCCTATAAAACCTGCGGAGAGTTGAAATAATCTTCTAAGATAATAGTCAAAGCAGTCTTGGCTAAAAAAGAAGTATTACTAGTTAGTAATATGTAAGCGATGAATTTGTTTAACCTTTCCAGTGCTTATTTTTCAAAAATTGACTTGTCCAGCGAGGTATTATTAAGAGTCCATAGCCAATGATATATTATTTTTCAAAAATTGACTTGTCCAGCGAGGTATTCGGAAGAGTCCATAGCCAATGATGTATTATGTTATATGTATTGTATAAATTGTGCATAATTGGCATGAACTCTCTATATGAAAACAATTTAGTACACTATTCGGTTAATATTAAATTCTGTGTAACAGATTTTATGTCTTTTCCTTTCCCTTAACCCTTTCCTTTGTGCAACACAATTGTAACAAACAACTTTGAAAACATACCGACCTTATGATAGAAATATTATTACTTCAACCTCTCTAAGGTGATGTCACTCATGTGGACTTATTTTGTAAATGTAAATTTGTATAATGGGCCAGAGGCCTAAATTACTGAATAATCATTGTATTGTATTGTATCTTGAAATATCAAGATACATATATTGAGTTAAGCAGCCAACAACAGTATATAGTCTGATCTAACTCAACGCATTACTGGTGGTGACAGAGGTTGCACGAAACCGGTTACAGAAGTCAGACGACTGATGAAGCTCATACTTGCAGCATCGACGGACTCCCGTGGTTGTTTATTCAGCTATGCATGTTTGTAGGGTAAAATCAGAGGTACATGTACGGATAAGGAGGGGGTTATTCAGCTCTTTTCCCCACCATTTCTCCCTTATTATTAAATCAAACCCTATGTTGTGGGTACTCAAAAGAATCGTCTCACTGAGACGATTCTTTTGAGTACCCACAACATAGGGTTAGATGGTCAAATAAGGATTTAAGAACATGCAAAACGCTCCTTATCTAGAGCTCTGCCTGGTAATAATATACATGTTTCCTGTTTTAGAAAATTTCAACCTATCTGCGACAGATCACTAATAGAACATCTTTTTTTTTCCCTTTTATTTTTCAGTAAAGACGGAGATTTCCAATCAAACCTTTACTTTCCAAGCTATGCTCGCATCGGGCCCTACATCATCGGTGTATTTACTGGTTACCTGCTCTACAGATGGAAATGTAAATGCCGGATACCAAAGGTATGAACATCAGTGTTTCATTCGGAAGTCTTCGACTGAACACGTCAGTATGATTTAGAACTCGGACGATGTTCAAAAATAATTTCCCCAACTTATGAGAAATAAATTGGTTTCCCAGTTCCGCAATAGCCCTATTTGTAACGACAGCGGATATGAGTTTGAAACCCGGCCGCTCGGCCATTCATTTTGTTCTCATAATTGTCATAAAGCGGTATTTGTCTTCCGCACATGGCCTCACATTTGTTATGGAAATCACTTGCCTAGGAAGAATGGTGTGTACTGTGTTGATGAATTAGATTGATAACGGTTAAACGCCGTTTTAAACAATTTGTCAATCATACCATTGCCGACAAGTTCACCATTTCATGGCTTTCTCACACCAGTACTCAAATTAACAGACTTTCAATCAATTTGTTGCATTTCCACATGGGCAGCTGTTCGAAGACTTGCGTTGAATTAAGAGAGGCAGGTAACACATTGTTAGGTGAACTGGCCGCCGTGATATAACTTGAATTATGATGACAACGCGTAAAGGCTCCAACGAGCCTTTTTCTACAACATTCTTGCCCTCCTTTGCTCTAATGGTTGCGGAGTTAGAATTACGACTGACTGGCTGGTGTCAGGATAAATGGACCAGTAGTACGAATAACTTGCCAAGGAAACGACGTGAAATAACTAAATAAAACGTTGAAAGCGACATAAAGAAACAAGCAATTAATCATTCAATCAATCTACGATATTTATTCGTAGGGTATTTAAGATAGGTGTAGCGCCGGATCAAAGTTCACGTCCGCCCAATTTCATTTAATTATACACCGTTCGCCAATACGTCACAGATGAATAAGAAGGAACATCGGACAAACTTTGTGAGCCGTCTCGCGAGAAAACCAACATTGTGGACATTGATCCGTATCAACCCGGATCAGCCTAAGCATAACGCGCAGGATTACCTGGATATACACTTTTATGCCTCCTGTGGATTTTCTGTTTCCGGAACAATTACTCTATTCTTCTAAACCCTCTGAGACAGAATGTGTCGAACCGGATCGATACATTACGCAGATGCCTTAATGTTGGTTTTCTGGCTGGACGGCTCATGTGTATTTGTATCTGACAGTTCACCTTATCATGCTAACCCCACACTCTTGAGCGCAAAGGTGCGCAGCAATTGCTACCATTTTTAAAGCTTTTGGTATGACTCGGCCGGGGATCTAACACGCGACCTCCTGCAACCGAGGCGGAGCGGCCCGACGTACATAGACGCAGTGCATCTTCAAATCATCCGACGTGTCAATCTGGTCTTTTTTCAAGGTGTTCTTATATTGCATGATCATTTATACAGAACATGAGTGAATTGGAAACTAAAAGTATGGTCGCTATAGACAGGGAATTACTATTCCAATGTGGTCTTTAGCACAGGTTCTACTGTATTGTCATTTTTCCTTTTTTTTCAGTGGGTAAACATCGGCGGTTGGTTGTTGGCCATCATCACAAGTGCAGTGATTGTATATGTACGGTATTCAAAGGATGGAGATCATGTGCTCCCCCGACTCGATTCCGAGGTCTTCATGTCCTTACACCGCATAATCTGGGCCGTAGCTTTGTGCTGGATGATCTTCTCGTGTGCCACTGGCCACGGAGGTACTCGTAGTTTTTTAATCGTATTAGTTTTGCCACATATGATTTAAAACCCTTTCCCACATACAGGCCGAGCTCTGAAAGCTCAGTCGGTAGCGACGCGGGGTGTCAATCCACGGAGTGTGAGTTTGAACCCCAACTCGGTCAACATACTTTCCTACGTTTGACAAAATCTACTGTGCCAAACGTTATTCGTCTTCCACCAATGGGCTAACAGTCTATGTGGAAAAGCCGCCATTTGCTTGGGACGTACTGGTATGTTGTGTGGAGAACTGGTATGAGAAAGCCAGGAAACACATGGGTGTGTGAACTGGAGGCCATGATATGAATGAAAATTGTTCAAACTGCGTTAAACCTCAATTAATCATCCCACAAATTGACGCTTTCTGACGCCTCTGCAACAGACGATTTTTGAAAAAATTGTGATACAAATTCATAATGAGCGATTTCTTCTTTTGTCATAACTATTTAGCTCTTTTAAAAAATTATACTTTCATATATAAAAGAACACAATACTTTGCCTAAATAACATTAATTACATAATCTCTGTACAGGTTGGATAAACGAAGTGTTGTCATGGAAACCGTTCATTCCACTGGGAAGGTTGTCTTATTGCGCCTACTTGATTCATCCCATTGTTATGTTTGCGTTCTATTCGAGTAGACGGTTCCCAACATATTTCACAGACTATGAAGTGGTAAGTCGGACCTATTGTTGTTTCGATACACAAATTATCCTTTTCTAACAACGTTTTTAACTTTGTATCGAAACTTCGATTGTTATCTCCCTCGTATACATGCATATCTATCAGAGGACTAACTTAATGTTTTCCTCTTTATAAGGAGGAATAAACACGTCTGTTCCCGCTTATATTTATTTTGCTTATGACTCAACCAAACCCTTTGTTTGTGGGGACACAAAACAATTGTCTCAATGAGTCGATTTTGACTATCACAGGTTCAAATAGCTATTTTTGTATTTTAAATTTTCAACTCATCTAGACATTCTGTTTGTATGGAATCCACTACAAAAGCTGGCATCGGACGGCATGATACATTAATTGAAAGTATTTGTCCCAGAAAAGAAGATTTAGAATAAGATATTAATGCTTATAATTGTGCAAGTCTGCAATCTAGGGGTCTAGCCAAGAACTTGTCATATAACTTTTATCTTACAACAGTCAAAGTATATATGACCGATAGAACCATAGTGAATGGAGTTGTAATTGAAACGGTGTAAGCACATGTTATCCTAAGAATGCACCGATTACGATGCAAGAGTGTATAGAAAAGGCCATAATTCTTTTAAATGTAACGCTAACAAATGTCACAAGGACTTCATGTGAATCTGAGAAATTTCAACATTTTTGTAAGAAACAAAGTCTTCGAAAATAGTAAATTATCGGATCAGCATAACAGTATTACTCGCAGCAATTCATAGACCCGATAACGTATTTTAAGCCACGGCCACCGTCATGCATTAAACACAAACCAACAGTTACTCTTTAAAAACTACCTGGTTCTCATGCATCACACACAAATCAACAGTTAATCGTTATAAACTACCCGGTTTTCATGCATCACACACAAACCAACAGTTACTCGTTTTAAACTACCTAGTTATCATGCATCACAGTGCTTTCGTTTGTGATGCGGAAACCTTGATCGGCAATCGAGTGTGCCGGACAGAACATTTTCATTGGTTGAAATACTGCGTTTCATTTGCACATTGCTATGAATGACCTGAACCTGACCTTTTTGCAAAAGATATACATGTATATTATTATTAAACAAATGTACTTTCAAACATTATTAAGATCTATTTGAAAAATACATATGATCACTGGTTAGCAATTTTAGCTCCTCATACGTCTGCATCAGAGTCTTCACTGTCCGTCTACATATATCTAAGTCCTAGGTAAATACAGGGGAACCTGTGTATAAAGACCACCATGGGCAGGCAATAATCTGGTGTTTGTTCACAGTTGGTCTTCAATTGCAGGGTCATATATAAATGCAGACAGTGAGTCATTGTGTAACTAAAAGTGTGGTCGCTAAGTACAGGGAACTGTTTTCCAATATCGTCTTTAGCACAGGTTTGACTGTATATTAAAAACAACTGGAAATGAAGCCCCATTAGTTTTATGTAGATATAACCTTAAATGATATCACAGCGGAGTGCCGGTTAGACCCCAAATCGCTAGAAGCGCCCCGTTCGCAGAGACGAACCATATACCGTTAAGATTTAATTTACATATATACAGCATTTTATTTGTTTGTATGTTAAATGCCACTTTCAACAATTGTTCAGTTATTTCACGACGTTTCGTTTGTTTGTTACCAGCACTACTGACCATTTTATCCAGACACTAGTGAGTCAATCTAAATGCGAATCCAACAATCTTGAGAGCGACAATTCCATTACTGCCATTTTTAAAATAACCCTGCCGGGGTTCGAACACGTGACACCCCGCGACAGAGGTGGACGCTATGTCACAACACCACCGAGGAGTCTCGTCAATTTATTTGGGGTCTTATTGGCACCATCTTAAGTAGCATAGGCGTACTGGGGATACACTTCTTTTTTTATCATGAGATGTCAATGGGTCTTTTGAACATATCTAGGCGTACAGGAAAGCCTAAGGTGAGACAGTGCGTATGCACAGGTTCACCTGAGCATTCACTTTACGCAGATTAGACCTCAATAGACTAAAAACGGTTTACATGTAATATACGCACACATGTCAGAGTCAGTTTAATGTTGTTGAGTTACTCCATTTAACACTGTGTCAACTTTTATTTTACAGATATACCTGTTCCTGGCACATATTACACTTACGTATGGTCTTGCGTTCGTCACATCTCTGTTCTTCGAATCGCCGATGATGGGATTGGAAAAGATCATATTCAATACCAGGAAGAAGTGATTGCTTTGTCCATTGAACAAAAAGACGTTAATTGTATTTCATACATTTGAGGATGGTTATCCTCTATGCATCCTCAATATAAAACCCTTTAAAACCTTACCTAAACTTCTCTGAACTATTCACGAAATGGCGTGGACGTGGAGTGACATGCACACCATTAAGGCATGTTAGTCTTGACCTTCATCCGAAATGCGAGTCACGAGGTCAAATTGGCACGCACTGGCATGCATTGTCATGCTTTATATATCACAGGAGACGTTGTTGAATGTTGTGCGGGAAAATGGCAAACATTCGCACGCCTTTATCCTGAGCATTGTGAGACCAAACAGCGTGAACATATTTTATAATGTAACAATTAATATATTCAGATAGTAAATCAACGTTTGTGAAAAATATCATATTGACTCTGGTGAGTTAATCTCGCCAAGCAAGGTAATCCCGGCATCCGAACTATGAGTATCCGCCGTGACCGAGAATTGAAACCGAGCGTCACGGATTATATCCCCGCTCGTATGGAAGGGAATATCCGCCAAAATTATATGTGTCTAGATGACATTCTTATTTATAAACATTACATGCTCATGTGTCTTCTTTCCTAATTCTTGCATGCATGTCTCATCTCATGTGTCCTTCTTACGAGTGCATGGTGTATGATGCTTATTGCATCTTTCTTTCTTACACTTGTATGCATCTTACCGTATTCGTGTAAATACCATTCGTCTAAGTCATATTATGACGCCAGGTGGCGCTTTAAATTAAATTCTTATTTCAGGGGGATAACCGCGTATGAACGAAAAATATCCCACATTAAGAGCCAATTTGTTGCACTTAAACTGGTTTTAGTTTTTGGTTTAAGGTTTCAACAGTTTAATATCAAACCAAACCTGGTTTACAGGGTTTAGATTTTTCGCCACAAACGGCCAGTTTTGAGAACAACATGGCTGACTTTGATACAAATGTGTTTATCTTTTAATTTTCTGGTCATAATTACATAATAAAACGAGTAAATAAAGTATTTATATGTTTAACAATCCAAATATATTCTTATGACCATTATCAGACTATATCTGAACCCAGTCTAGTGCATTTCCACATGTTAGGGCTAATTTAAGCGGTTCAGTCGCCATTTTCTCTCTTCCAAGTGACCATTTATTCGGATACATCAAACCTCCGAAACCACATTCGAGGGCGGTTTGATCGATTTAAGAAAACAGTTTTAAGTTTGTGTAAACAAATGGAAAAACTGGTTTGATTAACAAATGGATGGTTTACGAAACTAGTTTTAAACCGAAACTACTTTATGCGCAACAAATGGACCCTTAATAATGGATCCCCCAAGTCACTGCTCTTCAAAACACCCTTTTTTTCAAAACTAACAATCGAACTAATAGTGTTGACATTTTTTAAGTTTAAAGTTTATATATTCATAATTGTTAAATGTTAGATTATACATATATATATTTAAAGTGATTCTATTTTATTGGATTTAAACTATCATAACTAAAGCGCTACCTGGTGTCATAATATGACTTACCGTATTTGTGTTAATGCCATTCTTGTTAGTGCATACTGGTATGTCTTAGTTCCTGATTGCAGATGCTATTTTTGCTTGAATATTTTCACGAAAGCCCTTTTTTTATCAACAGAATAGGCATAAACAAGAAGAATGTAGCATTTTAATTAAAGGTAAAAAATGCAATCAGGAACCAAGACGAATCAAGTATACACTAATATGGTAAGACGCGTGCAAGTGTAAGAAAGAAAGATGCAGTAAGCATCATACACCATGCACTCGTAAGAAGAACACATGATATGAGACATGCATGTACGAATTAAGAAAGAAGACACATGAGCATGTAATGTTTATAAATAAGAATGTCATCTAGACACATAGAGTTTTGGCGGATAATCCCCTCCATACGCTCGCAGCAGTCATTGTGAAGTACAATTGTACAATCTACACTTCCTAGCTTAACCCAGGGATCACGAATAAGTGTTGTCGCTATAATATAATTGAAATAATATTGCAAACGGCTTAAAACTCTCCCAAAACAGTCCATACATTAAAGTGTACTGGGTCATGCATTCCTCTCCCTTCACTCAATTTGTCGTGCTTGATTGATTGGTGAATTACACCGCTTTCAACAATTGTTCCGTTATATCACGGCGTTCCCTTGGTACATGTACGTTACCAGTACTTCTGGTCCATTTGTCCCGACATCAATCAGTCAGTCGTAATGTTATCCCCGAAACGACAAAGATGGAAGCCATTTCTACCATTTTAAAAGTCTTTGGTATGCCTTGGGCTGTTATGGAACCCGTGACATAACGCACCGGAGGCTGACGCACTACCACTACACACGTTGGGCGGCATTTTTGGAAAGCTAAACAACATTAGCAGTTCGAAATGAGCCTCATCTGGCCAATAAACTTATCGACTCTAAGGTTTGGACGCCGAGCGTTAGGTCAGTCAGTAGCCGTGGTCGCGGGCTGTCATTCAAGAAACTGTTAGTTCGAACCCAAGCTCGGCCAACATTCTTTCCGACGTTTGATAAAAGCGTCATTCCTCTTCCACCAATTGGCTAACAGTCTATGTGGAAACACAGCCAATTGCTTGGAAAGTTTGATGTTTGTAGTACTGGTATGAGAAATCCATTTAACACATGGGTAGGTGAACTTGCCGTCCTGATATGACTAAACAATTGTAAAAAACGGCGTTAAATCCCAATTAATCAATCAATCAATCCGGTTTGGACAAATAGTGGGACTGCATATAAGTTTTTGGCAGAATATACAGGTCTTTATAAGGAGGACAAAATAGGTGTTTTCCGACTATATCTCTCTTATAAGCCAGCTTAATAAGCTTTGTATTGTGGATGCTCAAAATATTCTTTTCACAACATAGGGTTTGAGGATCAAGTAAAGGTTTTAGACAGGTCTTCATAAGGGGGACATAATAGGTATTTTCCACCTATATCTCTCCTATTACCCAACTAATATGCTCTGTATTGCGGGTACCCAAACTAATCTTTTGACGACTGAGACGATTCGTTTGAGTACCCACAACAGAGGGTTTGAGGATCCAATACAGATTTTAGAATACTAAGTGTATACCATAGCCAGAATGCATAAATATATGACATTAAGTTTAGATTCATTGTAAATATGGATAGGATGCTCTGGAACATTTTGATTTGATCATTCTTTAGTATTTTGACATTGTTTGAAAGTGGTGTTAATTCTTTCTTGCATAATTAAATGACCCCCATTTTATTTGGATTATTTTAAAGCTTAAATTTTACTCTTTTTTAATGAAAGAGGATGTTCTACCTGTAAAACGCTTCTACAGTGTGAAAATGATATTTGTTTGGCCTATCTTTTTTAAGGAAACAAAAATGATGAAATATGTATTTAAGTATTAATGTATTACCTAAGTAATATTTGTGGAATTGGACCCAATACTACCTGTGTCATTTATTCTGACACCGATCCATAGGTCCTTATGCTATGCCTGAGTGCAATAAAAGGAAGTCATTAATACCAATTGTTAAGTCTTTGGTATGACCCGACACGTGATCGAACCCTCCTGCTCCGGAAGCTGACGATCTAACCGCTACACCACGGATACTGTCATTATGTCAGCAGTACCACGAGAAAACCAACATTATGGTCTCTGCGTAATGTATCGATCCAGATCAGCGTGCGCAGGCTAATTCAGACCGATACATCAGGGGGTTAGAGGTATAGAGTAATGGTTCCTGAAACAGGCAATTCGCAGGAGGCGAAAAGTGTCTGTCCGTGATAACCTTCTTTGCATGCTTATGCTGATTCGAGTCGATACACTACGCATAATCCACAATGTAGGTTTTCTCGTTGAACAGCTCGTATGATAACGGAAACATATCATCCTAACAACCGAGTCAATCATAAACCTGTCTGTTTATTCCAGTGTACTACGGGTACGTTAAGAATTCGCACATGCGCATTGGAGCGGTGCTCCAGGTCAAGACAACCTCGGTGGTTTAGTGGTATAGTGTCCGCCACGGTTGCGGAAGGTCGTTTGATCGATCCCCGGCCTGGTCATAACAAATACTTTAATAGTGTTAGTGATCGCTGCCCTCCTTGGCAATCAATGGAAACTTACCTAGGAAACTGTGATATAACTGAAACATTGTTAAATGCGGCGTAACACCAATCAATTACTGAATCCAGGACAACCAACATTTTATCACACTGTTTCAAAAGCACGTTTTTAAAAATATTTGGTTTAAGCAGTCATACGCGGATGTGCTGTCTGATTCGGTTCTACACTCGGCGTAAACGCCTTACGCAGAGCGCCACTCACTTATATAGAAGTCTGATCTGATTCTGAACTATTCCCCAGTTAGTCATAGAAGGTTTCAAGAAACGTCTGTAAAACATTATCCATTTAGATTCTTCAGCATATGAGCCATCCTGCGAGAAAACCAACACAATGGTCTCGACCGAGATCAGCCTGCGCAGTCCGCGCAGGCTAATTCGGGCCAACACATTCCGTCTTAGGAGGAGAGATGTATAGAGTAATGATTCCTGAAACAGAAAATCCAACAGGAGGCGAAAAGTGTTTGTCATGGAAAGCCTGTCCGGTATGCTTAAGATACGGTCGATACTTTACGCAGAGTCAAAAATGTTGGTTTTCTCGCGGGCCAGCTCAATTATATGTACATGTAAAGGCATATCTTATTTAACACGAAATAATGACGGTGAGGTTAGTTTTCGCCGTTCATAAAGCACCATTTAAACAATACAGTGAAGTACGATAACATGGCATTCAAAACATAACCTGACTAGATTGTTTGAAAGCCATCTGTATTGCCGTTTCTAGTTCGAGTTTTTAAAATAAAAGCACCAACAGACCAAACGAGAGAAGGCTGCAAATTAACAACTTGTTTTCATATTATATGTACGTAAAGGTATGCTATCTAGAAAATATGTTGTAAATAAAACGAATAACCGTATACGAATTATCTCCCCTGAATATTTTACTAATATCAGTGCAGTACGACTGGGTACTACCTTAGCCTCGCTTCTATAAGGCGAAAGTTGTCCGTCTGGGTTAGCCTGCTCGACATACTTAGGCTGACCGGGTCGATACCTAACGCAGAATCCACGATGTTGGCTTCCTCGTGGAACGGCTCATATGTACAGTAAAATAGTACACATCACTGTTAAAAGGTCAAATAGCTTGTTTGTGGTAATTTGTTACCATTGTATACGTTTTAGAGAACAGTCCTACCGTATCCGAACTGTTCATCCGAGCTTCCCACGTGATATGACGTCATGGCCCATTGGAAATGGGAAAACTAGAAAGCAGGATATCTCTGTTAAATAGAACTACTAGACTGCTAATATAGTTCAAATTGCGCCAAATACATCAGCGGCATGTTGAAAATACCGGCAAAATTGTTTGAGTGGAAATGGGTGCATACTTTTACCAGAATGCGTTGCATATATATGACATTGAGTCTAAATGCATTGTAAATGTGTAAAGGAGGCACTGGAAATGATTGATTTGATCATCTTAAGTCTTAAGTATTTTGACCTTGTTTTTAAGTGAAAGAAGAGAATGCGAAACACCGGTTTGGTCCAAAAAGACGGTAACCACTTTCGTCTCGTGCATTTTTTCTTGCAAAATGCATGACCCCCCCCCCCCCCCCCCCCCCCCCCCCCCCACACACACACATTTTCTTTGGACTGTTTTCAAGCATAAAGGCAACTTGTATATCTACATGAGACACGCTTAGAAAGTGTGACAATTGAGAGCTGAAACTGGTCAATTTGCATAGAAACAAAGAAGGAACTTATTTGGTGTATTGTTACCTCCATACAAATGTATTTATCGACGGTAGTGTATACACATATGTAGAGTGGAAAATTACCATATAAGGAGATTTTAGTTTAGTCTATTGTATTGTATGTTTGCGGGAAAAGTAAGTTCGTGCGAAGCAGGTTTTGTGTACTGTACACACGGTTGATGGTCATTCGAGGAGTAAACGTCCAACTGTTAGGATCGTTATCAAATTTCCTTCCAAGTTCTAAGAGATTTCAATGCAGATTGCGAATTACGAGTATTTTAGTTTTATGCAATTCGCTCCCAGAAAAGCAATGCTGGGAGTCGAGTTCTGATCCGAATTAAAATGACTTAATCGATTCAGGGTTATTTAATATATAACTTTCGACCATTACATCATAATGTGTTTAAAGAGAAAAGAATTGAATAATGTCGGAGGGTGGAAGAAACAGGATTGTATGAGTTATGGTTTGTTGTTGATTAACATGTACAATCCAAAACAGAAAAAATAAACGGTTGGACGTAGTTCCCCCAGCCTAAAATGTATATGGTGTTGTTATATAATTATGTGTTTAACGTATGTGTATAAATGATTTAAGTTCGTTTGAAAGCATTGAATTAGAACATAAGTAATATCAATATTCAGGTATTGTTTCATGACTACTACGTGTCAAAGCGACTTTGATATTGTATGATGCATCGTGAAAAATGGTTTAGATGGAGTATTAAGAATGCCATTAACTTATTACATGATAGAACTTAAGGGGTACATGTAGCGGTGGTAGTCTTAACACGTTTGTTTGATAAACGTCATACAATCTTGTTTCTTTAAATGGTGTTGTACACCGTTTTCAGCACTATTTCAGTTACCACGGTAATTAACCAGGCCCAAATTACTTTGCTGACTAACACTACTTATTAAGAAATTATACTTTTTGGACCATTTTTTTAAGGATACAAAAATGATAAAATATGTATTTTAGTATTAATTAATGTATTACTTTGCGCTAAGTAATATTTACGGAATTGGACCCAATACTACCTGTATCATTTATTCTGACACCGATGCATAAGTCCTTAAGCTATGCCTGAGTGCAATGAAAGGAAGTTATTAATACCAATTGTTAAGTCTTTGGTATGACCCGACACGTGATCGAATCCTCCTGCACCGGAAGCTGACGATCTAACCGCTACACCACGGATACTGTCATTTTTTGAGCCGTCCCACGAGAAAACCAACGTTGTGGACACAGCGTAAAGTGTTTACCCTGATCAACCTAATGTTATCTGTTGGTAGAGTAGGCGTCAACGGTCGTTCTTAATTAGTCTAGATGTTCAAAATATTTTTAAATTTGGCATTTAAACCTTTCCCACATATAGACACTCTGTGGTGCATCTGAAGCAGACAATCTTTTGAAACATCATGACAAACGAAGAAATTGCTCATTAAGAGCTATTTCTAGTTTAAACATAATGTTTACAACAATATTATTTACTTGTACTTTTGCACAGATGTTTTCCATTTGTCTGTCACCCAGTACTCGCGTCTATGTCTGGTTGCAGGATACTCACGCTCATAGCTGACGACTATTTCACTTTAATATCAGTCTAATAGTTGATATTCACTTTTACACTGAAATACCCCGTCAATATGTTCCGTAATTTCCTAATAAATAACACATAATGGATGGTACAGCGCATTAAGATTTCCATGTAAATTGTTTGGAAAACAAGGGTGAGGCCAATTTACTGGAAGAGTCCGTGTCTTTGACGTATGCTTTAAAAACGCAGCAGACCAAAATATGCCGTGTCTATATCGCCCGTTCAATCACCATTCGAATTCTACTTTTTTTAACTCACGACTGTTCAACTGTTCCTATATTGTTTAGCAAAGCCAATCAAATATTGTGTTATTTCGATATTTAGAATAATCTTTCACATTTACAACTGATTTAGAATTGTGAGCGAGTACGGGAACCAGGTACATATATAAGCCGTGTCCTAGATTTGAGACAAGCTGTGCACCAAGATCTGTCTGCACAACCATGCTATATACACCGAATGAGTATACAGTATTTGTTAATACTTTCCCACGTGTTGTCGCCTTAAGACGCCTCCGCAGCAAGCGGCTTTTGAAAACATTAAAACAAAAGAAAGTGGATAACAGTGGTGCAGAGGTAGGGCTTCGGCCTCTCGTACAAAAGGTCCCGGGTTCGAATCCCGTGATGAGTGCGTTCTGCCTTTGGGATTTTTCCACACAAACGGAGCAAGTACGGGTTAAGTCTCCAGGAAGCAGACATTGAGCGTGAATGATATAAGCTGAACAAATAAGAACATTTAGCTTATAATGGGCAATATCTCTATTGCCACAATGTTCTTTAATTCATTTCAGTTATTACACTTTCATTTTAAGAGATGTTCCAGGGAATTCGGTAACAATTTAAGTCTAAGTTGCAAACATTGCAGATCTCAGGAAAGACAGTTCGTCACGAGCTGTCTCATCTTACTCTGTATTGTTTACAAAAGCCATAAGGCAGCGAAACGGATGTATCATCTAGTCGCAGAGAACTCATTTGTAATTGATTAAGCGCCAAGGAGGAATGCAATTTTAAAATATTTGGTATGACCTGGTCGGTGATCGAACTCGCGACCTCCCGCGCCCGTGACAGAAGCCTTACAACTACACTACCGCGTCAGGCATTCAAATGAATAACGTAACATAAAAGTCGATCTATAACAATTATACATGCGCTAAAGAAATGAGTAGTGCGGAAAAAAGGGATAATATGAGTGTATATTATTATTTATTTACACTTAAATTTGCAGAAATAATCCGAAACGATGTTTGAACTTACCCTCGTGTAAAATTAATATGCTATAAAATAACACGACTCCGCCGTACCGAGTGGTTAATCTCGGAATATTGGAACCGCGCGACCCTTGTTCGATCCCCAGCTGCGGGGGTCGTGGTGGAATGCCTTTTGGTAAGGCACGTTTCCTATGTTTGAATAAATTCCCACGTGAGATTGCAGATAAACGTAACTCGTTAGTACCTTAAATGAAGGCCGTCATTGACTCATGACGCAAGGCTTGGTTAAACTTTGACACACTATACATTGACAGTTAAATTGTGAACAACGATACAGGAACAGCGTACGATGGATCGGAAGCGCAGCTTCGAGAGATTTTATGGAACTGTAATGTTCTTACAAAAGACAAGAGGGAGGACCCAGGTTTTGTAGAATTACTTAGTTCTTATGACATTGTGTTTATATATGAATCGTGGTGTAGCAGCAATTCCTATGTACAAAAAAGCGGATATAGCTATTTTAATATATATCGTAAATTTCAACATAGAAATGCCCGGAGATATAGTTTAGGCATTGATATATATTACAAAATTGTTATGGGAAAGGTATATCTATTGTAAACAATAGTTATTATAAAGTAATATGGTTAAAACTAGACAAAAGTATTTTCAATTTACAGACAGATATTTACTTAGATTTGATGTGAAAACTCAGTAGCATACAACGTACAAAATATAGATTTGTTTTTCAATTTGCAAGATGATATTTTATATTTCAGTTATTTGGGAGAAATTTATGTTTTGGTGACTTTAACGCACGGATTGGTGCACGTGCAGAGTCTATAGTTTGTGAAAGTCATGTCTCATTTACCGATGACGATGATCATGTACCCGATAAACCCATTATGAGGCACCCTGTTGACAAGGTATGCAATGCACATGGTATGAAACTGCTCGATCTGTGCAAGTCTACGTCTTTGCGTGTTGCTAGTGGACGACTTGGAAATGATAAGGGAGGATCATTTACATATGTTTGTAATAATGCAAACAGCGTCATCAATTATTTATTATTATGTGAGTACAATTTTGATTGTGTTCGGAATTAACATGTTGAACATTTTATTGAATGGTCTGACCACCCTCTTTTATCGGTTTCACTCGGGTCCAACGTTTATCATGACACTTGGACCGAAACACGAAGTTACGTGTACAAATGGAATTGCGACAAAACCCAATTTTCTGAAATTAGTTTAATACCAGTGTCGTTTGACAGCAGCTGTAGAGAAGCAAAGCGTTTGAATTTAAGCGCTCTGAAACTGTACAACTCCTGTAAAACAGACATTAATAGACAGCACATGTATGAACAGAAAAGTAAGTATACGAAATGAGTACGTAGGCAAAATGCGGCTTATAGTAGAAAACAGTTTCCATAAAGCAATAACAAGATCTGTCCGTAAGACAGTATGCTCGACAATTTGCCATTTGATTCTATAGTAAACAGTGGTTAATGATATAAGTATGTGCATGATCATAGTACTTTGCATGCCAAACTTTAACCAAATTATCAAAGTGAAACAAGGGCCATAATTTGCACTGAATTCATACAAAAGTTATCTAATTTGATTGTCTGACACACCTGAAGACATGAATGAAGCTTAAAGTCAATGTCATTCGGGGTTACTAAGATATGTCCATGATAGTATCTTGCATGCGAACATTCAATCAAAATTTCTAAGTACAAAAAGGGGCATAATTGTGATAAAATCTAATGTAGGATTTGAAACTCGTCCTGCAAAGTAATTTGATGATGTCCAATAAGAGTGTGAAGTTTCAAAGCAATAACATATGTGGTTTGTGAGTAAAAGCCTTGCATGCAAAACTTGGTAAAAGATTTGGGACTTGTCGAACAATGTCATTTAATGATGTCATGTAATAATGTACAATAAGTGTGTGAAGTTTCAAAGCAATAGCATCAGTGGTTTGTGAGAAAAAGCCTTGCATGCAAAACTTTCACCAACATTTCTAAGTCCAAAAAGGGGCATAATCGTCACAAAATATGATGTAAAGTTTTGGGACTTGTCCTGCAAGGTCAGTTGATGATGTTAAAGAAGTGTGTGCAGTTTCAAAGCAATAGCATCTGTGGTTTGTGATAAAAAGCCCTGCATGCAAAACTTAAACCAAAATTGATGATACTAAAGTGGGGACTCTTTGTAGTCATTGATTGACAAGTTGACCTCATCGCAAGCCCCGCCCCTTTCGTGATTCAGACAGGTCACGCGGTCGTGAGTCATCGGTTACTTAAAGTAATGACGTAAAAAAGGTCAGCTTGGGGGCATCACTATAATCCTGATTCATACTCTGACGTCAAGGTAAACTTAGGAGCACCATGTGACACTGATTCATACGTTGCCGTCATCAAAGAGTTGCCAGAAACACTGTTACCGAGATCATGAGTGATCGAAAATAAGTCACGCGTCCCTGAGTCATCAGTATTTATAACGCTAGGGTATAATTAAAGCACTCAAAGTGCTGTGGGACGGTACCTTTGGTAAGAGGCATATTAAGGAAAATATTTTTTTATATTTATGTGGAAGTTGAACTTCTTTGCAGATTGTGTAAAAAATAAGACATGAAATACAAATGTTTTTAATATTTATTTGAAAAATGTCTCGGTCATAAATACATTGCGGAATTTGGTAAAGCCTTTGCTAATTTCTGCACAGTAACAATACACAACATCTACATGTAAAGATAAGCATCCACATTATAAGACAACCTTAACCCAATCTTACATGCAGATGTATTTTGACATATCTGCAGCAGTCAACTCTGAAAAACATTTTTTGAAAAGGGAAATATTGTTCATAATTAGCAATTCTCCTTTTGCCTCAATTTTCAACTCTATCCAATAGTCATACTGTCTTTAAAGTGACATTTGCTTTATTTCAACCATGATGTTATCAATGTAGTCTGCTGCAAAATGTGTTGTATGTGGGAAAGGGTTAATTTGACATTTAAATAACTTTTAACTAAATGTAAAAATAAGCATTCACATTATAAGACAACCTTAACCCATCTTACATGCAGATGCATCTTAACATACCTGCAGCAGTCAACTCTGAAACACATTTTTGAAAAGGGAAATATTGTTCATAATGAGCAATTCTCCTTTTGCCTCAATGTTCAACTCTATCCAATAGTCATACTGTCTTTAAAATGACATTTTCTTTATTTTAACCATGAGGTTTTCAATGTAGTCTGCTGCACAATGTGTTGTATGTGGGAAAGGGTTAATTTGACATTATAAGACACACTAAACAAATTACATACCATAATAGAGTGATATATGTGTTTTAAATATTTTAACTGACACAGTCAAATTAAATGAACATAACTTATAACCCGTTCCCTCATATAGACGGTTTCTGACGCCTCTGCAGCAGTCGGATTTTTGAAAACATAGCAATAAAAGAAGAAATTGCTTAAAACGAGCAATTTCTTTCATTTAAAGAGAGTTTCCAAATTTGTTCGGGTATGTTTTCAAAGTCGTCTGCTGCAGTTTTGTTGTATGTGGGAAAGGGTTAAGGCTTACTACCTTATTTGCAACTACTAGACACTTACAAATGTTAAACATTCAAACAATAATTTATATATATTTATATAAATATTGTTCAAAATCAGTTGAAAACATGAACATATACAATGTATTCTTTCTCTGAATTGTTTCTTTCCCACATACAGAATTCTTCTGACACCTCTACAGCAGGCGGCTTTTGAAAACGCAGTGACAAAAGCAGAAATCGCTCAAAACGAGCAATTTCTCCTTTTGTCACTATGTTCTCAACTCTGTTGTATGTGGGAAAGGGTCAAGGCTCAGTACCTTATTTGCAATCCTTAGACACTTACAAATGTTAAACATTCCAAAGATAATTTATATATATTTATATATATATAACTCTTGTTCAAAATCAGTTGAAAACATGAACATTTACAATGTTATCTTTCTCTAAATTATTTCTTTCGCACATACAGATGCTTTCAAACACCTCTGCAGCAGGCGACTTTTGAAAACACAGTGACAAAAGTAGAAACTGCTCAAAATGATGTTCTCAACTCTTTTCTGTAATTATACGTACAATTAAAGAGCGTTGTTCGTGTATTTGCATACAAAATCTACTGCAGATTAGTTGTATGTGGGAATGAGTTAAAGCAATTTAAACAGTAATTATGTGATATTATTTTAGCCGGCTCACCTATACATGACGTGCTTCCTGGTTTATATGTCCAGTACTCTATATCCCATTCCTCCGAGACATCTGGCTGCTTTCCCATATAGTACCCCAAGGTTTTAAGCGTGATGGGAATACATGTACAATCATTATTCATGTACAATATACTCATATTTGAGGCTACATGTTGAATTTGTCTCAGCATATTATACCTTTAAATAACAGACAAAAATATCTGACACAGAATGAAATGGCTAGTGTAAAGACTAGATTAAAATGAACAAAACATATTAAGAACAGTGTTCTATATGCAGAGCGAGGAAGAAAGTACCGTATTAAATGTCCTCAAATTTTTTGAACTTTAGAGATTATCGATGACTTGCTAGCGGGCTTTGGGACTGATGGTTTTGGACAGGCACTCTCACTCTGCTCACAAAGTGGTCCAATCTCCTCATATAGGTACCACAAACGCTGTGGTTCCAGTCCTGGAAGTGGAAGTATGTCTGGGAGCCTGTTTAGAAGTATAGCATCTTTCTTCAAAACGAAAATTTCCACCTCTTGATCTTCTGCATGCTGTCTAGCAAAAAGTATGCCTGGTCGGGCTGATGTCATCCTACAATTAGTAAAGACGAACTATATGAATGACAAAAATTCCTTTCATATATAGGCAAATTGAAAAGTGCGCTCTACTGCAGAGTCCTAGTATCTATCATATTATTATTGTGTTTTACCCAATGTTGTGGTACTCACAAGAATCGCCTCACTGAGTCGATTATTTTGAATACTAACAACATAGGTTTTTTTATCTGAAGCTTTTAAAAACTTGAAATTATCTACAGCTTTGATACTATATATAAAATACGAATTTATTACAATCATTAAAATACAGAAGCTCAACAAATAGTTCAAATAACATTTCAAATAACTTATAAAATATGAATATCAAATTTTAAAAAAAATAGTATTTCTTCTAACAAACCTGAAGTGATGGTATGACAGTAACTTAGGTAATGGCTTGAAACACTCTCTCATGTACGGAGACCACTTGTAGAAAACCACAGGTTTCTCTTGATCTTCAACAAGATGCGGGATGTTATGACCATTCCGTGATGAATGTCGGACAGTCCCAGCAATATCTTCAAGTGAGCTGACATTAGAATTTCTCCAGCGAACCTGGAAATTGGCGAATATATCATTATGACGAGACAATTTCAATTACAACAAGAACAGTTTATTTCAAACCAAACCAAGGTTTTTGACAACACTGTGTAAAGAGGAGAAACTCCTACATTGGGTGCAATATTTTCAATTCTACATTTGACCTATGATTCCAATTATTTAGATGTTACAATCAGAATACTGTTTTTAAAGTAAGCACTTCTTTAAAATTATGTGAGGTTAAATGTTATAGCATGCTACCTAACATGGAACCATGAAGTTGGCTCACTGACCTAAGAAGTAATGTATTGAATTAGGATAAATGAATGTTATATCCTTAAAACATTTGTTACTAGACTGTTTTTTCAAAACTGTGATTACAAGTATATATACAGCGCCTTTCGACCTCCTATATTGGATGCCGAATTAAAGCTACTTCAGAATTAGGAAAAGCAAGATATATATTTTGTTTTATTCATCTATGTTTATTTATGAACATATCTTCCATAAACCAAAATGCCAATCAGGGCTGAATTTGGTATGACCCGCTTCCATCATACTAAACTCGATGGTGTCATGCCTTCCAGTCATTGTGCGCCATAGTCCATAGCTGAAATTGGATTTTGAAATAAATTACTAGCGCTTCAACCTTTCCCACCTACAATCTGCAGCAGACGACTTTGAAAATATATTCGCAAAGGCATGACAAATCTCTACAAACAAGGATTTAATTAATAGAGTTGAAAACATTGTGGCTAAAGGATGAGCAATTACCTTTTATTGCCAAAATATTTTTCAAACAGCATCTGCTGCAGATGTGTCAGAATGTGTCAACATGTGGGAAAGGGCTAACCAAGTATTGTTTTCATACTCAAAATACACTATGATTGTAGTTAATACACCAATATTTCATACTAAGTATTGTTAACAATTATCTAAAGATTCTGAAAAGTTTATTCCATTATAATAATACTAATTTGTTTATAAATAGTAGACAAAAAATAACTTATTTAGTGGACAAGAAACAATAGCTTCAATAATGAATTTCAAGATAAATAGCTGAAGACAATAAATGCTTACCTAATCACAGTATTGTTTTTGTTTTGGCCAGAACAGTTGTCCATATGCATGACAGCATGTTTTTCCCCATATCCGAGGTTCTCAAAATGGTGATGGAGCAGTGAGGTGACACTGTTAGCACTTTTACCCACAGTGTGGAGTTTTTCATCAACTAGATAAAAAATCTGAGTACCTGTAATTAATGTAAAATTGATTGAGCATATGCAATTTTTTATAATATACATTTGCAGGGACTTTTTCGCAATACATATGCTATCATTACACTTTTTTGAAAGGATATGTAAAGAAAAATATTGACAAATGAAACAACATCTTGGGGCCTGGTAGAACAAAGTTTAAAGTATAAACTGTTCATATTCATAATGAATTTCTCTGGCTTCTTATAATTACTTTTCTCAAAATTATTTTGTATTGTATAAAGGAAAGGGTTGTTACACTAGTGTTAACTAGTGAACAGTTTGAGTGAAATTAAATATATTCTATTCCAAAACACTGACATTTGCGTGGAGTCTTGAAATATAGAGGGCCAACTTGTTGTTCCTGATGAGGGTAAAGTACCAGCTGTGCATAATCAAAGCTATATTGCACCTTTATATCGAACTCTCCCGAACTTTGTCATGAAAAAGAAGATTTGTTAGTCCATATTTCAAAAACTTTACACACAAAGGACAGATTTGCAGCAGATGACTTGTAAAACAATAACTAAAAAATATGGAATCTCTCTAAAGAAGTAATAACTTGTGTTGAGTCAAAAGGAAAGTTATTCATAATGTGCATTTTCTCCTTGTGCCTCAAGGTTTTCAAAAGTTATCTGATGCATAGGCAGCATGAATGTCTGTTTGTGGAAAATTAGATAATTAATCTACAAAGTGTAGGTTTACTGTTGTCTTTATCTCTGTCAAGATATATATTATGGTCTGCAGTTCTCAAGAGGGACTGGACCTTATAACCACTACATTAAGAAGGTGGTAACAGTTTTAATAGTGACCTCAGGATGTTCATATATATATATAATTGTTACATATTGTTATTGTTTGTTGTTTTCATTTTGACTATTTTACTGCAGTTGACAACTTGTAAAATATCACTAGAATTCATGACTGAAAATCAGGAGGGAGTGATCAAATGACATGAGTGATTCCAGGAGCATTTATGATAATATTAATGAGAATGAAATTGTGTGACATGTTATACCTCTAATTTTTCTCTCTTCTGGCAGCAGATTAAATGCAGTTTTAGTATTTTCACACTGATACCTATAATGGTACCTCTGACATCTAACTTTGGTATGTGTTCTTGGTAGTTTTGAATTTTTTCAGCTTTTTCTTCCTCTTCTAAATTTCCAGATCTTGTCAGGATATGGATATCTTTTTGGCACTTTAAACACAGATCATTACCTGGTTTCATAACCAATAGATATGGGCACTGATCAGGCCATATTCTTCTAAAAGTAGAAGAACTAACTTTCCTTTTGTTTTCATGATCAGAAGCATTAAAATAAAGACAGTATATGTCTGATTTGTTTTTGTCTGAGGGTAGAGAATGTATCTTTTTTCATCATAATTTGGTGTCCTTCCTGGTAATGGTAAACCATTTTGACTACCATAGTTGATTAGAAACTTTTTCACATATTCAAAAACATCCAAAGAAAGTAAATGTTTTGTTTTTTTATGATGGTTTCCGTGGACACGTGGTTCTAAGCCATTCTGATCTAGAGATCTGGCAATTCTATCAACAGTTTTTCTATTAATACCATGTGCAAATGCAAACACACTTCGGCAAACAATATTTCCAGAAACATAATAAGTCTGACGAGGCTTTTCTCCTTCTTTTCATTTTCTTTTACTACCAGCTGTTAATGAACCGCTGTGTCGATGATTGAACAGTTGAACTTTTATAATCATGTCAAGTTCTTCCTTGTTTTTTCGATACAAGAAAGATGATAGGAAAGCAAGTCTTTCTAGTTAACAACTGTACTACAAGCCTTTCCGTGATACCGTGTACAGCCACATCCATGTATCTGAAAATATGTCTGTTTAATTTCTTCAAAGTCCAAACCAACATCAACACAAACATTTTGTTCTGGAGCACATTCCCCTTCAACGGGAGAATAATAATTTGTATCCGAAACTACAGGGCTTATATCTTCGTCACTATCCGGATGTTGTACATTATCTCAAAATACGTGCAATTCACGATCTCTAGTTCTTCATTAAAATCGATGTCATTGTACGATACTAATTCGTACGGAATTGTGCTTGCACCCGAAGATTTGCTACACACCATGACAATTGTGTTTTCAAGGTGCTACATGATTTTATGATGGTTTCCGTGGACACGTGGTTCTAAGCCATTCTGATCTAGAGATCTGGCAATTCTATCAACAGTTTTTCTATTAATACCATGTGCAAATGCAAACACACTTCGGCAAACAATATTTCCAGCAACATAATCAGTCTGACGAGGCTTTTCTCTTTCTTTTCATTTTCTTTTACTACCAGCTGTTAATGAACCGCTGTGTCTATGATTGAACAGTTGAAATTTTATAATCATGTCAAGTTCTTCCTTGTTTTCTTCGATACAAGAAAGATGATAGGAAAGCAAGTCTTTCCAGTTAACAACTGTACTGCAAGCCTTTCCGTGATACCGTGTACAGCCACATCCATGTATCTGAAAATATCTCTGTTTTATTTCTTCAAAGTCCAAACCAACATCAACATAAACATTTTTTCTGAAGCACATTCCCCTTCAACGGGAGAATAATCATTTGTATCCGAAACTACAGGGCTTATATCTTCGTCACTATCCGGATGTTGTACATTATCGAAATACATGCCATTCACGATCTCTAGTTCTTCATTAAAATCGATTTCATTGTACGATACTAATTCGTACGGAATTGTGCTTGCACCCGAAGATTTGCTACACACCATGAAAATTGTGTTTTCAACGTGCTCCATGATTACAAAACTTGTTTTCACACCAAAATATTCACAAAGTTCATCACTATTTACTAATATTGTTTCACTGGACAACTCGATTTCTCACTTTCACTTTCGCCGCGTTTTCTCATAAATGACGCTGGCCGCCATTGGGCACAAAATGTCAAAACGCGCCACATATATTCATATATTGTTTATGAATATATTAATTTATACATCGTTTATGGATGGTGGTATTACGAATATTCGTAACGTACACACTATAGGACATCACGTCAATTGTCTCACAGTTAAATCGCACGGACTATCAGCAAAAATCGCTAAGAAATACCCCTGTTCTGACATTTACTCCAAGAGGACGCCGATTAAATACAGAAATCTCGGTACAGTGGAAACGAGAGGTAAACCCGGAAACGTTAAAGGAATACGCTTGGCTGATGACAACTTGCTTTGAATTGAAAAATATTGACTTAAAGAACATTTATTTACTATGCATTTCATTAATATACAACTAATAAAGAAGATATTACTATTTAAAGATGACTATTTGTGCTGATCGGTGCGCAGGATGAGCGCGGCCATTGTTTACATATCGCAATGTCTCGAGACTTTCTGAAAAGAATCGTGACGTCATTTACACACTATGTCCCAAACAAAACATAAAAGTAGAGTTAGCTAATGAACGACTACGGTACTATAAAGGGAATAAAAAACATACCTTTTCGTAAGTAAATTAACCCCGTAAGTTTACAAACCTAAACTTCAATTAGTCAAAATGGAATTCCAAGCATTACATCATATTGTTACTAGATCTATATAAAGTTGTATAGTAAATAGTATCAAACCATAGTAGGTGGATATAGAAAACACGAACTTGACTCGTGTAATATATATCAGCCAATTAAATATATGTGTGTTAACATTTATTTATACACTAATGTCATTCGATTATATATTTGACAGTTGTTTGTTATGATTTCACAGCTCGGTAGACATAATGAACCGTCGTTTTTTGTACAACAAACAGGTCATAGAAACAATCAAATTTCCGGTAGTGGTCGGTCGCTACTGTAATAGAATCTGTCGGCGAGTCTTTTGAGCAGACACAATTCGATCCCTTCCCTACATACTCTGCAGTTGACGGTAAAGAGATTTTCCATATAAGTTATCTGCTGCAAATTTAGTGTATGTGGAAAAGGGAGAATTGAAATGGTTCATTTTGACAAAATTTCTAAAAAAGATTTTTGTTGTAAAACTTTTTTATTATATATTGAAGAAAAATTCTCAAACCTGCTTAAACATCCCTTTTAATTCCAAATAAAATCGTCTAATTTCTAAAATCGTTACTTGTTTTTAGTTGAATGTATTTTACCACAATTCATTACCTCCAAATACAAGACACGGGAAAGTTTATGAAGAACGAGTACAGCATAGCTTCAGAGGTTTTACACAAATGAGCCACGTCACACACAAATCGCAATTTGGAGGTGATATTGTGAATTGCAAATAAGGTCAAATTGCATATTTGTATGGTCGGTCTTTCGTCATGATGCGTCTGCAGAGGCTTACTGTACCGCTCAAAAGCAAAAGCAATTAATGTCAATGGGACTAGCATTTTAAACACAGACGCCGGCGTTTCCATTAATTCCAAAAGGTGAGCTGTCTACGGCTTCTTTTTACACGTTATTTATTTACATGTCTTTAACAAGCAATGCCACCATGTCTGCTATCCTTTTCCCCGCTACTCTTAATTGCAAACTGTTTGAAATGGTTTTGCGTTGATCTTCACTCGCTGCAGCATTTTAAACACAGACGCCGGCGTGTACATTATTATGCAGGTTTGAAACGGTTGTACAATCCTTGTTCCCCCTACTCTAATTGTAAACATTTTAAACACGTCAACTGATACATTGTTATTCCTATGTATACATCTTCAATAATGTATGTGTTTGTGCTCCCATCATCAAGAATCGCTTTTATTCTTAATTCTCGTCCATTTGTAAATATTTAGCGTCATATTTATGAATGGTTGTTCTTTTGGTTCATCACATGAAGCTGCTCTTGGATTTATTTGTGTTTCCGATCTGTGTAACATTCTACGGTTGATCCGCACCGTGTTGATCGTCTACAATTTCCAGTGAGATGATTATCGCCTAGACATCTATAAGAAAGTTTTAAAGTTTTTGTTCTGTCCCATTTGTCAGAAAGGGAAAGTGATTTAAACATTTCACAATCCCATGCACCATGAGAGCTGTTACAAAGTTTACAAAACTTGTCGTTTGTAGTTTTCGCGAAAGATGCCTTCTGATCTCTGTGATCTTTCCTTTCTACTATCCAAGACATCTATGCTATGCAAAAGCTATGATACATTGTCATTGTCTTATCATATACGAGGTTGATGACATTAATTTCTGATGATCTTTTTTGTTCTCTTTAAACATCGATCACAGACGTTATTTTTGAGACAGCAGCGTCCTCCTCGATTAATAACGTTCGCAGTTTATTTCTATAGCGTGTAAATGCCGCTTTGGCTCTGCTTTTCATAAGACGCTGTCTTCGGTATTTTCTATCTCTTTATTTTCTCTCAATGAATTACTGAGTACTTAAAGATTACGCATTGCACAAGTCTAGAGCAAAGTAAGGTCCGGCGCTTCGCGGTATGGCATTTGACGTCCGGTCACAGGTTTCCAGAGTTATTTCATCAAATAGGTGTTTTTATCTCTGGTTGTTCCTGGGCCAGTCGACCGCAATACATTAGCTCATACTGTATGTCTGCTCAATATATCAAGGTCGGGTTTACATAACTAATATTGTTTTAATATTTGATCAGAAGAATCTGTTAATGATTATTTGTATCTCGGTCCTGTACTAATAGAGCCTGCCTGGTACTGCTGTTAACACCTATCTCTATCCAGACAACCTCTCCCATAGTAGGACCCAATACAACCGATGATAAACGATATTATCTCTGATTCTGATCATTTATTTCACCTTGTCCCGGAAACAGCAAAACAACAACTAAAAAACCCGTCTGACCTTAGAATTAAACTACCTGTGTAAAATAGTAGCAATCACTATTGCTAATAAAACAATAACAGGGCACATAACTATGTTTCTATACCACCTTAAACAACGTTATACAGACATCTTGGCATAGTGATGTCGACCTACTGTTTTCACTATAAACAGTTTAAAACTCTTCTTAATCTACCATTACATTTGAGAAAAGAGTTGCCAACATTCAGGTGCTCCAACATCAAACTAAACATTGAAATTTGGTAGACACAGGCAGCGGCAAATAAGAGTGTTGATCATAAATGTTTCAAAAGGCTTGGCCGATAGAACAAAGGACATTTACGTTGCCGACTCTTCTTCTTCTTCATCTTAGTAATGGCATATATACGAAATCTGAAATTCGCTATTAGATGATAACATCGATTTATGTCTCAATAATATTGCTTAAGCAAAATATACATGAAAAAAATACATACTAAACAAGGTAGTAACATTTCAACACTCAGATCCACCATGGATGCATAACAACCATAAACAGAAAATGGCATAAAATAAAGCAAACTGAGCACGTTACATACAGCATATACGAAGCAAAATAATTATTACGAATTGCAGAAATGAATCTTGTGCCACATTTACATTGAAAACAGTTGGTTATTCAAAAGTTCTAAACAATATCATATCACCCAACCACTAACAAAACTGTCCAAAAACGAATTTACCGAATAGCGTTTGCATGTGACGGTTAAACAAGTTCACATCTATAACAGTAAGAAATGAAACATTTCCTGTCATTAATCCTCTAATTATCAGCCCAAAGTAGCCCACTTCTAGGTTTCGTTAAAGTTTTATCTATACAGTAATCATCTGAAATGGATAATGATGTTGACAACAACAATAATTATAATTATATTTAAAAAAAAAGAATAATACGGATATAAAGTCGACGGCATCCACCACTAATTGGCAATGTGAATGAAGTAAGACGTCACATTCATTGATATACCTACGTTTTTATTGGATAAAAAAACAAATGAATTTTAGAACAAAAAGTATTTATAGGAGAAATGATGAAATTAGATAAAATCTGCTCATTAAAGGAATGTAGATAGAGAATCTGACATTTAATATTTTTGCGTGTACACTCGTTTCCTATTTTTAGACCGAGCGCAAAGTCCATCTCAAAGTTGTCATTGTTAACATATTGGAACATCAGGGTTGGGGTCAAGTGAAAATGTATCATAACTTGCATTTTTTTGTCAACGAAGAGAATGGCCTTCATTGAAATATAATTGAAGCCTTTCATTGTGTATGACCAATCTCCATTCTAACTAATTATTGATCATAAACAGTAATGAAAATGAGTAATCTTAATTTCAAACATAAACTGAACCCTACAACATGTTAATTTATTGTAATTCTTTCCTTCCTTTTTTATAATGATAATAACAAGCTACTCATGTTTTAAAATTATCTAATGATGAGCGCCCTTGTGTCAATAATGCATAACAATATGCAGATCTCAAGCAAAATGTCTGCATGTCAAATTACGCTAAATACATCCATAGTACCATAGTGCGTAAACAAAACAAGAAAGTGTGACAAAGCTGGTTGATTTACATGTAAACAAAGAAGGAATTTATTTGGTGTATTGTGACCTGTAGGGAATCTAATGACACATTTAAAATTGTCAAGAACGAAATAATTGTGTACGAAATACCCGATCCGTGAACCATTCTTCTTCGCATAGTTGTCGTTCTTTACAATCTCTTTATAGGCAGAGAGTGTTCATTAAAAGTAATTGTTAGCTCGACTATTCGAAGAATATGAGAGCTATACTATTCACCCTGGCGTCGGCGTCGGCTTCCATGTCACACTTTTGTTAATGTTTTGCATGCAAGTACTTAAATACTACATGTTTTGCATTGAAACTTTCTACAACCCTACTAAACTATCACACCTATGTAGATTATCAAGTTAGATAACTCTATCCTGCAAGTTATGGCCCTTTTTTTGCTTAGAAATTCTGGTTAAAGTTTTGCGTGCAACTAAATTAAGAGTCCATATCTCTGTATTTACTTGATGCATTGCATTGAAACTTTCTACAATCCTTCCCAACCATCCCACCTATGTAAACAATTAAGTATGATAACTCTATCCAGTATGTTTTGCAATTTATGGCCCTTTTTTTAACTAAAAGTTTTGTTAAAGATTTGCATGCAACTACATTAAGAGACTATATCTTAGTAACTACTTCATGCATTGCATTGCAACTTTATACAGCCCTTCCCAATCATCACACCTATGCAATCTCATTAAAATCATCTCCTATTAACGCTACGCATAGGATCTGAGGACAACCGATAGAGGGTCACGTTCAGACGACCTTTCCGCCAGCCAATCAGAACTTTGCTTTCACGTTTTTGAAAGTGAAAGTAAAAGTCTATATTTACAAAAAGAAAATCTATATTTAGCATGGGATCCCAATTGTCGCATAGTGATTTACACGTTTGTATAGTTCTTATGACAACCGCATCATGGCTACAAATGCGGAAATGAGGCAAGACACCGATACAGTCTTTCCCTGACCATACAGCTTGTGAAAAGTGTTCTTTACTCTGGTTTTAAATGGTCTGTTTTAAATGTGCTGAACTTCGTCAATTGACGCCATTTTGAAGGATAAGCCAAACGATTGTTGAAACGAGTCCTCTGATTGGTTCAAATAAAAATAGCTTGGTGGATCTAAAAATAGCAATATTGGAAATCCGATAAAACAAGAAGATGAATTTGAATGGATCAGATCTTACATTTGGTAGATCGTGTACTTTAGTCAGATTGCACACCTATGTAAACAATCAAGTACGATAACCCTATTAACATTTTATGCAAGTTATGACCCTTTTTGGACTTAAAAATTCTGGATTAAGTTTTGCAACTACATTTAGAGTATAATCTCATTAACAACTTGAAGCATTGTATTGAAACTTTATACAACCTTTCCCAATTTCACAACTCTAAGCACAACCAATAAAGATAACTCTATCCTGCATATGGTGCAAATTGTTGCCTTTTTTTACGTAGAAATTATGGTTAAAGGTTTGCCTGCAACTACATTAAGAGTCCATATCTTATTAACTACTTGATGCATTCCATTGCCTTCCTAACCATCACACCTACAACAATAATCAAGTTAAATAACTCTATCCCGTATATAGTGCAAATTATCACCCTTTAAGAAATTGTGGTTATTGTTTTGCATGCAACTACATTAGATTCCATTATCTCAGTAACTTAAATAAGCGGTGGAATAGTCGAGCGCGCTGTCCTCCGACAGCTCTTGTTCTATTAAAACCAGTTTGATCTCAGTTTGTTTTTTTCTTCATTTGTTTCGAACCAAATAAACATTTTAAATCACCTATAATCAACTATTTGTGAGTGAGTGTAAAGAACGGCTCTCTGTCAAGGAGATTGATCTACGCAGTCGGTATTCGCTAGTCACGTGATCAACAGTTTTAGCTTAAAAACAGCTCATATTTTAGAAATACATTGATTAACATTATTAAATGCATCCTTCAGAAATCAAGACATCTTTTTGAACGTGAAAATAACATTCAGTAAGTTAAAATTGATATTAAAAGGAGAATTCGACGTCTAATAAGGACTGTTTTTTCTTCGTAAATAAAACAAAAAAAAAACATAAATGCGAGTCAAAATAAAGAAACTGCAAATACTTAAAACATTGGAATATTGATTTCATTTTAGTTGTGTCATAACTCAGTGTTACAAACGCAATTGTAATATGTTCAAGACATTTAAAAAAAAAAATCTAATAATAACTCGTCCTCCCATGTCATTTTCGAAAACTTAAACATATAAGTCGCTTTTGCCCGGCGACTAAGGATGAAATCGAATTGCTTGATTTGATCATTGTTGGTTATAACAATTTTTGGCACAGCCCGATTGTTCAACATGATGGAACCATCTTCGCGGAGTGATTTCATTTTAACATAATACATGACCCCTTCTTGTTTGAATTTTGTTTAAGCTGAGTGATAACTCTTTTCAATATTATCAGGCGAATTGAAGATAGTGTGACAATTACGGAATCGAATTTGTTGATTTACATTAAAATAAAAAAGGAGTTTAATTGCTGATCTTTTTACCTATACGGGCTATACGGGTATTTTAGTAGTTTTACATAGAAACAGCAGTGTTCGTCCTTATTCCTAAATACCGACGTAAATTGATAAAAATAGAATATGCAATGTTGGTACTGTTAAAATGGTTATGTCCAAAAATAAGAAAATCATTCATGTAGTATTTTTAGCCATATGAATGAGATCATTCGTTGTTTATTGCCCACTATCATAGACTGCAATAACAACCCGATGATACTCTTTTTTAGATTGTAAATTGTAAACATGCAATGGTGCAAAATAACCTTGAGTATAAACTACAGTTTGGAAAAGCAAAATATATCCGTAATGTAAGGTTAACACATGTAAACAGAATCGTTACAAATGTAGGATTTGTCAATTGTCAATTTGGAAAGATGCTTGCATTAGACAGCAGATCGGTAAAATACAAACACATTTCGAGGTTTTAAACTGATTTTGTATGCTGCCACTTTTAACTAAACAATGAAAGCTTTCTATAGTGTCAAAAGGTTCCGTGCTTGTAAACAGCTCCAATGCCTTAAGTACTTTGATTAAACGTGTGGTCCTCTCACATTGAATTTTTCAGTCCGTGAAAATACATGTAATCTTATCAGAATCTTCAATAAGGATTATCTCAAATTCTCGGTCAAATGATCTTTCTCTAATATATGTATGTTTACTCAGTATTGATCAAGATTTAGTGAATATATGCGACGTCCCGTGGGAAAACCAACATTGTGGCCTCTGCGTGAAGTGTCGACCCGGATGAGCCTAAGCATGCGGCGCAGGCTAATCCGGACAGGCACTTTTCTCCTCCTGTGGATTTTCTTTTTCAGGAATCATTACTATCTATATACCTGAGTACACCCTGAGAGGGAATGTCTGCGCGGTCGATACCTTACGCAGATGCTATAATGTTGGTTTTCTCGCGGGACGGCTCAATTATTATGTGAACTGACTTGCCAACTATAGCATACAGGCTGCAGACATTCACTTAGATATGGTTTACTATTTTCCCTCTCGTAAACGCGATTTGACGCATCTGTAGCAAACAACTTTAGGAAACAATGTAGCAAAAGAAAAAATTGCCACAAGGTTTTCAACTCAATTCAAAAATTATGATTTTATTTATAAATTATTTTTCACATTTATGCCTGGACATTTTCACAGTCGTCGTCTCCATCATATTTGATGTATGTGGGTAAGATTCATCTTTATTATCCCAGAGAAGCGTCAAGACTACACGTTTCTCCAAAACGTCACAAGTTTGTGAAATATTACTTGAAATAATTTACACAAATATATCACATAAAATGACTATCTATACGTCGTCTTCCATTGTTAGGTATTGCTTTTGTTTTATACATATTTCGCCATTAACAATGTATCATTTCTGTATTAGTTTCATGTAAATCATTGAATTGATTCTGAGTATTAAAGAATTTGAATTTGAAATTTAATTTATTTAAGAAGGTCGTGTTTCGTGTGACCGTATAGCTATCTTAATCCGTAAGGAATTAGAGGTATCGCATAAAAGATGCCATTATAAATCCTTTCCAAATACAACAATCTTCGAAAGAAATCTTTTAAAACCTCGTTACAAAAACATGGAAAATCTCTGAAAATGAAAGCATCGTGACAAAGAAAGAAGATTGAACAATTTCTCCCTTTGTCACAATGTTTTCAAAAGTAGTCTGCTGTAGAGACTTCAGAAAGCGTTTGGATACGGGAAAGGGTTAACAAAGTTCCTTATGCTGATTCCACAACGGCAAGCGACATTGGGCAACTGCCCTCAAAGTTAACAGGCACGTATCAGAATCGCGTATTCCTTAAAATGATACGATTTACCACTCGAAAAGTAGTACCGATGTTTTTAACGCTTATCTCAATTCAGAAATAATTCTACTGAGCAGATACGCAAGCAATTGTATATATAGTATAATTTCCGTGCTAATAAGCAGCTGAAAATAATATCAAAATATTAACTAATAATTTGATGGCTCAGTACGAAACAGTTGTACTGTTTGGTGTTAAACTGTTAAAGTCTAAAAAGATGCGTAAACATCATATTTAGGTGTAATAAAGGATAAGGGTGTCACAAGGCACCCACCCCCCCCCCCCCCCCCCTCCCCCCCTAAAAGTGCGACCGCCTAAACAAAATGAATTACCCTTTGTAAAAGAAAAAGTAATATTCCTTCTGGAAAAGTAGATTTGTCCGTGATATTTGAATAGCATTTTTTTCCACTTGCAGATGCGTTTGCTGCAGACAACTTTTGAAAGCATTGTGTCAAAAAGAGATATCCTCTTTTGCCACAATGCTTTGTTTTATATGCTATTCTGAATTATTCAGAAAAATAAACCGGATATATCAGATCTGCAGATGACTTTTGGAAAGATTGTGGCAAATGAAGAAATTGCGTGTTATATTTATATTCTACGGATAATTTGCTACGGCATCAGAATACGGAAATCCGTTAGGGCCATCGCCTATGAATGAAATAATTTGAAACGCGAAAACACGAAATCACGAAAGTACGATGACGAAAACGCAAAAACACGATGACGAAAACGCGAAAGTACGATGACGCAAACGCGAAAGTACGATGACGAAAACGCGAAACGCGAAAACACGATGATGAAAATGCGATACAATTTCGCGTTTTCATCATCGTAGTTTCGAGTTTTCGCGTTTTCGTCATCGTACTTTCGCGATTTCGTGTTTTCGCGATTTCGTCATCGTACTTTCGAGTTTTCATCATCGTACTTTCGCGTTTTCGTCATCGTACTTTCGCGCTTTCGTCATCGTACTTTCGCGTTTTCGTCATCGTACTTTCGCCTTCCGGTACGCATGCGCAAAATAATATTAACAAAACAAAAGAAATGGACGACTTCATGCAAAGTCATTTTGAGAGAGGCTATGCCTACAACGAAATAATTGTTTTATTGAAATCGGATATGGGTATAGACATAAGGTGAGCTTGCACCAATTGTTATTAAAAATACAATGGAAAATGCGCAAGCGCACCGGAAGGCGAAAGTACGATGACGAAAACGCGAACGTACGATGACGAAAACGCGAAACTACTATGACGAAAACACGAAACCGCGAAAGTACGATGACGAAGACGCGAAGATACGATGATGAAAACGCGAAATTGTATCGCATTTTCATCATTTTCTTCATCGTACTTTCGCGTTTTCGTGTTTTCGCGTTTCAGATTATTTTATTTAAAGGCGAATATGCAGATGGCCCTAGAATTTTTTTTATATATTTTACTCTGATTTAGCTTGTCTGATGTGGTATAATGTTATCATTGGATAACTCTGTACAAATACAATCACGCTTTCGTTTGTAGCAAGGTTCCGGTTAATTGCCTAAAATGTTTTTAAATAAGTCTGCGGCATATTCGTTTTATTTGGGAAAGGGTAAAATAAACTATATTTCTTTCACTGATGCACAGCGACGGGGACAAAATTACAAAACTTTAAAGCTGTTCTCCTTAAAAGTGTTTTTCTGATTTCAGGCAACAAGTAGACGTCCATTCAAATCGTCTACTATAAAGCAACAATCAATGGCTCAATTAATAATTGTTCAAATAATTAAATTTTATCAAGATGTTACTGATTGCTGCAGTATCAGAAAGGGGGAAATGTTGAAAAAAATAATAATCTTGAAACCCCTTTTCGAATTCTAAGATAATTTTATTTGATATACACGCCATATTGATTGGTTGTAAAACATGATAGCCGGGTGACATTAGAAAAGGGGCAACCTGACAAAACTTTTAAATTACATTCTTATGAAAGTGCTTGTCTGATGTTAAGATAAATGGTAGAAGTGTTCGCGTAGTGGCCATTTACACAGTTAATTCACGTTTTGTATTTCAATAAGTTTTGTATGATGTTTCAATAAGTTTTGTATGAGTTTTGTATGATGTTTCAATAAGTTTTGTATGATGTTTCAATAAGTTTTGCATGATGTTTCAATAAGTTTTGCATGATGTTTCAATAAGTTTTGCATGATGTTTCAATAAGTTTTGTTTCAATAAGTTTTGTATGATGTTTCAATAAGTTGTGTATGATGTTTCAATAAGTTTTGTATGATGTTTCAATAAGTTTTGTATGATGTTTCAATAAGTTTTGTATGATGGTTCAATAAGTTTAAACCTTAACTAAATATCACCTTGTATTTTGCCACAACACCTATATTTGCTAGCTCAGTTAGTAGTGACTCGGGCTGTAAATTCAGGGGTTTGAGGTCGAATCCCAGCGTGGCCAACATTCTATCGGACAATTGACAAAGTCAATGCGACACCGCATTAGTTGTCTTCCACCAATGGAAACGCAGCTAACGTGTGATTAACCCAGGAAATACGCTGCTGTGAATTGACTAAATATTGTTGAAAAGAGCGTTAAAACCCAACCAATAAAACCTATAATTTTACATCTCCAATCACTACTTTCAGTGCTTTGATTTATCCATATTTTCAAGTATTTTATATTATAGAAATGACGGAACGATAAATATGTCTGGAGATAAGACGAAATCACATACAGTACCCCGAGGTTTCAACGTGTTCGAGTGTTTGCTGAATTCATTTATGTATTGACAGTTACGTCATTTATTTAGATTTAAGTGTTCATTATGAAAAGCAAGACGGTGATATCATCCTATCAAGACAACAGCGTAGTAGCAGTTCTAGTTTCTCGCTTGAGCAATTAGAACGACTGCTATACACTACTGTTTTCTAGGCGTATATGTTCATAGAAATGGTTAGAGATAACACTTTCCCATAGACATCAACTCTGCAGCAGACGACTTTGAAAACATATCACAGAATATTAAAATTCTCTCTAAATGAAAGTCAAACTAATGGATAGAGTTGTAGAAATTGTGGCAAGTCGAAGAATTTCTCATTATGGACAATTTCTCCATTTGCCACAATGTTTTCAAAAGTGGTCTGCTGTTGAGTCGTCGGAAAACGTCTGTATGAGGGAAATGGTTAATCGGTCAGTGTCATGGGCGGGTCCACTGTATATGACAGGAGTCACGTGATAGTGATTGTTAATGCAGATCTTCAAACAGCGATGACTAACTCAATCAGCGTGTGCTATTCGACGTTCAAAATCGGGCAACTGCATTTCTTTTTCTAATAAGAGTTTTGAAATATATTGACACTCCATTTATCATGTAATAAGAGGTGCTGAATATATTTGATAACTTAAAGGCAAACAGTGCCGATTTCAGGTGTGACAGCTCGTTACGAGCTAATTGGTATAAATATGCAAAAACCTCGATAGTGCCATTAGAGTTAACCCTTTCCCTCATACGGCAATTCTGCAGCAGACGACTTTGAACGTATTTTGTCAAAACATAGAAAATCTCCATAATTGAATGGATAACCTATGACAAAAAGTGGAAAACATTGTGGCAAAAGGAGAAATTGCACGTTTTGTGCAATTTCTTCTTTTGTCACTATGTTTTCAAAAAGCCGTTTGCTCGTTTAAACCTTTCCCTCATACGGCAATTCTGCAGCAGACGACTTTGAACGTATTTTGTCAAAACATAGAAAATCTCCATAATTGAATGGATAACCTATGACAAAAAGTGGAAAACATTGTGGCAAAAGGAGAAATTGCACGTTTTGTGCAATTTCTTCTTTTGTCACTATGTTTTCAAATAGCCGTCTGCTTTAACCCTTTCCCTCATACGGCAATTCTGCAGCAGACGACTTTGAACGTATTTTGTCAAAACATAGAAAATCTCCATAATTGAATGGATAACCTATGACAAAAAGTGGAAAACATAGTGGCAAAAGGAGACGTTTTGTGCAATTTCTTCTTTTGTTACTATGTTTTTAAAAAGCCGTCTGCTGCAGAGGCGTCAGAAAGCGTCTATATGAGGGAAAGGGTTAACAGTAAATGTTGCAGAAACCTCCCAAATTACACTTCCAGAGTCAAATGTTAAGGGTGTTATCCCCAAATCGCTCCTCTACCATAGATCTACACACTTAGTACCGAATGATACACCCAGCGTTCACGATATTTCTGTCGGAATCAACCCAAAGGTAATGTGTTCGAAATACGGCACAATCAACATTCATTCCGATTATTTACAAAACTCAATGCGACCAGAGTGTTTCGTCGATTAACAATAGGCTAAATAGTTAATATGGATATTTAGAATGTTCCATGGAAAAAGTGCTATGTTGAGAACTGGTGCGGATGTGTGTATATGGTCAGGCCGTCGTGATTCAATTGATATACGGATGAAAACTCGAAAAAATCAATAAATCAATCAATCAATAAGTCGATCAATCAAACCAAACGGGAAAATAATAAGACCATGGCAGCTCGATCATGCTGAGATCTTCACGCATCAAAAGGGTAAATTGCTTATAATGAGCAATTCCTACTTTTGCGATGATGTTTTGCAACTGTATTGAATAATAGAATTTTAATTTCAAAAAAGTTTCTATACTTTAAACATGATGTCTTCAAATTCGTTTGCTTCAAAGATTTTTAGTACGAACTGTTTACAAATATAGGGCATATAGATTGTAACTAAAGTGTCAACATATTTGGGTATCCTGGGTATCTTGGGTCACATATTAGTTAAACGATGAATTCAATGATAAAACATCAGGAGACTCATTAGTTCGGTCACATTCTAGGGTAAGAAAACAGATATGTTACAGTGATGGTCCATGTAAAGATGACGTCCGCACATACGCCCTGGCATAGTAAACATCACTGATTTATAAGTGGTGAATAGCGTCCAGAACATAATTGCAAAATGAGAAATTGGTCAAGAACAATTTCTCCTTTTGCCACAGTGTTTTCAAAAGTCGGCTGTTGCAGAGTTGCCATAAAGTGTCTGTATGTGGGAAGAAGGTAATATTCCTAACAAATAAATGTAGTTTTTGCTTCAAAACATATATTGTATATTGATTGTTTAACTGGATTGTATCAACTTTTCGCCGATGTTTCTATTATGTACCATTTGGAAATTTAGCAGTTTTATAGGCACGCAAATTAAAAAGGTCGTCAGACCTATAACACAAAATATGTTGAAATTAACATTTTCAACTTTTGCTAGAAGGTTTTCAACCTTATTCAATAATTATACTTTCATCTATCAAGAATGTTCATAGATGCAGATTTGTTGTACATATATGTGAGAAAAGGTTAAATCAGCGGTCCACACTATTGGTGTTTTTAAATGGTTATCAATTAACGGAAATTACACTTTATAATTTGTTTGTTTGTTTAGATGGTTTTTACCGTTCTTTCAACACATTTTCAGTTATATCACGGCGTTTACTGGTTACATTTAGTTTTATTTACAGTACATTAAGGCCACCGGCCTATATACATATAACGTATGAAATTATCCCATACAAACAAAATACATAAAAGTGACATATTGCTGGAACAACTTAAATTTAAAGACTATACAATAAACACATATATTACATATAACAGGTATTACATATAACAGGTATTACATATACTGACAATACAATAGTGTTGCACCAGTGGAAACACTGCTTTTCAGTTACACTCAGAACAGACATCTTCATCTATATACTTATATTATCTACGTGTGAAAGAAAGACTTGTCTTTGTCAATGCAAGGTATATATTCATGGCCATTTGTCGTAACTCACGTATATCCGTATACATTAATCGATAGAAATTGTCAGTTAAAGTAAGCCTTCTTTAGTAATTCGCTGAACATACTAAAACGAAATGTTTCTCATCCTCTATACTAGTTTAACAATAAGGACAACTACGATACTCTTTATGAATACCATAGGGCCTTCCTCTTTCTACCATGAGAGTATGTGATGCACATCTGAAGTTAGCAATACGTTTTCTAAATTGATCAACGTCAATAGCATGAATGCATTTCTCAGTATTATAATGCATCTTAAATATTACATAATAACATAGTTTGCTGTTACTTCCACATCCAGACCTCCAGTTCTGAATATATTGGTCTTTCAACCTTTGAATAAACTAATTTCAAAATAAATTTGTGTTGTAAACATGTTGCGCTTCCCAGATCTGTCCAAAACCATTGACAAATAAGTACTTTACATTACCAGTACTACCGGCCCATACATCCTGACACCATCGTGTAATCACGAACACCAAGGCTGGAAAGCCATTACTATGACATGTTATATGTCTTTGGTATGAATAGACAGGGGATCGAAGCAATGACATTTCACACCGAGGCGGATTCTCTACCACTTCACCACCAAGGGGGTTGAATTCAGCCAAGCGACCCGTGGCAGCTCAGTCAGAAACAATGCAAACAAACTGTCGAGTCAGGTATCATCTTGCCCATTCATTATTTCTGATAATTGACAAAAGTCAGCGCCATCCGTCTACCTCCAATGGATTATATGAAAGTATTAAGTAATTATGGCAGTTTTCACGTAGCTACGTGTAGTTGTCTGGACAAAATTGGGCAGTACTTGTGGAAACACATTGATGGCAGTCGTAATCTAATTGAATCATTGTTAAACTAGATTAGTTATTCAGTATTCATCCTACTAGTTCCACCAATTGCATGATTACTATTTTATTTTCATTACCAAGTATGTTAATTTGGTATATTATGCACATTGACATTATATACTTGTGTTGTAAATATACTTTAGCTCTGTTCTGCTATGTTAAAACCGGCCTTAAACTCCAATCAATCAAACAGACAAGTAAACAAAGGCAAGATACCTGGGTATCAGACGTTATCTTATTTATTGGCATACCTGTACGATGTAAACTGAACTTTCATTTAAGAACAAAGATAACGTTTCTTTCAAAAGAATATTCATTTATCGGGTAGTTAAAGTAGAATAGAGCAAGATCTGTATATCGGAAGGTAGCATAGTCGACATTACAGCAATCGGACATGTTTCGATTTGCGTTTTTGTCGTTTTGCCTTATAACCAGTGCTGGATATGTCAAAACACAAACGATACCTGATTTTACAGGGATCGCCTCAACTCTTTTGAAAAATAATGACTTGAAGTACGTCCTGCAATCACCAGAAGTTGCAGCCAAACTGTTTGGTCTTTTGGAAAACTTTAACAATACCGGAAACTTAACAGTTCTGGTGGATACCGTCGTCAATGATTCGACACTGTCGGCTCTTGCTACAGCCGCTGCGGAGGCGGTGTTTGAAAGTCTGACAAAACCAGCAATGACGGACAGCAAAGTGAGCGAGGCGTGTCAAGATGACGTGGTCATGTTTCTCGAAGGACTTGTTAAAGGAAATGATTGGGCGTTAACTAGTAAGTGTAATTGATGTGAACCGTCCCGCAAGAAAACCAACATTTTGGTCTCTGCGTAAAGTATCGACCCGGATCAGCCTAAGCATACCGCACAGACTAACCCGGACAGACACTTTTCGCCTCCTGTAGATTTTCTGTTTCAGGAATCATTACTCTAAACATCTATCCCCCAAAGACGGAATGTGTCGACCCGGATTAGCCTAAGCATGCCGCACAGGCTAACCCGGACGGACACTTTTCGCCTCCTGCAGGCTGATCTGGGTCGATACATTACGCAGAGACCATAATGTTGGTTTTCTTGCGGGATGGCTCATGTATTGGTTGATTGAGATTTAACGACGTTTCAAGAAAAAGAAATTATATTATGGCTGCCATTTCACACAGCCATGTGTTTCTTAGCTTTCTCATATCACTTCTCCACACAACAGTATTTCCACTTAGTTGGCTGCTTTACCTCATAGACTGTTAGGTCAATTGGTGGAAAAGTAAATTTCGTTCGTCGCATTGACAATTGTCGAACGTGAGAAAGAATTCTGGCCAAGGTGAGATTGGAACTCACACACTGATAAACAGCCATCTTCGCTACCGACTGTTTTACCGGGGTTTTAAAACTATAGTTTAATCACAGCTCATACACATCAACAGTACGATGTTTGTGACGTTTGTATGTTGAGATCTGTGTCTATGCACTGGATTCATGTTCATGCAATATACAAATTAACAATGTTTTGATTGGCTGACGCAAAAGTCAACAAACTCATTATATTTAATTCCGGTTTGAATGAAATTGTAGACATCTAATCGTATATGTATTGCGAACAGTTAAGATCCTCTCAAGTATGTGCAATCTAGTTAGGATCCGAACTTCTCACCACTTATTGACAAGAGCTTCTGACATTACTGTAAAAAGCAAACCATTTCATGTCAGGGCACTTAGATTTTCGACAGCTCCATGTTTGAGTACAACGTCACAGATAGAGATACGTATACATATGATACTTTTCGATTTACGGGCAATCCATACTTTTTTCCTCGACAGCCTCGGTGGTGTAGAGGTAGAGCGTCCGTCTCGGGTGCGATCATACTAACTACATGTTAGTACTTGGTGCCCTCTTTGGCGCTCAGGGTCCCGGGGTTAGCATTACGACTGAATGACTGGTACCAGGATAAATGGAAAAGTAGTACTGGTAGCTTACCTAGTAAACACTGTGATATAAAAAGATTTCTTTTTGAAAGCTGCGTAAAAGCACAAAACGATCCATACTCTTTTTCAAAAGCTAAGACACTTCATAATATGGTTTTATTACGAATTTAATTAATGAAAGTTTCCTGTCTTTAAAGTGATTGATGCGATGGGGAAGCCCGGGAGTGACATAGTAGGTAGACAGATGAAGTTTCTCGGTAGTTTCGAGGAATGTTTGGATATCACAGCGGTGTGGACTGATGTTGGTCCCAGACAAGGGCATTCGTTCGATGGGAAATATTGTTCTGCGATGTTCAATCTGCCTGGAGTTCCCGCGGCACTTACGGTAATGTAACATTAGTTATCTCACATAATGTATAGATGAGCCGTTCCGTGAGAAAACCAAACATTATGTACTCGTCGTAACGTATCGAACCAGACCAGCCTGCGCAGTCCGCGCAGGCTAATCCGGGCCGACGCAGGGGGATAGAGGTACATGTATAGATTCCTGAAACAGAAAATCCAAAGGAGGCGAAATGTGTCTGTCCGGATTAGTCTGCGCTGATCCGGTTCGGTAGTTTACGCAATGTCTAATGTTGGTTTTCTCGTGGAACGGCTCATATATATTCATTTACTTTCGCCTAAGCCTTATTACCACTTTGTACTAGGCCATAGATTTTTACCAATAAAGCATTGGATTGGATTAGATTTACTCTTTCAGCGTCGAATTGTTTAAAGTAAACTCTTCCATGTTGAAAATCGGGCGTCTCCATTTCACATGTAATAAAAGCTTTGGACTATTTTAATAAATAGAAGGCAAACAATGCTGATTTCAGGTGAGACAGCTCGTTACGAGCTGACTCACCTGAATCAGTATTGTTTGCAAAACCCTCAATATTGCCTTCGGCGCTGAAAGAGTTAATATGTAGATCTATATATTGAAGGGGCGTTTCAGCATGTTCTAAAGTCCTCATCTGACACTCTAGCCCTCAGTTGCGGGTACTTAAAATGAGAGGATTCTTTTGAATACCCACTTAATATGTATAGGGATTGGTTAGATAATAAGAGCGGTATTAGGGAAGACAGATCTGCATTCCCTCCTTATCTGGACATATTAAACATGTAACTGTCATAGTTATTTGGAACAAATGTTAATTTTCTAATGATTTAAGCCGAGTCCTGGTATCTCAGTCGGTAGCGACTCGGGCTGTCAATCCAGGAGTTGTGTATTCGAACAGCAAAAGTCACTGTGAAAAGCAAGTCAGTTGCTTCTATAGTATGTTGAGTGGAGTACTGGTAAGGAAAGGCTAGGAAAAACAAGGGTAGGTGTGATATGATTGACAAATTGTTGAAAACGGCGATAAATCAATCAGAACAGAACAGAACAGAACATACTCTTTATTACACCAATTCAATTCAATTGCTTTATTCAAGTATTTAGGCCTCTGGCTCATATACACTAATATTTACAAATAATACAATATGAATGACACAATTGGAATGAGATATTTTGCAGAATCAGTTATTGAGATATATTACAGAAACAATTATTGAGATATATTACATAAACAATTATTGAGATATATTACAGAAACAATTATTGAGATATATTCTTAAAATATTGAAATAGTTACATGTATATGATTATAAACATACAAGTAAGCTATACATTGTTTAAAGATATAATTCAGGCAAAATAAAACGGTGAATGAATGAGTGTATGGTTGATTGACTGTTGTAGCTAATGAATGTGTTGGTGATCGAGAGCATGAGTGAGTGAATGCATGTGTGTGGCTTATTGAGTATTGGAGTGAATGAATGTATGGGTGTATGAGTGTTTAGAGTGAGTGAGTGAGTGAGTGAGTGAGTGAATAAGTGTGTGAACCCAAGTATACAATATACAATATGGGGTTATAAATACAATTAATATGCTTAAAAAATGATTCCGTTGTAATGTTAAAGTTTATGAGTTAAATATCTTTTAACAGCTTCAGTTATAAACATGAAAACATTTTTGTAATATCCAAATGTCCAGTTCGTTGCGTTGTACGTTGTGGGGGAAACGCTTGATTATCGATACACAAACACAAACAATTATCAATGAAACGACTTGCGGTCTTGTTTCCTATCAAACATTAACTTTTGCAAGCACAAAACGTAAGCAGGACTACAATGACATATGTTTTGAAAAACAAAGAATCGTTTAGAAATAGGTAAGATGTAGAAGGACATTCGATGCATTTGGGGTGTATATATGAACACGACATGTGGACGATAATGACCCGAAATCGCTGGACTCGACTCATATCAATGTTATAACACAGGTGCATACTTCGAGAAGAATACGTCCCAGGTTCGAGGCGGTCATGGTTTGTGGTGTGTGGTGTGTGGTGTGTGGTGTGTGGTGTGTGGTGTGTGGTGTGTGGTGTGTGATGTGTGGTGTGTGGTGTGTGGTGTGTGATGTGTGATGTGTGGTGTGTGGTGTGTGGTGTGTGGTGTGTGGTGTGTGGTGTGTGGTGTGTGGTGTGTGGTGTGTGGTGTGTGGTGTGTGGTGTGTGGTGTTTGGTGTGTGGTGTGTGATGTGTGGTGTGTGATGTGTGGTGTGTGGTGTGTGGTGTGTGGTGTGTGGTGTGTGGTGTGTGGTGTGTGGTGTGTGGTGTGTGGTGTGTGGTGTGTGGTGTGTGGTGTGTGGTGTGTGGTGTGTGGTGTGTGGTGTGGTGTGTGGTGTGTGATGTGTGATGTGTGATGTGTGGTGTGTGATGTGTGGTGTGTGGTGTGTGGTGTGTGGTGTGTGGTGTGGTGTGTGGTGTGTGGTGTGTGATGTGTGGTGTGTGGTGTGTGGTGTGTGGTGTGTGGTGTGTGGTGTGCGGTGTGTGGTGTGTGATGTGTGGTGTGTGGTGTGTGGTGTGTGGTGTGTGGTGTGTGGTGTGTGATGTGTGGTGTGTGGTGTGTGGTGTGTAGTGTGTGGTGTGTGGTGTGTGGTGTGTGGTGTGTGATGTGTGGTGTGTGGTGTGTGGTGTGGTGCGCGGCACATTCCTATTTACGGTTTGTCTACTCAGGTATCAAGAATTAGTCAAATGACGCCGTCATAAATGAAATAAAATTTGTAAACGGCGTAAAACATAGCATATATACATAAGGTAACAGTTAAAACAGCTGCTATAAAACATTGCAAAAACAGGTAGCAACCAAAACGTAAACCTACTTTGTTCTAGAAATACATTATTAAGCGTGAAGTTCACACGTTTCAACATGCAGATGCATTTCAACGCATAATTGAGCCGTCCCACGAGAAAACCAACATTGAAGACTCTGCGTTAAGTATCGACCTGGATTAGCCTAAGCATGCCGCGCAGTCTAACCCGGTCATAAACGTTTAGCCTCCTGTAGATTTTCGGTTGCAGGAAGTAGTACTCTATACCTCTAACCCCCTGAAGCGGCTAATCTAGGTCGATACATTATGCAGAGTCCATAATGTAAGTTTACTCGTGTAACGGCTCATCTGTGGCATGTTCTCCCTTTGCAACAATGTTTTAAACAATGTACAAAAATTATATGTTCATTAACCCTTTCCCTCATATACACGCTTTCTGATGCCTCTGCAGCAGACGGCTTTTTGAAAACATAGTGACAAAATAAGAAATTGCTCAAAGCGAGCAATTTCTCTTTTTGCACAATGTTTTCCACTTTTAGTTATAGGTCATCCATGCAATAATAGAGATTTTCTTTTTTTTCACAAAATATGTCAAAGTCGTCTGCTGCAGAATTGTCGTATGAGGGAAAGGGTTAATAGATACACGCCATACATTTATCAAGATGTTTTCAAAGTCACCTGCTGCAGTTCTGTTACGACATAAATATGTTGGAATGGGCTAGGGATTGATATACATGTAACAGCACTCATAATGGACACTGCGTAAAGTATCGACCCGAATCAGCCTAAGCATGCCGCGCAGGCTAACCCGGATAGACACTTTTCGCCTCATGTGGATTTTCTGTTTCAGAATCAGTACTATATACCTATATCCTCCTGAGACGGAATGTGTCGTCCTAGATTAGCCAGCGCGGAATGCGCAGGCTGATCTGGGTCGATTAATTACGCAGAGGCCATATGTTGGTTGAAACATCTTAAGTTTGATTTATATTTTTACAGTTACTAGGAGTTGGTTACGTTCAGTTGGGTTTATGTGTGCCAAATA
>JASEVX010000405.1:0-143217 GCA_031761405.1 Serripes groenlandicus | reverse complement strand
GTCGAAAAACATGGCCGCCAGGGGGGGGCGGGGCTATTTTTCCTTATATGGCTATAGTGCAAACTTAAAAAATCTTCTTCTCCAAAAGTGTCAGGCCGATTTTCAAATAAATTTGTAGAAATGTTCCTTGGGTGACCCTCTATCAGACTCCTTAAAGCCATGTTGATTGGTCAAAAACATGGCCGCCAGGGGGCGGGGCTATTTTGCCTTTTATGGTTATAGTGCAAACTTAAAAAATCTTCAACATCTTCTCCTCAGTAACCGGTGGGTCAATTGGGATGAAACTTCACAGAAAGCATCCTCTCAATGACCTCACCAGAATTCCTTCAAATTTTTGGGATCCATGCAGAATTCTGGTTTCCATGGCAATGAAACGAAAAAAAAATTCAAAATTCTACTTCTCCCTAACTTGTTGGCAGATTTTGAACTTATTTTGTAGAAATGTTCCTTGGGTGACTCTCTATCAGATTCCTTGAAGCCATGTTGATTGGTTGAAAAACATGGCCGCCAAGGGGTGGGGCTTTTTTGCCTTATATGGCTATAGTGAAAACTTAAAAAATCTTCTCCTCCAAAAGTGTCAGGCCGATTTTCAAATAATTTTGTAGAAATATTCCTTGGATGACCCGCTATCAGATTCCTTTAAGCCATGTTGATTGGTCGAAAATCATGGCCGCCAGGGGGGGGGGGGGGGGGGGCGGGGCTTTTTTGCCTTATATAGCTATAGTGCAAACTTAAAAAATCTTCTCCTCCAAAAGTGTCGGGCCGATTTTCAAATAATTTTATAGAAATGTTCCTTGGATGACCCTCTATCAGATTCCTTCAAGCCATGTTGATTGGTCAAAAAACATGGCCGCCAGGGGGCGGGGCTATTTTGCCTTTTATTGCTATAGTGAAAACTTAAAAAATCTTCTCCTTCAAAAGTGTCAGGCCGATTTTCAAATAATTTTGTAGAAATGTTCCTAGGGTGACCCTCTATCAGATTCCTTAAAGCCAAGTTGATTGGTTGGAAATTATGTTGGGGCTTATATAGCTAAAGTGAAAAAAAAAAATCAGGTGAGCGATTCCAGGGCCATCATGGCCCTCTTGTTTAAAATTGCCATTTCATTCTTGTCCGGCCTTCATCTCACAACCCCTTTGCCACATTTCTATGAAACTTCACAGGAGTCATCGGTACAATGTCTTGTTGCGCATATTACGAGGGCGTTTAATTTGACCTACTTTTGGATGAGTTATTGCCCTTTTTTAAAATAAATCACTAACTGACAAAATACAGTCAGCCAGACAAATACCCCTTGGGGGAGACATACGTTTTTCCCAAAAACAACCTCTAGTTTAACTTGAAAATGTGTTATGATTACAATAGGCCTATGATAGACTGATGTCAGACCCCTAAAACATGATGGTTTCACAAATGTGTTACTAATTTGCAACCAAAATCACCTGATTGAGGTGCAATGCATTGATATAAGAAGAGTAGAAAATTTATATTTTGAATTGGCTCATATCATCCACGCTTCACATTGTCCATGGTTCGCATCGTCTGACATTCCTCATGGGCCATACTTTATCATTATATAAAAAATATGGAGAGTATTAAGGACAGACTTGTATATTCCAACACCATAAATAGACTTTTAATTAGTAAAGAAAGGGAGTAACTGAATAAAAGTTATCTGACTGAAGGTAGATTTTTTTATTTTCATTTTTTAGAAATTTTGAGTTGGAAATTCAAGTCATTTGACATTGGCAGTTGTGAAAATTCATTTGTGATCCTTTTATGAAGAATATTAGCAAAAAGATGTACAGTAATGTATTTATGTGTTAGATATATGTTTACAATTTGTAGTCTTTACTGTAAGTGTATGTAAAATGAATGAATATACAACAAATTCTATGTTATATTTCAGCTGCTTGTTTGCTTGAGATTTTTGGCAAAAGGTCCATTTTATTCTGAGTTGGCCGATACTCATGGAGTGAGCAGGTCAAGTGTTAGTCGGTGCCTGCACACTTTTATATCTAGTGTCAATAGGCATTTAGATAACATCAGGTAAGTTGTAGTGTATGCCAACAATTCAATGTCAATTTTACAAACCACTTGCACAGAGAAGGAGAGGCTTAAAAGAAAATTGATTAGAAGTTGCTCTTACTTACAGAGCAACTTCTGAATATGCATACATTAAATGTGATGAAAACATAATTGGCAATGCATCCGGATGGAAATTGCTTGTGAATTTAATTAAGAGTTTTCAACAATTCATTTTATTCATAATTTGTTTCGACTCAGATTGACAGTTATTTTAGGAAATGTCAGACAAAAATGAGACAAAGAAATTAATATTGTAAAAGAAGATTTCTCCAGTAAATGTTCTCATTTTCATTTCAGATTTCCTGAAAATAGGAATGAAATTAGGATGCTGAAGAGGAATTTTTACCTCAATTGTCATCTTCCAAATGTGGTAGGGGCAGTTGATGGTACTCTGATACCAATTATTGCCCCTACCACAGATGAACATGTGTATGTATGTAGGAAAGGGTACCATGCAATAAATTGCCAAGCAGTGGTAGACACCAATATGAGGTAATTGTTCCTAATACTTTCCATTATTGAAATGCATGAAAGCCACAAAGATCAAACAATCATAACAAAAATGTTTCTATTTAACTTCATGGCATTTCCATAAATAGTTAACCAAATATTAAAATTCTATAACTGTTAAAAAAAATAATGGTCATGTATACTTCTAGGTATCATTGCAATACTGCTGGAAGTCATGCACATTTTTTTATCCTAAGGGAACCTTTTGTAAATAATGCCAATTTTGGTGCCATGTCTCAAATTAGGCAAATTCCCCCTTAATTTTCATTGTTACAATATTAAAAGTTGAAACTTAAACAACAGTTTTCAAAATGGACTTTCCTTTGAGAGGAATAATATCCAATTGAGTTACATTTGTCTTGCACTAAACCCATCATACTTCCTGAAACAGATTGAAATGAATAAGTAAATACAGACCAAAATGCAAAACTTCTTCAAATGAAATGGTCATGTATAACATTAATTAATCCATATTCATGTAATTTGTTATTTAAATGTTGAAATTTATTTTTTATTTTCTTATTTTCAAGATTCCTAGACGTTGTAGCTAGATGGCCTGGTTCATCACATGATGCTGGCATTTTTGACAATAGCTCTGTCAAGGTAGGAATCAGCATACAGCATTGTATTTATATTCATGATTCGTATTAGTTTTACAAATTACACATAGAGGTTATTTAACAAATTGGATATAGGAATAACTTTTCATGTGGCTTTCTTTTTTACATATTTTGATACATATTTCATTCCCAATGCAGGTTTACAAAGCAATATCTTCATTTTAATCGAGGGAAACAAAAGCAGATAATTAAATTTCGTTGGTTCCTTTTTAAAACTACACCTGTACTGTTTGAACACCTACAAAGCAATATCTTCATTTTAATCGAGGGAAACAAAAGCAGATAATTAAATTTCGTTGGCTCCTTTTTAAAACTACACCTGTACTGTTTGAACACCTACATTCAGTGTCATTTGACTCCCACCAAAATATGGGATGCCAAATTTTACACTTTGACCATTAATACCTGATAATTGTTAATAAAATTTGATGGTGAAAAATGACAAAGGAAAAACTGAACAGAGCTAATATGTTCTATTTTTACCCAATACTCCAGACAGTGTAATGTTTGACTTACTAAAATTTAGATTGAACAAGATTATAATATGGCCTATAAAACATAATAATTTGAAAAATGTTTATTGAAATCTGTTTTATTGAATTCCCTACAAAATCATGTCTTCAGCTGATAGACGGGCACACTGACAACCAGTTTCCTCTATAGTGCAACATGGCACTGTTCTGGTGGGTTATAAAAATGTTGTCACAAAAATTTGGTTTATCTATTCAACATCTACATAAGCATATAGTTGTCATTGAAACAATACAGCTTTTGAAAACATTGTGGCTAAAGGAAATATTGCTCAAATTGATCAATAAGGTTATTTTCAAAATATTTGATAGGAATATTTCAATTTTTTGAATTTTTTGCATATGTTTGAAAAGTTGTCTGCTGCAATTTTGTTTCAAATGTTTAAGTGTTAAGGGAGAAAGGGTGTATGTTGTTTCCCCCCCCCCCCCCCCCCCCCCCCCCCCCCCCCCCCTTTCTCTGGATATGCCTGCCAATTATCATACATGTGCATTTCAACTGTCCATCATATCATGAAAGCATAGCTTCTGATATAAAATTCTCAGTAAAAAATTAACATTCATCTTCCTACAGGATCGCCTAGAGCAGACTGAGAATGTGGTCATACTTGGTGACAGTGGGTATCCTCTTCGGCCTTACCTGCTGACACCAATTATGAACACAACAACAGCAAACGAGGAGCGCTACAACAGGCGGCACAAGCATGGGAGGGTGGTGGTGGAGCGCACATTTGGCATTTTGAAAATGAGGTTCAGTTACAGTTGCCTTTTCCCTATGTTTTACCCATTGTGCTTAAATAAGAAGTCAAATGATTCCATACCTTTTTTTTTTATTGTTTGTTTTAAGTTGAACACCGCTTCAACAGCTTTGGTCATATCACGGCGGTCAGTACACCTACCCATGTTTTCCTGGCTTTCACAAACCAGTACTTGCACAACATTCTTTCGAAGCCACTGACTACTTTCTCACATAAATCAGAGGTGAGAGTCAATGGGAAAAATCGCCTGAAAGAACTTTCTTTTTTGTGTCTTTTGTTTTCGTCCCCGGTATTAATAGTGGGGAACATTTTTTGGGGGCCCTCTGGCTGTTCATTGGTTGGTTTGTTGGACAGTTTCAACGTTGATCATAACTTTTAAACCGTTTCAGATAGTTCATTCATATTTGGCATGTAGGTTCCTTGTGCCATTCCTCACATATTTTAAAATAATTTTTGACCTTTGACACTGAACTTTCATTTGGAAAAAAACAAAACATTGGCAATAATTTTTGCCGAAAAATAAACCACAGCTTTTTATTAGCTCAAGGTGAGTTATTGTGATCGCCTTTTGTCCGTCATCCGTCAATTTTTTCTCCCTAGTAACCAGTGATTGATTGAAAAACATGGCTACCAGGGGGCGGTGCTATTTTGCCTGATATGCCTGGCATGTTGGCTCCTTCTGAGTAGGTATTTTCAACCATACAAAAAAAGTGTGAACCAGTGTTTTGTGATTATTACAGTCTTTTCTTCCACCATAGCCAGGGACATTTTCATGTTTCACATACACATCTTGTTTCTTTTTATTTTGTGCTATGTATTAGTATCCATACAAAATCAAAAATCACTTTTAAAATAAAGTAAATACATGTGTATAAATATGTTAACATTTGCTCTAAAATATTTTAGATGTCTCAATAAAACAGGAGGATGTCTGCCATTCACTCCTGCTAAATGTGCCAGCATCTTTGTTGCCTGTTGTAAGCTTCATAACTTTTGTATGGATTCCGGACTAGATGTTTCTGATGATGATGATGTCCCAGAAGATGAAGATTATGTTGAAATGCAGCCGGTGCCAGCTGATAGAAGGGGCTTGCAAATACGAGAGGCATATGTTAACATGTAAATATATTGAGGTGTGTAAAACTAGGACTTTTATATGCGTTTTTTTTCAAATTTTATTCTTTAAATGATAAACAATTTCAAAACATATCCAATTGATAATAAATAATCATGAAAAAATAATCACAGTTGTGGGTTATTTACATATTAATTTTAAGTACAAATGTTTTCATATGACACAGTAAATTTCGAGAGCTCAGTGCAAGACTGTCGTAGCTCATACAGGTTTTTCATTCCCGGATTTAGGGGAAGTTTTGACCCTTTTGTAACCAATGCAATTTTAGGTTCCATTGCTCATGATGAGCAATGGCACCTAAATTTCCATTATTTACAGAAAAAACCAAAACACTTTTACAAAAGTCTTCACGATTTATTATCTGTTGTAAACTTAAATATCTATTTGAATTAGGATAGTTTTGCGCTGTAGAGCCCTAGAGTTGATATCACAGATTTAAAACATCAGTTAAATAAATGCCAAGTAGCTAGGTAATACATATTATCACAGACAAAGAGCTGAATCAGATCAACTGTAAATGCACAAAGTTAATACACAGACTAAAAGTAGTACCCTTTTTTTTTTTTTGGAGTTTAACGCCGCTTTCAACATCTTTAGTCATATCACGGCAGTCAGTGCACCTACCCATGCTTTCCTGGCTTTGCCACACCAGTACTTACACAACATTCTTTCTAAGCCATTGACTAATTTCTCACATAAATCAGAGGTGAGAGGCAATTGGAAAAATCTCCCGAAAGAATGTTTGCCTCAACTGGGTATCGAACCTGTGACCTCCAGATCACAAATCTGATACACTACCAACTGAGCTACCCGGCCGGGCACAAAAGTAGTATCAAATGGGTATGTTTTTCTGAATGCCAGTGATCTGTTATACTCCAATAAATAAATAACACAAAATCTTAACAATAAAGCTGAAAGCAAACATTTTAAGTCAAAACGATGACAAATAAACCTGGAATTACAAATCACAGGAATATCTTGTATTCAGTAATGGACACAAGTTTCTGAAAGTAGATCATTCATAATGATACTGCCATCAAATAAGGTATAAATTAATGTGTCACTAAAAAAAAATATTGATAAATTTGTTCTCTTGGCCACAATGTTTTATGCAATTGGGGCTATATGCTTCTTCAAGTAATGAATAGGTAACTAATATGCAAACTACTATGTAACGACAATACATTAATTTTTTTCCCTGAGTGGAGCTAAATATGGACATTTCAACATAATTTGGAGGTTACAAAATTTAAAAAGAGTTGAGTATTAAGAATAGTAGTAGTACTATTAGTATTATTAACAATGTAGAAATTGTATAATGATTATAGTATTATAATAAGAAGTAAATGTAGTCTTGACAGTAGTAATAGTAGTGGTAGCAGTTCTAAATCAACAGAAGAAGTAGTAGTTGTAGAAGTAGGCAATTTCTCATTTTGCCAAGAAAAAATCAATGTAAATGAACATGGACATGTTAAAAAAATGGTAATGGTTTAACACATTAACTCTCAGATACGTCTTTTCATGTGTCTGCAAAAGATGACTTAGAAAAGCATTGTGAGAAAAGAAAAATAATACTCATAATGAGCAGTTTTTCCTTTTTCCACAATGTTTTCTGTCCTATAAGAGTAAATTACTTCAAAAGATTCAACATTGATTTTGTTGTGTGATAATGGGTTAAATGAGTCAACAGTTTTTTAAAAGGATTAAATCAGAAGTGGAGTGAACCATTAGGGGACATCATTTTGGAGTTGAATAATTGCATGGTGTTTTAATCCATTACCAAATGAAATTTTTTGGACAGCTTCAAGTTGAAATAACAAGCAGACAAAAAGGTGAAAAAACCAATCCATATTAATCTAAATACTCTTATGTGAAAAGGAGAATTGCTTATTATGGGCATTTTCTGGAAACCCCCCCCCCCCTATTGCTTTTTAAGTAATTAACCACATATACATGTAAAGACGTGTCTGAATGTTAATGGGCCATTTATACAAGGTTATGGGTTATGTTGTAAAAAAAGATTCAATAACACTTGATTCAATTTGTTTGTCTATTATTCTGGATAAGTTGTAATTCATGGCAGTTAAAATTTCATTTCTTTTTTTACTTTCCTCCAATATTTCCCTCTGGATCTCTACAATGGTATCAGAGCAATGGCAAACTGGAAATGAACAGAAAATATTTAAAAATTATATATTTATTTACATTTTATCCAAATACTGATATATAAATCCTAGATAAAATTTTGTTATTATACGTAAATGACTAAATGAACTTAAGTGTACATTAACCCTTACTATGATGGAAGCAAGTACATGTATATTTCTTTTAAGCAAACAGTGGAGATCCAGAATCTGACCAGTGTCTAATGTTTGCTTTAAACAATTATTGAAGGCAAGTCTCCATGTTAAACTAATAGAGTCTTTAACACGTATTGACTGTTCCTTTGAAAACTTTAGGCAATTAATAATTAAAAGGTCGTAAGTTAACTTGAAACATTCAGTAGATTAGGGGTTAAAAGTAATATTAAAAAAATACAATCTACACTTCAGTCTCACTTTGCCAACTTTACGAAATTTGGCAAACTATCTGCCTATGGCAGACGAGTTGTGATGCCTCTGTCGAGGAAGAGATACCTAAAGCTTGGCTAAGTGTAAACAGTCATGTAATGTCAATCAATTACTGATGATTACCGTATATACTCAGTTATAAGTCGCACTTTTTTACCTTCAAAATCGAAAGTGAAGTGGGGGGAGCGACTTATAAGAGGGTCAAGCAAAAATTCACCGATCGTCAAAAACTGTGCAGGCCGGTCATTGATAAAAAGGGCGACTTAAATGATGATTTAACAGAATAAATCAAGTTTGATTGAAAGAAACATATCTTATAGAATTGATTTGTTTATAAAAACAAACACTAGAAAAAATATATAACTTATGAATGTACATTTAAAAAGTTATTTGTTCCAAGTTATTGTTTCGATTTCAGCTCGATTGGAAGCCATTTTGAATTTTGTGAAAATATAAATTGCGTGATTTTGGCCTGCATGGGTTATGGTACCAAATTAAACCATTAGAAAGCAAAAAACAAACACAGATCCAATTAAAGAGATAAAAAAGTCGGACCAAAATTGTCATAATTAATCCACAAACAATCCCAAGACTACACACGGGTTGATTTAACACGGTCAATAATTGACGTTAAAGTGTATTAAGTACAAACTGATAAACATGCAATTATCGGCTTTTACCACTGTGATACATCTGCAGTATTTGAGAGTCGTAACAAAGACAATAACTGTAGCTAAAGTGTATTAAATACAAACTGCTAACAATGCAATTATCGGTTTTTACCCACTCTAATACGTACACGTCTGCAGAATTTGACCTCGGGTAATTTTACATGTAACACCTTTAGCTTGATGATAATTTAAACCTGTGTGGTTTACACGCGACAGTTGTGTTAGAATTATTTGACTGTTAGAATTGAGGTCGCTGAACCGTGGATTTTTATTAAAAAGGGTGAACAAACTCCATAAACGAAAGCTATATTATCAAACAAAGGGGAAATTAGCAATGTTTTCACAAGTTTTCAGCTGCCTCAGAAACATCATGGGAAAAGGACGAATTTAATCTGAGTTAGCAGATTATCACTGTATGCGAATTAATTTCAGTTATGCAACGCCGATTTTTCCCTCCATCTACCCTCTACCCCTTCAGTTAACCCTTTCCCGCATACAACAAATCTGCAGCAAACGACCTTGGAAACAAATTGACAATATCGGGAATAAACTCCATAAATGAGAGCTATATTACCAAACAAAGGTGGAATTAGCAATGTTTACAACAGTTTTCAGTTGCTTCAGTAACATCATGGAAAAGAGACGAATTTAATATAGCAGATTATCTATATATGATTTTCCTTTCATCTACTCTCACCCCTGCAGGTCACCCTTTATTGCATACAACAAATATGCAGCAGACAACTTCGAAAACAAATTGACAAAAACGTGATTAAACTTCATTAAAGAGAGCTATTAGATAAAATAGCGTTGAAAAGCTTCTTGCTGAATATTTTTTCTTCTTCAACAATATTTGTTATTCTGTCCTTCTTATCTTCTCAATCTTCTCAATATGAAAAAGAAACAAAAGATAAATCAAAGGGTTAATCAAGACGAGTGTGTTTTCACATAACCTGGGGCCTTTTGTGACCGGACAAAACCGGTTTATGTATTCCCCAGTAAATCTCTTTAGATAAAACAAATTAAAACTAGTTGGACATCATTGTATGTTCAAATAATGTAAACAAAAAGCTGATGCTCGATCTTGATGACTTAAGGTTATATATCTCGCTTCTTATGATAGTAAAATCTATTTAGACTATAAATCAATGCTTACATAAAACTAATTGGACATTATATGAATGTTTTAAACAAAAAATCTGATGCTCGATCATGATGACTTGGGTTATATCTCGCTGCTTGTCATAGGGTTTTGACGTGAAAAAAATCAAAAATCTAACTGCGACTTATAAGAGGGTCAATCATCAAACCCTAGACTTTAGGCCTCGAAGTAGGGGGTGCGACTTATAGACGAGGGCGACTTATAACTGAGTATATACGGTACCTGTTTTTTGTTTTGACTTTTTCTGGTTGTCACATTCATTGTTACTTGGTCCAGGCACGGGTGACATGTGTAGTTCCAACAGATCTGCAATAGCATTATATATTTTAAGTTGAACACCATGAACACTGATTATGGACATACAGGGGCCTCTTTGCCTGAGTGGTTAAGGTTGCTAACAAACAATCACTTAGCCCCTCTTGTGTGTGGAAGCCATCAAGTCAGTTCTAAATAGGTGCCTTATGTGCCTGAAATTGTCATATTTATGTCGCCCAGGATTTACCTTCACCAATAATAGCTGGAAAAACTTAATTTGATTGAAGTACCGTTTAAGTGACATATAACCCTTCATGCATAACGTGATAGCTGCAGATTATTTGTTGATGAGTAATTACATGTATATTTCAATCAATACAGTCATGAGTATTGCATAAATTTTAGCTCGACTGGCCAAAGGCCAGAAGGGCTGATGTCGTGGCGATTTTATTTTTGATTTTATTGCAACTAAACTTATACAGTAGTTAGATATCCATGAGAGCTTGGTTCCCTTCTAAAACCAGCCAGATCCGCCCATGCATGACTGGATTATGGCTCTTGAAATGGTCAAAATTGCTATAAAAGAGCTTGTTAACACGATACAGTCTTTATTTTTAGCTCTACTGGCCAAAGGCCAGAAGGGCTTATGTCGTGGCGATTTGTCCGTCGTGCGTGCGTGCGTGCGTGCGTCCGTAAACAATTTCTTGTTAACACGATACAGTCTTCATTTTTGATTGTATCTCAACCAAACTTATACAGTAGTTAGATATCCATGAGAGCTCGGTTCCTTTCGAAAACCAGCCAGATCCGCCCATGCATGACTGGATTATGGCCCTTGAAATGGTCAAAATTGCTATAAAAGAGCTTGTTAACACGATACAGTCTTCACTTTTGATTGTATCTCAACCAAACTTATACAGTAGTTAGATATCCATGAGAGCTCGGTTCCTTCCGTAAAACCAGCCAGACTGGATTATGGCCCTTGAAATTGTTCAAATTGCTATAATTGAGCATGTGAACACAATAGAGGCTTTATTTACTATCTGATCTTCACCAAACTTAGATAGTAGTTAAATATTGATGAGAGCTTGGTTCCTTTTGAAAATCAGCCAGATCCGGCAAGACTGGATTATGGCCCATGAAATTGTAAAAATTGCTATAATACAGCTTGTGAACACAAAAGAGCCTCCATTTACTATCCGATCTTCATCATACATACATGCTCTGGATTGAAAATGAGCAAAGAACCATACCAGTAGAGCATAGGCCCTCATGGGCCTCTTGTTTATTGTATCTCAACCAAACTTATACAGTAGTTAGATATCCATGGGAGCTCGGTTCCTTTCGAAAACCAGCCAGATCCGCCTATTTATGACTGGATTATGGCCCTTGGAATTGTGGGAATTGCTATAATACAGCTTGTGAACACAATAGAGCTTCCATTTACTATCTGATCTTCACCAAACTTGGATGGTATTTGAATATTTATGACATATTGGTTCCTTTTGAAAGCCAGTAGAGCATAGGCCCTCATGGGCCTCTTGTTTTAATTCATTTGTAAAATATATCTTTCTGCATGTTTAACATTTATAGCATGAATGATATGCATGCTTTTCTTTTTCAGATTACTTTAAAGAAGACTTAGACCTGTGAATAAGATGCCTGCTGTTACAAAAAGTCAGTCAGTAAAATCGATAGATGCTCCTCAACGGGTTTTTAGCTCACCAGAGCACGTAGTGCTCAAGGTGAGCTATTGTGATCGCCTTTTGTTCGTCGTTCGTCGTCCGTCGTCAACATTTGCTTGTTACTACTCTAGAGGCAACATTTTGCATCCAATCTTTATGAAAGTTTATCAGAACATATATCTTCATAAACTCTAGGCCAAGTTCGAAACTGGGTCATGTGGGGTCAAAAGCTAGGTCACTAGGTCAAATTTAAAGAAAATCTTGTTAACACTCTGGAAGCCACATTTTTGGCTTGAGCATGTTGAAACTTTGTCAAAATGTTTGTCTAAGTAATATCTAGGCCAAGTATAAACTGGGTCATGTCCGGTCAAAAACTAGGTCACTAGGTCAAATGTAAGGAAAATCTTGTTAACACTCTGAAAGCCACATTTTTGGCTTGAGCATGTTGAAACTTTGTCAGAATGTTTGTCTCAGTGATATCTAGGCCAAGTTCGAAACTGGGTCATGACCCATTACAAACTAGGTCACTAGGTCAAATTTATAATTAATCTTGTTAACACTCTGGAAGCCACATTTTTGGCTTGAGCATGTTGAAACTGTCAGAATGTTTGTCTAAGTGATATCTATGCCAATTCCGAAACTGGGTCATGTTTGGTCAAAAACTAAGTCACTAGGTCAAATTTAAGAAAAATCTTGTTAACACTCTGGAAGCAATATTTTTGGATTGAGCATGTTGAACCTATGTCAGAATGTTTGTCTTAGTGATATCTAGGTCAAGTTTGAAACTGGGTCATATCCGGTTAAAAGCAAGGTCACTAGGTCAAATTTAAGGAAATTCTTGTTGACATTTTGGTGAGCGCTCCAGGGCCATCATAGCCCTCTTGTTTTGTTTATGTTAAACAATTAACTCCATGGTTGTGGATATAAGAAAACTATTTTGCTAGTCTTTCAGGGGATAATGCAATAGTATGTGAGAAAATGAATTTTAAAGCCTTCTATTACTATGGCACATTTAAGATGCACTGAGGACCCAGAATGTTCATTCTCTTTTAATTCTTTTAGCTATTATGGTGCATTTAGCAGACAAGCTGGACAAAATTATTATGAAATATGAATTAATGCATTTTGAAGCTTTATATAGGAGGAGTACACTTTCGAACTTTTGCAATTTTACTGTCTGATGCCTGGAATTATTTAAATTTTCAAATGACTAGTTGTTAGAGTGAGAAACCTTTAATTGTAACAGGTACATAGCAGACAAATAATCATTAATGAAGTACATGTATTTTACATTCTGTCCTAAGGACCTTTTGAGCATCATTGTTTTCTGAAGAGCAAAAAGATAAAATAACGATAATTAGAAAACAGCTGAACCAAAACAATACCAAAGCCTACCATCAACAGACATAATTTCTTTACTCTGCTTTCCTGTTGATGGGAATTATGTTTAACTGCAATAGTCATGAGCAATTAATTTTGAGAAAATTTTACATGCTTTATCAGTAGCTTGCATTATAATCAGTCTTAAAAGTTTATCATATTTATATATTTCTTTGGCCTTATCAAGCCATTGTACAGTAGGTAACAGTTACTTGTTGTTTTCTGATATTTGAAATATGGGCTTAATGTTCATGGATTTTTTTAAAACAATCATTCAGTGTATGCTGATGAATAATGTAAAATTGTTCCAGTGTTTCAAATTACTACAATTTGTCATAGGAAATTAACATCACTTTTAAAGTTAAGCACTCTATGTGCGAATTTATAAAATTTTGCAGACAGGAAAGATTAAGATCAGACTACACAGAAGAAATTCAACACTTTGAAGAGTCTACCTCCTTCCCTTAAGGTGCTGAACCACCTGGTGGCTCAGTGGTTAGAGCGTCCGCTTTGGGAGTGGAAGGTTGTGGGTTCGATCCCTGACAATTGACCATTATTTAATGGCAGTAATGGCTTTCCCCCTTGGTGCTTATGATTCCGGGATAGCATTCTGACTGGAAAGCCAGTACCAGGATAAAATGACTGGTAGTACTGATTATAACTTGGATAAGTGAAACTGTCCAATTAATATAACTGAAATACTGTTGACACTACGTTTAACCCTAATCAATCACAATCCCTTAAGGTGCCAACTTTTAATATTTAAGTGCATGTAATACCTTTATCATCTGTTACTTTCCTTTTCTGTGAGCCTGCATGAGAAATGGAAATAAATTAGAAGATAAGTGGAAAGTTATCCCTTTCAATTCAGTTATCTATTTTGAAAGAAATGTACATGTATATGCACTTTAGCTCATTCTGATGAACATGTCTGTTGTTTTATAGTTTTCATTATTGTTATTCTTTCATGTATATATCTTTGATGCCCTGAATTGCTCACCTGAGCCTATTCATGCATTTCAGCAATTAAGAAGCTTAAAAAAGTCTTAGAAAAAAAAAATCTACCCTTGAAAGTAATAAGGCTGAAATGTAGGATCTACATTGTTCAAATGAATTTCCTATACTTTTGACACCTCATAATCCAGTTTTGACCTGTAATATATCTTTGTCATGGAAATTGTTCTAACCAAGTTTTAAGTTGATTAGACTAAAAATGTGGCCTCTAGTGTGTTCATAAGCTTTTTTAGATCACCTAGAGCCAAAGGCTCAAGGTGAGCTATTCTGATCACTCTGTGTCCGTCGTCCGTCGTCCGTCGTCCGTCGTCTGTCGTCCGGCGTTAACTTTTAGCTCTAAACATCATCTCCTCCTGAACCGCAAGAACAATTTCCACCAAACATCACAGGAATGTTCCTTTGGTGGTCCTCTTTCAAAATTGTTCAAAGATTTAAATTCCATTGAGAACTTTGGTTGCTGCGGTATCAGAAAGGGGACAAAATGTCCAAACTTTAAAAATCTTCTCCTCCAAATCTGCCTGTCAGATTCAAATATAATTTGGTAGAAATGTTCCTTGGGTGACCCTCTATAAAAATTGTTCAAGCCATACTGATTAGTCGAAAAACGTGGCAGTCAGGCGGCATCAAAAAAGGGGCAAAATGACAATACTTTAATAAAGCATCCTTATAAAAGTGCTTGTCTGATTTAAAGATAGTTTTGTAGAAATGTTCTTTCATTGATCATCTACATACTTTGTCAAGCCATATTGATTTGTTGAAAGGCATAGCAACCAAGCAGCATCAGAAAAGGAGTAATTAAACTTTTTGCTTCAAATGACATATGGTTATTAGATTTATGGTCTAAGGGAGGTAACACTTGGCAGAGTATTATGCAAGGGCAATCTCCTTCGCAGAGTTGTCGTTCCTTACACTCACCATACATGTATCAGAACATGAGTAAAACGACCAAACTTTAAAATCCTTTTCCTCCATAATCTGCTTGTCAGACTCCAAGATAATTCAGTAGAAAGAATCCTTAAATGCCCCTCTAAAATCAAAGTGCCAATGGCACAGTAGTGGCGATCGTATGGAAAATCCTCACTATTTGCCAAACTGTTCAATTTCTAAAAATATAGGCATATATTATAATGCTCGATCTCCAAACTAAATTAGGCCACACTTTCAGCATTGATTGCTAATTAATTGACTCTAGAGCGTGCAGACGTGTATACATAACGTGTATACACACTAACATCATGTGTCCTTTAAACCTTTGTAAACCAGTCTTATCATCTAGACGCTTTCATATATTTAAACAACTACACAATAAAGCGTTTATAATATTGAGATAACCATGCAGTCTCGCGAGCTATTTATAGAACCTTTTGGAATTTCCAGATTTGAGTTATTTGCAAGGCAGATAGAACGCGCAATGATATTTATTATCTGCCCAATCATGGCGAAGATAATATTTACATATTTTAACTCTATGTAGATAATGTCTCGAGAAAACTCAAATAGTAGTAACAATCTGGTACCAAAGTAGCACTGACATAATTAGTATTAATCACGTCTCTGCATTAATGATGGAACTATAACGGATGTGAGTAAATTAGTTTGCAGTAAGGAAAAAAAATATCAACCGATTGTTCAAAACCGACTATGTAAATATGTTTCGTTGTTGTTGTTTCTGTTAGCATTGTGGCGATTGTCAAACCAATCGCCACAAAAACTGTTCAAGCCATATTGGTTTATATTAAAAACAGATCAAGAAAGGTGCAAAATGACAAAAACTTAATAATTCATTTCTAATTGAAGTTCTTGTTAGATTTCAAGATATAAATGACCTTTACTTATAAGCTGTTTCTTGAGAAGTGTTCACTCCTTGAAGTTCTAATTGCACTCCTTGATCTTTTTCCCAGATATTTCTACTAATTTACTATCAATCAGGTGATCGATTTAGGGTCATCTTGGCCCTCTTGTTTAGCTCTACTGGCCAAAGGCCAGAAGGGCTTATGTCGTGGTGATACGTCCGTTGTCCGTGCGTACGTCTGTAAACAATTTCTTGTTAACACGATACAGTCTTTATTTTTGATTATAACTCAATCAAACTTATACCATGTATACAGTAGTTAGATATCCATGAGAGCTCGGTTCCTTTCTTAAACCGCCCATGCATGACTGGATTATGGCCCTTGAAAATGTCAAAAAATTGCTATACTATAGCTTGTTAACACAACAGTCTTTATTTTTGATTGTCACAATAACGCCTTCAAGATCCAAGCCAGTAGAGCATAGGCCCTCATGGGCCTCTTGTTTTTATTTAACGTAGTGACGTAATTTTTTAATTAATATGACCAATTTCACACTTGATTGAAATTTTGACAAGGATATGATTATGACAAAGTAATCAGTGAATTAGGCCAAAAATATGGGCTCTAGAGTTCTCTCAAGCATTTTGTGTGATTTGACCTTGTGACATAATTTTGGACCATGCATGATCCAGGTTTTGTCAAGGACGTCATTCCGACTAAGGTATAAGTCAATTAGGATGAGAATGTTGCCTCTAGAGCATTAGTAGGCTTTTTCTAACATTTGACATGGTGACCTACTGTTTTGCCCCACATGACCTAGTTTCGCAATTTATTGAGAATTTTACAAGAACATCATCTTCACTTAGTATGAAGTTAATTAGGTTGAAAATGTGGCCGCTAGAGTGAACACAATATTTTTCTGTGCTTTGAGCTGGTCACCTACTGTTTGATCCACAGGATCCGGTTTCAAACTTCAAACAAACTGATATTTGTCTTGAACATCATTTTGACAGAGTTTGAAATTGATTGAGTGGACAATTTAGCCTCTACAGTAAACACAAACTTCTTCTATAATTTCACATCATGCCATTAGTTTAGCCCCATATGAACCATGGTTGATTAGGCTAAAGTGTGGCCTATACATTAAACTCAAGGTTTATATGAGATTATTCAATTATTTCACCTAGTGACATACTCGTTGACCCTACATGACCCAGTTTCAAAATAATCTGAGTTAATAAGACAATCATTCTGACCATGCATCATGAAAAGGTGACCCCTAAAATGCACACAATGTCAAAATTTGACACCATATGCCAGATACTGCACAATAAATCATCTCAATCACTTTGTGCTCAGATGAGCTAAAGAAATATAAAATTTGATTTTCCCATGTAAATATATCATATTTCAAAAAGAAAAGGATATGTCATGTTTACCTTTCTCTCCTGTTTCCAATCCTCCATCTATTCCATAGACTGTTACTTTGGGTAACAAATTAAGCACCTAGTGAAGAAATTAATATAATTACTTTGCAGTCTTGCCAACAAATGTCATATCAGGACTACTACTACTTCTTCTAATTATATTGCTAACACTTCTTATTATAATACTTCTTCTTATAATGCTACTTCTTTTACTACTACTTCTACCACTACTACTACTACTACTACTACTACTACTACTTCCTATTACTACTATTTCCTACTACTACTTCTACTACTTTTATTTCATCATACTACAACTATTTCCTACTACTACCACCACTGCTATTACCATCAATACTATTTTACTAAATAAAATCATGGTATAAATTTGTTTTCACTGAGTTTCTTGCTTTACATGATAAATAGAATCTTACATTTCTGTTATCATGCTATCAATTTTTAAAAGTCATTGACTATAATTATTTGGTAAACTTGTTTGATAAAAATGATAATAAATGAGCACTTGTGTAAGATTATCAATATATAGCTTATTGACAGTATGTATCATTAAATTGATTGAGTAGTATAACAAACCTTTAAATCAATATCGTTTAATTCAAGGGACCGTTTTACTGGTCCACGGCCACTCATCCCAATGGCCTTCTGCCGCTCCTGTTCCTTTTTCTTTGTTCTACTCTGTAAAAACAAATTTAATAGCCTTTGCAAAGACTGTACAAATATTTATGCCACTGAATACTTAAGTATTCATTGCAAAGGAAAATTCAGTTAATCATTGAATTATCTACCTTATATTTTAGTTTAACTCTTCAACACATGAAGTTGCAGCAGACCACTTAAGAAACAATATAGGGCAATATTTATTTTTTGCCTCAATGTTTTCCACTTTATTGTCCCCCGCTTTCGCGAAAGCGCGGGGACTATTAGTTCTCATTCGTCAGTCAGTCCGTCACGCTGTCACACTTTCGTTTCCGGGCTATTTCTCTGCAACCGCTTTTTGGAATTTGATGAAACTTCATAGGAAGGATCACCACCAAGTGTAGATGCGCATATCGTGTTTGCGTTCCGGTTGGATTATTTTTCACGGAGTTATGGCCCTTTACCCCTATGTATGACTAAATTCATTTCCGGGCTATTTCTCTGCAACCGCTTTTTGGAATTTGATGAAACTTCATAGGAAGGATCACCACCAAGTGTAGATGCGCATATCGTGTTTGCGTTCCGGTTGGATTATTTTGCACGGAGTTATGGCCCTTTACCCCACCATCAGGCTATGTATGACTAAATTCATTTCCGGGCTATTTCTCTGCAACCGCTTTTTGGAATTTTATGAAACTTCATAGGAAGGATCACCACCAAGTGTAGATGCGCATATCGTGTTTGCGTTCCGGTTGGATTATTTTTCACGGAGTTATGGCCCTTTACTCCACCATCAGGCTATGTATGACTAAATTCATTTCCGGGCTATTTCTCTGCAACCGCTTTTTGGAATTTTATGAAACTTCATAGGAAGGATCACCACCAAGTGTAGATGCGCATATCGTGTTTGCGTTCCGGTTGGATGATTTTTCACGGAGTTATGGCCCTTTACCCCACCATCCGGCTATGTATGACTAAATTCATTTTTCCGGGCTATTTCTCTGCAACCGCTTTTTGGAATTTGATGAAACTTTATAGGAAGGATCACCACCAAGTGTAGATGCGCATATCGTGTTTGCGTTCCGGTTGGATGATTTTTCACGGAGTTTTACCCCACCATCCGGCTATGTATGACTTAATTCATTTCCGGGCTATCTCTCTGCAACCGCTTTTTGGATGATTTAATTTTCCATATAATTTAATGAGGTCAATCTGTTTAGACTTCACAAATACAACTGACATATTACTATAAACAATAAAGCCTTCTCTAGACAGAAAAGACAGTTACAATATGCCAGGAAGCGTTGCAACCCAACCAATAAAACCCCCAAAGCGGGGGACCATAATTCTCTGAATTTGCTTGTTAATTATATAAATATTTATATTGTTTCTAACTTTGCATATTTTTGTTTAATCTTTGAAAATTTGATGCAGGTGGTGAAGAGTTAATGGAATGTTGCAAAGTTATGGAGATTGTTTACACTTTCTTAATTCCGCAAAAATGTATATAAATGATGTATTGTCTGTAAATGTTAAGATAAGTAAGGGAAACATATTTGAAGTATGAACAATTATCTGTTTGGTTGTAGACCAAATTACAAGCTCATGACGGGTAACATTTCATATCTAAATTGACTCATTATCTGTTTATCTTACTACATTTATAATCTAGTATTCATGTGTTGCCTTTATGAATATCTATTCAGAGGTCCAGATAAGGAGGAGTATTCAGCTCTTTCCCCCACAATTTCTCTCTTATTATTAAAGCAAACCCTATGTTGTGGGTACTCAAAAGAGGCTGAGACGATTCTTTTGAGTACCCACAACATAGGGTTAAATGTTCAAATAAGGATTTTGCTGCTGATCTTAAGTGATCCTTTTGTTGCTGATAATTTAATATAAATGAAATATTATTACACATTAAATTTGAGCAATATTTCCTTTGGTCACAATATTTTCAACAGTAATTAGTAGAAATATTTAAAAGTTGCAAGAATTTTCAGATTTAATTGAGGAGTTAATTGAATGTTATTTTCACAATCAATTTTTTTTGGTTCAGGTTAAATATTTGTATCATGTGAATGGTTTGTGTTGATGATCAGACTGTAATTATTTACAGACTAATTTCAGCACACACATTTCACTGATTGTAACTGTCATATTTAGGACTGAAAGGTTTATTTTGTGTTTTGTACAATCAGCTTGTGTTTATAATTGTTGTTTGCCATATTTGTAAATGACTAGCTAGCAAGATAAATCTAGAAAATATTTAAACCTATCCAGGTTTTTAGCTTATTCTTGTTGATCCAATTCTGCATTGGTAGGTGCACTGACAGCCGTGATATGACCAAAGATGTTGAAAGCGGCGTTAAACTCCAAACAAACAAACAAATCTGATTTGAAACCAAACAATCAGCCTTCTACATACCTTATCAAAATGAAGTTATAACACGGATAAATATCCATGTATCATATATTATAATTATGCTTAACGGTGTGAACCAAAGACAATGTGAGCACGGATGATTTGTACTACTTTTTCAGAAAAAAACATAAAACATCATGTCATATAATGTTATGTTTTGTTCATGTTTTTGAATGACAATACATTGCATAGAGGCCCTTATCATGCATTGAGTGTCACAAAGCTTGTCTAATTAATATATATATATGAAAACAGTTAAGAAATAATTACTTTCTTTTTAGCTTACTTTCAAATCTGACCATTTTTTCAATATTTCCTCTTTTGTTCTGTCTGCTCCCCCAACAGCATTTACTCTGCAGTTTATAAAGGATTGTTTGTGATTGCTGACAAGTTTTTTATTCAACTAACATATGTATTGTCAAGTAAAGGATGAAAAAAACTCATTACTTTTTCATAGATAAACCAATCGGATTGATCGTGATATCGGAAAGAATTGTATAGAATCTTCCAGTAGAAAAGGATATGTTACATTTCCTCTGTTTGAATTTAAAAAAGACTTTCATAAACCAGGGACAGTGTATATATGTATACACTGTTCCTGCATAAACATACACTTGGCCGGGTAGCTCAGTTGGTAGTGTATCTGACTTGTGATCTGTAGGTCACAGGTTCGATACCCGGTTGAGGCGAACATTCTTTCGGACGATTTTTCCCATTGCCTCTCACCTCTGATTTATGTGAGAAAGTAGTCAGTGCCTTCGAAAGAATGTTGTGCAAGTACTGGTGTGGGAAAGCCAGGAAAACATGGGTAGGTGCACTGACCGCCATGATATGACCAAAGCTGTTGAAAGTGGCCTTAAACTCCAAACAAACAAACAAGCATAAACATACAAAAAAAGTAACATCGAAAAAATTCACTTCATCAGTGATTTTTTTTTTACCTGCGAGTCCCGAGGCCGAGTCCTTGACCCTTGAATATTGATGGGGACCCATGATTTTGAAAGTTTGGAGTGTCAAAATGTAAACTATCAGTTCCAGTGAAAACGTCTGTAGATCTACGTTGTCATATCTTTTAACTATTTTGTAAAGTACGACCTACTAGGATACTTTCATTTCTCAAATTAACAATGCTTCATATATCAAGTAGAAAAAACATACAGATGAAAGTCATTACGACGAATGGGTATTTGAAGGCAGATGAATGTTTCCAATAATGACGACCGTCGTCAAATGTTTACTTACGATAAAACAATCTCCTCCATGCACCGGTTTTTCTCCTGCGTAGTTATATCTTGGGAGAACCTGGAGGAAAGTACGGAATGGTGTGTTTCCATTCCGCAAACCAATTCCTCCAGTTCTCTGAAGCTCCAGTTGGTCTTGCGTTTTTCTGACATTTACTGTTCGTCTGCTGTCACTTTTGACAGTTGGAGCGAACTTAGCAGGTGCGCGTTACGTCATCCAGCGGTCACATAATATTTACTTGTTCGTAAGAATCGGTTCGACGTATTTGCGATTTTGTAGCTAAAGTTGCGATTTGTTTGATGAAACGGTAACTGCGATAGGTCGCAAAGTAGGTCGCAATTTCTGCGAGATGCGATTTTCTGTTATCGCATCGCAAAAATTTGATGAAACGCTGTCCAGGCCCCTTCCCCTTTTTCAGAAAAAAAACCCTGACTTGAAGAAGAACCAAACATAATAATTTCCCCTTTGTTTTACTTGTATTAAACAGCCAAAGGGTGACTGCTTAAGACAAGTACTATCTGTGTTTCACTATGTATACAAATGTTTGTTTGTAAATATTGCATGTATACTAAAATGTAAATATTAGGCCTACATAATAAAATGTGTTCAACCTAAACGAAAAACTGAACAACATGGTTATGAACACATAAAAAAGTGACGCAGACTGTTCTGAGTCTCTCCTGCTTGTAATAAACCGATAGTCCGTTTTACTGCGTTGAGACTTATTTATCAGGGGACTGAAATGGCCGTCTTCTATTTGACCCTTTCCCACATACAGACGCTATCTGACACCGTTGCAGTCAGACGACATTTTAAAACATTGTTGCAAAAGGAGAATTTGCTCGTGATGAGAAATTTCCCCTGTTGTCACAATATGTTCAACTCTATTCAATAGTATAACTTTTCATTGTGTGACTTTTGCATATATTTTGCCTAGATGATTTCAAAGTCGTCTGATGCAGAATTTGTTGTATGTTAGAAAGAGAAATTGAGCAGAGTCAGTTGATTGGTTTCTTCATTGAGGAATACCCGTTGGTCAAGTGGTATCCCCGCTGGTTGAGTGGTATCCCCGCTGGTCGAGTGGTATCCCCGCTGGTCGAGTGGTATCCCCGCTGGTAGAGTAGTATCCCCGCTGGTCGAGTTGTATCCCCGCTGGTCTAGTGGTATCCCCGCTGGTAGAGTGGTATCCCCGCTGGTCGGGTGGTATCCCCGCTGGTTAAGTGGTATCCCTTCTGGTAGAGTGGTATCCCCGCTGGTCAAGTGGTTACCTCGCTGGTCGAGTGGTATCCCCGCTAGTTGAGTGGTATTCCCGCTGGTCGAGTGGTATCCCCGCTGGTTGAGTGGTATCCTCGTTGTTCGAGTGGTATCCCCGCTGGTCGAGTGGAATCCCCGCTGGTCGAGTGGTCTGCGTCGGGGATTAAGAACCAGGTGTCCCGGGTTTAATCCCAAGAGGGGACGGTACTGGAAGCGGTGTCAAACCCCAATATAACAAACCAACTTTCTTTATTGAATCTCCAGTTCTAGTATTTTGTCAAAAGATGTATATTCGATAAACTGACATGTAGATGGACAATGTAGGATCTGAGCACAGACTGGCCTTAGACCTCACTGTACGCAGATGCATTAAGACACCCCACCCCCTCCGCTAGATGCAGCTTTTATGTAATCATTCAATGTATCTGTCATTTGTGTTACTTCATTTCTAGACTCCTTGAAGAAGTTGGGTAAAGGTGGTCAAAAGAATCCATATCTAGACGAATTCCTGGACAAACATTCTCAACCAAAGATCAAATGGGATGGCAGAAACTTCAACTTGAACATAGACGAGCGTCGCCCATTTGTACCTCCAATAAGAATGGCTCCTTTTCCGTCGACGGGAGAACCATGGCCAATGCCTAGACAATTTACACAGACGCAGGACCGAGTACTAAAGATGGATTCTAATAGTTTCAGAATTAACGTTTTAAACAAATCGTGTGACATCTTGGAGGCGGCCATTAAACGATACACAGAGATAATTTTAAAGCGCACCCTACCGGAACCCTACCTTTTCCCCTTCAATTACAACCAGAAAACAAAAAACGACCGTAAAAAGCAAGAAGACGAAAAGTATAAACAAACATCGGCCATGAGAAATCTGGAGATATCTGTGTTGGAAGACGATCAGAAATATCCGCATGTCGATATGGATGAGTCCTGTAAGTTCTTATATATTTACAGAAGACTTGATAAAGGGGAGTATACTGGACTTTTCCCACAATATTTCTGTTATTACTGAACAAAATCCTATGTTGTGGGTACTCAAAATAATTGTCTCACTAAGACGATTCTTTTGAGTACCCACACCATAAGGTTTGAGTGTCAAATAAGGATTTCAGAACATGCTATATGCCCTTTATCTCGAGCTCTGTATAATTCGACAATCAAAACCCTTCCCACATATTATAGGTCTGAGGCAGACGACTTTGATAATGGCCAGACAAGCATAGGACACATCTTTATTAATGAATGTATGTTAATAATAAAGTTGTGTATAGCCTCATTGTTGACCTCTATGTGCCAATTTTCAAACAAAGGGCTAAAAATACCTTTAAGTGATTCAATTTATATAAATACAGTCAAACTTGTGTGAGCAGTCATATGCGATTAGCGGTCACCGGCGTTAAACGGTCACTTTAAATTCCTCCCAACCAATTATACTCTATTAACTGCCTTGATCAGCGGTCCCCTTTGAAATGCGGCCAGTGGCCACACTAATTGGTCGAGGTTAACTGTAATCTTATTGTGATCAACGGTCAATCAACACACAACTTAGATTCGCAAGGGGTTAAATTAGCGGTTTTAATACATGTATACAGGTAATAGAGCATACTGTGACAATGACATTATCAGGTTTTTTCATAAGCGTAAGCTGTTTACATGTTAGATCTAGGGTACCGAAAACTGCCGACGTGTTCCGAATGATAGTTGCATGATTCATCAACAAGAAGTTGCGATTTGGGTTTCTTTTCTGTTTACGATGTCGGACAAAATTGATAAATTGAAAAAGATATTTATGAGCGTTTTAGACCGAAAGTACATTTATATGTTAAAATTAAGTTAATGTCCACTTTAAAGCCCCAAGTCAATTTATATTCCCATTTCCATTTTAAATCTAAAGATTATCAAGTAAAATTTTGTATAATATATGTAGACGTAGATTCGGATGCTATTTTTTCCGGATACGTTATTTGGCGAATTTCAAAGTGAAGTAAAAAAAAAAGACAACAAATCTGAAGCAGGTGACTTCAAATGTCGAGGCAAACATTTGGGAAATCCCATAAATGAAAGTATAATATAGAATTGAAAGAAGTGTGGCAAAAGAAAAAAATGCTCTTCATCATGAGCAACTTCCCCCCCCTTTGTCACAATGTTTTAAAAAGTTGTCGGTTCCGGATGGGTCAAAACGCGTGCAGGAAATGAGTGAACGGGACAATGGTGAAAAATTTCCTCAGTGTGTCCTTTGTTCATTATGGGTCGATCTATTATTCAGGGACCTGCAATACTTCTCCTGCAGGTATCATTATGGTTAAATTCCACAGTCGTTAATGCTTCAAATGTTATCACATAGATATGAGTGTATGCTTCCCAACCGTCGATTGTCCAATTAAGTTTAAAATGATTGAAATGTGTTACAGTGCAGAGAATTTGATCAAAGTTAATACAGTCTCAAATATGTGCTTCTTGTTTATCCTATTTTATTATAAAAAATTTTCCTTCAAATTTTCATACCCCCTGAAATTAAATCTTACCCCCAGATTTTCAACCCAGGGGGTAAGTTTACCCTTATAGAAAAATCATTAAATGTGAGTGGGAACACTGAAAATGCTTTAACCCTTTACCACATACAACACATCTGCAACAGACAACTTTGAAAACAGTTACCAAAATCTGAAAAATCTCCAGAAAAGATTGCTTAAAGGCGTATCGTCGGTGTGTTGCTGCGCATCTTTTTTGCGCATGTCCATTCCGATTCATTTTAGTGCTTTGCTCTTTTATGCTCATTGCGCTCAATTAAATTATGAAACTGTCAATATCCGGAACACGATATCAACACGGTGTAATTTCGGTGTAAAATCATTATGTCCGCGCTAGCTGTAGGCTAAAGAGTGGCAGATTTTTATCTTTTAAACGTGCAGAAAGCGAAAGCAATCGCTATCTTTTCAAAAGATTGACGGAAACTTGCATCGATACTGGATAATCGGTATCGGATTCGCCGCAAACTAAGCGGAAAACATGCCGGAAAGGAGAATTGTAGACTAGAACTCGTTTACTTGGAAGATCAGCTTGTTTGTGAAGACTGTGTGAAATAACACTATCTAAAGTAATATTTCTCCTGAAACCAGACATGGCTACGGCTCGTTATAGTATGTGGAACTTTAAATACTGTCGAAACAACCAAACGACACCAGCCGAGCAAGGGGCAACTTTAGTTTAGGTAACTTACTAACTATTAAAAATTTATTTATAATTTTTTATGATGTTATTATTTTATGAGTTTACAAAAATTGAAGGGGGTGGGGGGTTCGTCTGACAGTCATTTAACTGATTTTTATCTTGATGTATTATCAAATTGAACACATTTAAATTTTAGTTAAATTTCAATGAATTTTTCCAAGGATTCATGAATAAGTAAACTGTCGCTGTGATATAACCAGTGACATAGATAAGATATTATCTATGTCCCTGATATAACTGAAATAATGTTGAAAACGGCATAATACCCCAATAAAACAAAGCCAACTTATTGTCAATGTAGCCTGTAGAAATCAGTGTGTTTTTTATGCTGTTTTGTGACCAGGGCCCTTTCAATTACGAAAATAGTGACATGTAAAATGTGATGAAAGTCAGCTTTTATGAAATTTAGGCCTACTTTTGTGAAAAAAAAGAGGTGTCTTTTGATTGTGAATGGGTCCCCAATTTGGGTTATGAGATAACACTTTAGAAATAAAACATACACACAAAATATTCTATCATAGTCATAAATTAGTACAAATGTGTTTATATGTCTTAAGTAGATTGCAATATGATTTAGTTAACATTATATATTATATCAAAGCCAGGTAGTTATCAACCTCTTTGTTCTATTTTTCAGTACTGTAGACAAGACTCCATATATTCAATTCAAATATGACATGGGTTCACAGAAGGGTGGATCAGATGGAGCTATATAGAGTGACTGCCACTCTAGTGGGGAGCAAGTCGGGAAAATGGGTTGCATTTTGACTTGGATCTCAAGACTATAAACAATGTAGCTTTCATGAAAGTAAAGGTGAATCAATGCCCATCCATCAGTGTTGAAGAAACTGGCATGATAGTTCTAAATCTTTGGAACCGGATGTGGCGCGCTGTCTTGTGCTCGACAAAGATAATAGGAATATGAATGTCTATGTCGTAATTATGGATGACGATGCATCAACCATGGTGAAAATTCAAGAAACAGTTTCCCATTTTGTAAACAGATGGTCAGACATAAACCACAAGACAAGAAAAACATGAAGGAAACCAGTTGTACAATTTACTGAAAAAACTCTTTTAACTACTCAAGTCAAGAAGTATTTTCAAAAGTGATTTAGTAAGGCTGTAATGCAGAATAAGTGTGATCCATATGCGCTTGCTAGATCTTTAAATCTAACTGTCCCAAACTCATTTGGAAAGCAGAGCCTATCAAACTATTCCAATTGTTTCCCTTCGTTTGACTATCATGAGTCTGCTGTAAGATCAGGGTGGTTTTCACAGAGCACTGTTACTCACCTACAGACCTGAGATGTTTTCTTATGCTAAATTGCTTCTGCAGCAGTCGACTTAAACATTGTGATAAAAGGAGAAATTGTTCAAATTGAGCAATTTCTTCTTTTCAGTTTTGTCACAATGTTTTCAACTGTTTTCAGTATAAAGCATACCTACATTTATAGAGACTTTCTATGTTTTTTACCCAAATGTTATCAAAGTTGTCTGCTGCTGATTTGTTGTATGTGGGAAAGGGTTAACATGCCTATTATCTGGAAAACTATGTGTGTCCGCCTTTTTACCCGCTCACAGTATATCATGGTTGAGTGCATGTGGGCTAGGCACATTTTCTTAACCTAGTATCTATGTGACCCTGCTAGTACTGATTTGAAAAAACATGTATCATGTATAAGTGAACTGCGCTGGGATATAACTGAAATTTATACTGTTGAAATGGTGTAAATCTCAATTATAAATATAATTATTAATTTATAGTATGTTTATTTTAAGGTTGATGTATGAACTTTGACATCTTGCTCATAATACTTTTTGTTGAACAAAGTTTCCCAAGATATTTTTTTGTTTACATGACATTCACCCATTCTTGTAATGCTCTACAGATAAACATTGTGAGTAACTTTGCAGAAGAAATGTTCATTTTGAATAACATAAAACTGTAATTTGTTCCTATGTTGTGAACCTGCATGTTTCACTATTTTTTTTGCCGATGGATATGTGTACAGACACTGTTTTCTGTATTTCTACATGCACAAAATGAAACAGTTTCAATAGCATATTTGAGTATCATTCTGTGAGAACCAGACTGAAGGTGTTTGTGACTAGCATAGATTCTGACCAACCTACACCTCTGTGCAACTTGATCTGATTGATCAGATCATATGCATGCTCAGACTGCTGTTTATTGTAGAAAGTTATTGATGTTTTCAAGTGGTCACTGGATATATGATACAATCAGTCATGCATTGGTATGTAATTAATTTCTCTGATGTGTTTATTATGAAAAGTTAACAAATGAAAATACCGCATCAAGGAAACAGCCCTGCAGCAGTTCTGATTGCTCGCATGAGCGAATAACTAGAACTGCTGCTATGCTGCTTTAAAAAGGCAGTTTTGATTCTTGCCAACAGCAGGTCATGGTAGATTGCCTGTAGGCAAGGCACGTTTTCATAGCCTAACTAATGAAATTGTATTATGTATAAGCAAACTGTTGCTGGGATATATTAAACCGAAATACTGTTGAAATGGCATGAAATCCCAATTATAAACAGAAACCATACAGAAACCATATTATTTGTTGTTGAAGGTTGATGTATGAATTTTGAAATATGTTGACACTAGGAGTATGAACTGAAAAATGTTTAAGAGTACACTGTGCATACCCAGCTTAGAGCAATATTGTCTTCTGATCTTGGTCTACTCAATTTGTCAGTGTTTTAGACACTCACTTTATTATTATGAGTAATGGTAATATCTAGCTAATCTCCCCAAAAGTTATATTTAAAAAAAAGAAAATTAATGAAAGATTGATAAATTCATACTTTCTCTGTGTCTAGAACTGATGACCTCACAATATAGTTGATTACCACCAATGTTAGTCTGAGCATGACATAAGGTTTTTTGATTTGAAAAAGATCAGATGCCACATCATAGGTTATACTAAGATATATTTTTGTCTAGATATGTTTGTATAGTCTTCTGCTGTAGTAACCTTGTATGTTTGACAGTTTAGTGGGTTATGTTTTCACTTAACAACACTGATAGAATCTTAAATGTAATTTGTTTGTAATAATGAAGAAAACCAATAGTTTTTTTACTTCATTGAACACAGCTTTTATTTAGGTATGCTTGTAACAAATTATACAAAAACTATTTTTTGCAGAAATGCAATACCCCTTTCCCACTTGCAGAGCATTTTGAGGCATTTGCACTTGATGACTTATGAACACATTGTCACAAAGGGATAACTTGCTCATAGTGGGCAATATGTTTGCAACAATGTTTTCAACTCTTTTCTTCTATGCTACTTTCATTAACACAGACTTTCCATATTTTTGTCTGAATTTCTGCTGCAGGTTTGTATGTGGGAAAGGGGGTCATTGAGGATTTCGTATTGACCTGTTGCCTTCTTTTCCTAAAGAGGTACTTTTTGTTTTTGTTATTTAACCAATGTGAAATACATCATTAAAATTTTTCCTGGTAATATGTACAGCAACTAGTGGTTTATTTGCTTAACCTTTTCCCACATACAATGATTGAATGCTATAATTTCTTCTTTTGTCGCAATGTTTTCAAAGGCTGTCTGCTGCAGAGGCGTCAAAATAAGTTGAAATGAATGTGTGTATTTCAACATAATTCATGCGAAACAGTGAGAGTTATTGAAGATATGTATAGACTAGAAGATTTTCAAATTTGTAATTTTTCCTAAAAAAAAATTCTTAAAGGGAGATAATTCAATGTGTAATTTAGCGAAAGAACAAAGCCAACAGTGTTTTGTTTTGTTTAATTCAACAACCCATTTAACAAGTTTATTGATATGAGAAATATTGAAAAAATATCTCCACTAAAAAGCCTTTAATTTTTAATTGATTTTTTGTCGGGCTATTATTAAAAACAAATCATAAAGGGAGATAATCCAATGTAAAACTCAACTATTAAGCACTGCAACCATTGTTTTAATCTTCATTCAAGAACCCTTATAACCAGTTATTCATATTACAAATTTATCAAAAAAATACTGTCCTAAGAGATATTTAATTCAATATTGTATGTTTCCTGGCCTAATTTTATGAAAAAAAATCATAAAGGGAGATAATTCAATAGGAAATATCTCTGTAATTAGCACCGCGACCTATATATTTTTTTCATTCAACAACCCTTATAATAAGGTGTTCATATGAAAAGTATTAAAAAAATCTGTCCACTACAATTTTTTAAATTCCAACATTTGTATTGTACCCGTGTTTAATTTTATACAAATTTTATCATGGTGGCCATCTTGAATTATTGAATATAAAGTGTTTTAAAATAGAAATATTTTAAAAATTGGTCAATATTGATGAAGTTGACACATGCTTGATTCCTGTAATATGAAATAAAAACATGTTGATATATAAATGTATGTGTTTGTGTTCACTGGTATGAAATAGTGTTGTTTCTCTACATTCCGTTATATTTCCTTAAACTGAGCACATATATGGGTTTTAAAAGAGTGCATAGCAAAAAAAGTAGAACCGCGACCCATTGTTTTGAATGTTGTTTTGAGTTAGTCTTTGAGTAAGGAAGCTCTGGACAAAATTTAAGAAAATTCTGTCCATTGGAAAAATTCAGAGGATACGCCTTTAATTGTTAAATAAAGTTGAAAACATTGTGGCTAGAGGAGAAATCTAGCTTCATGATTAATTTCACCTTTAGCCACAATGTTTTTAAAAGTCGTCTGCTGCTGTTGCGTCAAAGTGCATCTTCTGCAGGTGAGAAAGTGTTGACCAAAGATGAAGCGATAAAGTCATAAAACATGCCTGGGATACATTGATCACAAACAACCCATAATCGAGTTCTATATATAGTGTCTCGTAGATACGTCGTAAATCTTTCCAAATCTTTCCAACATACGCCTTTCAATGCATCAGCAGCAGACGAATTTTGATTTTGTTTTTAGCAATTTCTCCTTTTTGCTCTCAACCTTTTTAGCTCACCTGAGCTTTGCTCAAGGTGAGTTATTGTGATCGCCTTTTGTCCGGCGTGCGTCGTCCATCGTCCGTCAACTTCTTCTCCTCAGTAACCAGTAGGTCAATTGGGATGAAACTTCCCAGAAAGCATCCTTTCAATGACGTCACCAGATTTCCTTCAAATTTTTTGCAGAATTCTGGTTTCCATGGCAACGAAATGAAAAAAACTTCAAAATTCTTCTTCTCCCAAACTGGTTGGCAGATTTTCAAATAATTTTGTAAAAATGTTCCTTGGATGACCCTCTATCAGATTCCTTCAAGCCATGTTGATTGGTCGAAAAACAACATGAAAACAGGTGAGCGATCCAGGGCCATCATGGCCCTCTTGTTTCAATATTTTCATTAAAACGAAGTATTTTCCACATTTATGCCTGGATAATTTCAAACATGTCAGCTGTAGATGTTTTTGTATGTGGGAATGATTTAAAAAAAAAGGAGAAACAGCTTTCATACTTTCATTTATAGAGATATTTGTAGTATTTTTTCCTCGATGATTTCAAAGTCGTCTGTTGCAGATTTGCGGTGGGAAGTGTTAATCAAAATACATAATACACCCTGTATAACCAAGTCATATTAGACCCTTTCCAACCTACATTAAATCTGCAGTGTGTCGTATACATTTGGGAAAGGGCTAATACAATACAATACAATACAAATCAAATTATGTGCAAACACAAAAACTTATGTTCATAGGGAGACATGGTTTTTTAAAGAAGAACAATTTTTTTTTAATATTTAACATCGTGAACATTTATGGGGACGAACCTGAGTCTTTTCAAATAAGCAAAGTAAATTGATTTTGATATTCAAGTATTGACAATAGCGATATATATACGTGATTTCAAATAGTCCTTCACATATTGACTTTTAAATGGAATTAGCGACAAAGTTCAAAGAATAAGGGGAGCTATTGTACCCCGGCGTTGGTTAAAGTTTTTGTGCAAGCTAGCAATTACCCTTATAAATTACATACTTACAACTTCATAGCAAGTTGGTGATGCCAACACAGTTTGGAGTCAAAGGTCAAGGTCACTGTAACTTTCTATATATAGAAACAGTTCATGGTTAAAGTTTTTGTGCAAGCTAGCATTTACCCTTATAACTAACATACGCCTAGGCCTATGGTCTTTAAACTTTGTATGGACATTCTTCATAGCAAGTTGGTGATGCCTATAAACTTTGGAGTCAGTAGGTCAAAGATCAAGGTCACTGACCTTCTATATGGAAACAGTTCATGGTTAAAGTTTTCGTGCAAGCTAGCATTTACCCTTATAACTAACATACACTTAGGCCTGTGAAGTTGGTTTTGCCTAGAGAGTAATGGTTAAAGGTTTTGTGAAAGCTAGCATTTACCCTTATAACTTACATACGCCTAGGCCTATGATGTTCAAACTTGGTATGAACATACATGATCATAGCAAGTTGGTGATGCCTAGAGAGTTTGGAGTCAATAGGTCAAAGGTCAAGTTCACTGTGACCTTCAATACAGAAACATTTCTTGCTTTAAAACTACTGATTGCTTAGGCCTATGACCCTGAAACTTAGTTTGGGTAATGGTCATGATCAGCACTTTACTAAAACAGGTCATGGGATCATAAGGTCAAAGGTCAAGGTCACTTTGGCCTTTAACGAAAAAAAACACTATTTTTATACGACCGTTTCTTAAAAACGGTACGTATTATGGTATGGTCATGTCCGTCCGTCCCTCCGTCCGTTTGGGTTTTCCGCACTTTTTTCTTACATACTTTGAGCTATTGAGCTGAAATGTTGTACAAGGCTTTGTAGTGAGGTGTCACAGATCAAGTTCATATTTCCTGGGATTTCGTCAATTTTTGAATGAGTTATGCCCCTTTTTGGACTTTAATAGAATATTTGTCAATTTCAGCATGAGTTACAAAGAAGTTCCTGACGGGCGTATTATGTACCGTTTGCATTACTCTTGTTTGCAATAACTTTGAACTTGTTGCATATGGACATACATCATAGCAAGTTGGTGATGCCTTGAGAGTTTGAGGTCAATGGTCAAGTTCACTGTGACCTTCAATACAGAAACATTCCTTGCTTTAAACCTACTGATTGCTTAGGCCTATGAACCTGAAACTTAGTTTGGGTAATGGTCATGATCAGCACTTGACTGAAACAGGTCATGGAATCCTAAGGTCAAAGGTCAAGGTCACTTTTACCTTTAACGAAAAAACCACTATTTTTTGCAATAACTTTGAACTAGTTGCATATGGTGCAAATTGTTGCCCTATGATTAAAGGTTTGCGTGCAACTACATTAAGAGTCCATATCTTATTAACTACTTGATGCATTCCATTGAAACGTTATACAACCCTTCCCAACCATCACACCTATGAAAATAATCAAGTTAAATAACTCTATCCTGCATATAATGCAAATTATCACCCTTGTGACATTGTGGTTAATGTTTAGCATGCAACTACATTAGAGTCCATTACCTCAGTAATCAAATAAGCGGTGGAATAGTCGAGCATGCTGTCCTCCGACAGCTCTTGTTATTTCTTATTATGAATCAGGCTTCTGTTTTATGCGATTTCGAATAGCAGTTTATGTAGATCAAGTTTGGATTGAACATACACATGATGGTATAAGCTGCATGAATTCACAACGGTACTTGCCAGACGAAACACATCTACAGCAGACGACTTTGAAATAATCAATTACGCTACAAAGTTTTCAAAAATCTCCTGCTATAAATATACTGCGTCTACGTGTGAAAAAATGTTAACTGTTAACCCTTTCCCTCATATAGACGCTTTCTGACACCTCTGCTGCAGACGGCTTTTTGAAAACATGGCGACAAAAGAAGAAATTGCTCAAAGCAAGCAATTTCTCATTGTGTCACCCTGTTTTCAACTCGATTCAATTATTGTACTTTCATTTAAAGGGAGTTTCCAAAATATGTTTGGGCGCCTGCTGCAGAAGTGTTGTATGTGTTACTGTTTAATCATTGTTTATTTCCAGATTCATTGACGATAAAACCCGACACGGTAAAGCTGGTAGCCAATCACGTTAACGTTTAATCATTGTTTATTTCCAGATTCACTGACTGTAAAACCCGATACGGTAAAGCTGGTAGCCAAACAAGTTTGGGGCGCACTGCGAGGACTAGAAACCTTCAGCCAGCTTCTTTTCCGTAAGCGCGGGAACAATGTCGTAAGTATCAACGTGTTTGTGAAATTGAATTCATCAAATCCAGTTTAAACATGTTTCTAACTTCCAGTTATTATTGACGAATGGTAAAATGGACCACTTCTATACGAAACCGTTTGACAAGTATCCGAGAATGATCTTTTGACAAACAGTCTTCATATCATTAAATGATTCTTTGAATCCTTCAGAATTCCAGCTCTTTTCCCCTTAATTTCTCTCTTATTAATAGAGCAAACCCTACACTGAGACGATTCTTTTGAGTACCCATAACATAGGGTTAGAGGTTCAAATAAGGGTTTTAGATAAGGGTTGCAAAACGCCGCTTATCTAGAGCTCTGTATGTAATTACTATATAGGCCTATTGTCAGAGCAGGGAACACAGCCTGGTTAGACTGCATGAAGCCAAAGTCTCCTCTGGACCAAGGCTCCTCGTAAAGTCTAAATGTTTGAATTTTGTGAGAGACGGCTTTTATAATGTTATCATTCGCCAGTTTCTCCTCCAGTGATAACACGGATGTCCTGTTTTTAAAGCACACGTTAATCAGAGTTTTTAGTGCTGGGTAGCATAAGATTACTATAAGCTGTGATACTTTTCATCTGTCTAATATATATACACTCTTATTTATACAACATGCTACGTTTCATTCCCATTAAATAGATTTTAGTCATAAAACATTAAATATTCATTCAGTATTCAGCTTTGGTACATGAAATTTCGTATACCGTCTCCTGAGCCCTGATTTTGGAAACGGGACCTTCGATCATCGGACCCGTGTGAAGTTTAAGATTGGCCCCCATATAATATAATTCTACATTTTACTCAGTGTGTCAAACTTTTACTAAAATATTTTAAAGGTAAAAATATATCCTTTCATTGACTTTATAGCAAACAATGTATATCCTGATCAGACTACAAATGTACATGCCAATCTGGATTTATACTGAACGCAATTGTCCGGATGCCAATTTTCTCTATTTAATTATAGATTTATGCCAAGGAGACGGAGATCGTAGATCGACCACGTTTCCCACACCGAGGTATAATGATAGACACATCTAGACACTATCAGGAGACATTCGTCATCAAAAATGTTCTTGTAAGTTCCCATGCCACTATTATCGAGAGTTGTGTAAGCACAAGACGAGAGCTATTTCGCTATTTTATCTGATAAAATCAGACCTCATTACAGCCCAGGGTTTTACGTTCTTCGACAATTGAGGGGTCCACTGGCTGCATAGATCACAAAAAATGGGGCCCAGCATTTTGTTTCATGGGTCTAAGTATCAAATCAGTGTATACTAACTGTTGGTTTAGCCAATGGCTGCCAAAATACAGTACAATATTATTCGTTAAATACTATTTCATCCCTTATCACAACAATTGTGAAATTCATGCTTTTGTAGCTCTCAAACAAACTGTCATGGGTTATTCACTATTTCTTTGCCATTTCTCAATATTTCTTCATCAAACTTTTAAATTAGTTTGTTTATGACAACAGGGTTGTGATGCAACCGAAATCTTTGTGTCAAGGTCACATTTGGTCATCATGTATCCCCTCTCCCTGTAACCCCCCCCCCCCCCCCCCCCCCCCCCCCCTCTTTTTTTTAGCTTAACTATTCAAAGAATAAAGACCGCCTTTTGAGAATTGTAGTTGTAGCTGCCCCCTGTGTGCTCAGGGTTGCAGGGATAGCATTACGGCTGATGTATCGGTGTCAGGATAAATAATATCCGGGTAGCACTGGTAATATACCCATGAATTGCTGTGATATAACTGAAATACTGTTGACAGCGGCTTGAACCCTTTCCCACCTGCAGAAGCATTTTGACGCAATAGCGGCAGACGACTTTTGAAAACATTGTGGCCAAAGGTGAAATTGCTCATGATGAGTAATTTCTCCTTTGGCCACAATGTTTTCAACTTTATTTAACAATAAAGCTATCTTTTATGGAGATTTTTCAGGTTTTTATCACAATGTTTTTAAAGTTGTCTGCTGTGGATTTGTTGTACGTGGGAAAGGGTTAAGCAACATCCAAACAAACATAATATGTAAACAAGTAAAGTTTGGTCATGGAAGATATTGACATTTCATGTTTTCAGGAAGGTATGGCCTATAACAAGATGAATGTGCTGCATTGGCATATTGTAGATGACGATTCTTTTCCCTATCAAAGTGAAGTTTATCCTCTACTGAGTGAGATGGTAAGTGCTCTGTTTTCTGTAGTGTAATACTGTTGTATAAGTTCAGTACTTCCCGGTGTGTTAAGTCAAGTGTGTCGCCCCAATTAGAAAGCGTCCTTGGACTTGTACATCTCCATTTTTAAATACACAAAACAGGATCATGTAAAGTCATTGAATAGTAACATTGATTTATTGATCGGAGTTTAACGACTGTCCTTCGTACATCTCCGTGTTTAAATACACAAAACAGGACCATTTAAAGTCACGGAATAGTAACATTGATTTATTGATTGGGGTTGAACGATTGTCAACAATTGTCAATCATATCATACTAGCCAGATCACCTATCCATAAGTTTCCTGGTAATCATCAACACTCCAAACAACAGTGTTTCCAAGCAACTGGCTGCTTTTTCAACTTAGACTATCTTTTGTCAAACATCAGAGGAAATGTTGGCCGAGCTGGGTGTTTTTTTTTAACTTACAACCCTCATTATTGACAGTCCTCTCGACACATGATAGTAATGCCCATAGGAATACATGTTGTGTGTGTATATCCTACATACAGACGGACAATCAGTGAACACTGGTAAGACTGTGCATTTAGACATGCTAACACGAATCTACCCAGTTTGTATTCCCAATAACATCCCTAATCCATTCATTTGTTATTCTCCGTCAGAGTATGGTCCAGGCTTTTTGTGTGTGCAAATTGCGTTTGCTTGTTAAATTGTAGATTCGAATAGTAAAAGGAAGGTTTATACATTGATTCAAAGTTCAATTCGCTGATACGCTAAGGAACGGCTGTTGCCTAGCTCATTAAATAACTAACATATGTGTATGCGAGTGTTTTTTTCCGCCTTTACAATTTTCAATTGACAGCTTGATGTCTGCACGCAAAACGGTTGTAACTACATAATGTAACAACTTGAAATTACAACTTTTTATCATAAAATATGAAAAGTACATGTTACAATTTATATGAGCTGTTCCACGAGAAAACATTATGGACTCTGCGTAAAGTATCGACCTGGATCAGACTAAGCATGCCTGGCAGTTTAACCCAGACAGACACTTTTCGCCTACTCTGTTTTTTCTGCTTCAGGAATAATTGCTCTATACACTTGAGACGGAATGTGTCGGCCCGGATTAGCCTGTGCAGACTGATCTGGTTCGATACATAGCACAGAGTCCATAATGTTGGTTTTCTCGCGATACAGCTCATATACATCATATAAATTGATAATATGAATTGAAACATAATATAATTTAGACGGTCTTAATATAGTCAATTCAAAAGAAGAGAAAATGCAAATTTCAATGAAATAAAATCACCAACAGCCTAAAGTTTGGGGTTCTATTGAATTTACATGTGATTATCCTGTGTCCTGCTTGATGATCAGGATTGTGGGAACATCATTAAGTCTGGCTGGAGGCCATGGGGTAGGGACTTACCGGTGGTACTAGTAATCTACTCGGGAAACGCCCTGATATTACTTAATTTAATTCATTTCAATATAACTGAAATAATGTTAAAATTGCATAAATTCCAATAAAAATCAATAAATTCAATTGTTAAATCTTTTAACTTGAACATTTAATATTCCTCGTCAATTCAATTGTACATGTATTACAAAACTTGTTAATACAGTACTTCGACAATTATGAGCAATTTCACCCTTTGCCACAAAGTTTTCATATCTTTACAATAATCATACTTTCAGAGATGTTCATTATTTTTGCCCGGATGTTTTTAAAGTCGTCTTCAGCTGATTGTGTGTATGTGTGAAAGGGTTAAATGAATAAAAACTACTTGTATATTGACAGGGGGCATACCACCCATCTAAAGTGTATTCACTCAAGGCGATCAAAGAGTTGGTCGAGTACGCACGTTTACGAGGTATTCGAGTTATTCCCGAGTTTGATACACCAGGTAATAACATCTTTCATACAACATGGCGAGCCGTGATGGATCATTGGATAGCGACGAGGGCAATAAGTCCAGGGGTCGTGGGATCGAATATTGCCTCGGCCATTCATGATGGAATGATTGATAAAAGTCAGCGTGACTAGCATCTTTTGGCTAATTAGTCTATGAACGAAGTTAGCCAGGGGCGAATGATCTGTGGAGTACTTGTGCTAGAAAGCCTGGAAAATCACATTAAGAGCGGTGTAAAACTTCAAATAGTCAACAGTTACAAAATTTACTTAAGATTGTTTAGAATACTTCTATCCCGTTTTACTATGGACATACAATTTGTTTGTTACCAGCAGTATAACAAGGATATACACATTTATTTAATGCTAAACGATGAGATACTGAGTTCTATCAGTGAGATATAATCCATATCACCCACACTGTGAGTGATATAGGTATGACGCCACAAGGGACTAACGTTATGACGTCAAACTGCTGACGTGACGTCATTTTCCTAGTATTCGGTCATGTTACACTACACACATTATTATATGGGCCGCTCCATGAGAAAACCGGTGATAGTGACATCGCATAAGAAATGACGTAATCATCACTCAAAGATTGACGTAATTTGTGTGTGTACGCGGAAGTAAACTTGCATGTATACACAGAGTTTGATTTGGTTTATTAACATCATGTTCATCTGCGGATGAAATGTAGAGCGACTTACTGTTACAAGCCGGTTAATCTGCCCAATTTATTGGAAGAATGTATTAATTATTCAAAACGTCCAATAAACACGAGTGTGTAAGATTAGTAAACAGATATGTATATCAATATTTATTTTAACTATTTAGTTTTTCGTGATTTGCGAATTCCCTCTTAGCTATGCTGGTCAAAGGCCAGAATGGCTTATGTCGTGGCGATTTGTCCGTCGTGCGTGCCTGCGTGCGTCCGTAAACAATTTCTTGTTAACACGATACAGTCTTCACTTTTGATTGTATCTCAACTAAACTTATATAGTAGTTAGATATCCATGAGAGCTTGGTTTCTTTCGAAAACCAGCCAGATCCGCCAATGCACAGGGCCTGCTCTGGGTTGAATCTTTCTTTCGCCACCACTTTCGCCACATTGAAATAAAGGTCGCCACTTTTAAATTTAAAGGCGCCATTCATTTTCGCCACTTTTGACAAATATTTTAGCCATTTGTTTGCCACTTTTCTTTAATTTCAAGAGAGGAAATATTTATATGAAATCTCATCAATTGGTCCACTAATTGTGTGTACTCGTCCATAATTAAATAGATTTTTCCCAATCAAAAATGACAAACTTACATTGTCATTAAAAATCATGACAGGCCTACGTCGATCGTCTAAACCTGCTTCAAAAAGCGTGCCGATATATTTAATGCATCTATAATTGCCAATTATCATATGTACGGCTTTAAATGTATCAATATCGCTCAGAGTTGTTGGTCAGTCGGATTAAAAGGCTGAATTAACACTTCACAACAATAAAACAAGTGTGAAATACACAAGCTGTCAAAATGATAAAAATGGGTGTCGTAAAAATGTCGTAAAGTGGTCACTGGTTCCCGATATTGAATCAAATGGCAGAGCATTATCTTAGATTAACGGAACCAGTCATTGTATGTCGTAAACTGATACCCAAAACAGGTAAATGTTGATGATAAAAACCTTTCGCCACTCATGAAATAACTTCGCCACTTTAAAATAATCTTCGCATTTGGCGAACGACAGCGCGGGCCCTGCATGCATGACTGGATTATGGCCCTTGAAATGGTCAATATTGCTATAAAAGAGCTTGTTAACACAATACAGTCTTCACTTTTGATTGTATCTCAACCAAACTTATACAGTAGTCAGATATCCATGAGAGCTCGATTTCTTTCAAAAACCAGCCAGATCCGCCCATGCATGACTGGATTATGGCCCTTGAAATGGTCAAAATTGCTATAAAAGAGCTTGTTAACACAATACAATCTTCACTTTTGATTGTATCTCAACCAAACTTATACAGTAGTCAGATATTCATGAGAGCTCGATTCCTTTCAAAAACCAGCCAGATCCACCCATGCAAGACTGGATTATGGCCCTTGAAATTGTCCAAATTGCTATAATTGAGCATGTGAACACAATAGCTCGGCTCCATTTACTATCTGATCTTCACCAAACTTAGATAGTAGTTAAATATTGATATGAGCTTGGTTTCTTTTGAAATCAGCCAGATCCGCCCATGCAAGACTGGATAATGGCCCATGAAATTGTAAAAATTGCTATAATACAGCTTGTGAACACAAAAGAGCCTCCATTTACTATCTGATCTTCACCATACATACATGCTCTGGATTGAAAATGACCAAAGAACCATACCAGTAGAGCATGGGCCTCTTGTTTAAATGATCCATTTATGCTTTAGAATTAAATATGTTTCTGAGATAGATTTGAAACATGTTTTACCATTTAAACATGTATACGCATTTTTGTTAATTCTTCTTTTCTTCTATTTTTGATTAAGAGTCTGTCCACAGTCTTCAGGAGAAAGTGTGACATATGCTTCCATTTTTTATAAGCTGTGCAGCAAAGAAATTTTTGCTGCAGCTCATAAAGGAACCATTGACGTATTATATATGAGTGGGAGAAGATAACTTGCACACTGATAAAAATGTTTCGGACGATTTTTTATCAACAATGGCTTTTGTGACATTATGTGACGTTGACCAACTGATCAGACCAGTAAAGCATTCTATGGCAAGGCAAGCAAAATTGAAATATCACAAGATCTTAATTCACACAACCCCTAGACAGTTATCCACAAAAATATTATCATATATAATAATATACCAGCAAGAAGATAAAATTGACACATATGACATATGTGACAACATTTTGAAAGATGAATTTTACTTGATAATAATTAATGTCTGGCATTTGATGAATAATATTCATCATTAAATATTAAAATAATCATTTACACAATGTTTTCAACACAAAACAGGCACAATCCAAACAAAAAGTAGTAATAGTAATTAATTTATTAAAGTTGTACATATGTGACTTGACGAATGGACAAGTTGTGTTACATATGTAACACAATTTTTTTAGGGTATAGTGGGAATAAAAAAATCCAAAATGTATCAAGCCAAAAATTAAGGTTATTGTAAGTGTTGATGGATGGCCGGACAAAAAGTGATCAATCTCAACAGCCCACATTGTAAACTGGTGAGCTTAAAATAACAAAAAACCTAAGTTAAAGAAATAAACACAAATTTAGTTGGTTTTATGATTTCATTATTTAATACATATTTTATAATACACTCTCGCTCCTGCAACGGAAACTGATGGAGCTTCAAGTTGCTCCAAAATGTTCTTATAGTCCATGAAAAATGGTTTGTCTTCAAGAACCCACAGGGATCTGTTAACCTTTTTGAAGAACTGAACCCATAAACCAACTTCTGGGAGGGACTGCATCCCAGGAGGAGTCTGTACGACCTGCAAATAATACATGAAAAATGTTTTAAGGAATTAATTTTGTTTAAAACAAAGATAGTCTTCTCTGTTTAATTGTGACATTGTTTAACCCTTTACCAAATACAACAAATCTGTAACAGATGACTTTGAAAGGAAATTGAAAAAACCATGAAAACTCTCAATAAATTTAAGGTTGATTACTAAAAAAGTGTTCAAAACATTGTTACAAAAGGAGAAATAATGAGCTATTTCTGCTTTTGCCACAATTGTTTTTTCAAAGTCGTCTGCTGCAGAGGCATCTACTTATGGTAAAGGGTTATGCAGAAAATCTGAAATTAAAAATATTAGATTTAACTACAATGTTCAGTTTACTAGCAATTTTCTACACAGTACTTTCTGCTTTCAGGAATTAGACATACATGTATATTAATCAGTAAAAAGGAGTTTTGATACCTAGTGACTAAATAAGATGACTAAAAATTAATAGTTTACAACAAGCAGCAAATATATATTTTTGTACTCTCCTCAACTCTTTAATCCATAAATACGGCTTATATCCCACATGTATCACTTTCGTATATATATTCAGATCAGCCTGCACATCTACACTGTTCTCTTTTAGATTCATAAGGTTATGTATCATGACCAAGATGCAAACATTTAGATCCCAATCAGACTGCATAGATGTGTATGGTGATATATATGGATATACACTGGTTGCACATGGGATATAAGTCATACTGTTGCACAATGAAACATTGTTGAAAAACTTATAACAAACAACATAACAATCCAAACATGATAACAGAAATGCATTAACTATTTGGCAAATGAACTTGGCACTTACAAGACATGGTATTTTGTTACTTCCACAGTTTCCTATTATAAAATGTCCAATCTGGTACCTAAACAAGAAATTGTAGAATGTATGCATTGCATCAGGTCCCCAAAATGTTGCTCGTCTTATATAATAAATGAATCAAGTTCAAGAAAAATGCCATTATTCCGTAACAAATGCACCAATTCCTGCATGCAACACGTCTCATTATTGTGAATATTATTGATAAGTTATGATCTAAGAACCCCTGATTGCATGACAAAGTTAATACACACAAATATGTCGATGGACAAATGGTTTATGTACAAAACTAAATTTAAATAGGACTTCACCCAGTACATCACTAAGATGCCTGAAGTGTTTGTAAATCTGATTGCCAATCTTCAAAAAAGCCAGCTGGGAGTCTTATGATGTTGGACAATACCTGAATTAAAGTTGTAGTACTATGTGCTTACACATTATCAGCTTTCAATCCTGGTGTATTTAATGTCTGGTTTTCGGGGCTATTTGGTCATCAAGGGGTGGCTGGCTGGCTGGCTTTTGTTTAGCATGTGTTGAGTCATCAAAGAGCTGCAAAAATGTTTTAGAGTAAAAATGTATTAAGTTATTGGGACTTTTTTTAAATTTGTATGTGAACTAATTGTCTTGGTTATGTTTATAAAGATACAATAGGTGCTTCATTTTGATTAGAACCATGTACTTTTTTAGCTAGACTGTTTTTCTGTAAATATGATCAATGTGGTTGAGTGTAAATTGAAGTACTTGAGTACTATTTTTGCTACTTAATCCTATCAGTATAACACATTATCAAATTGACTATCAAGATACATGACCATGCTGTTCCTAGGCCCAGACAATGCAGCAAGCACAGGGACTACAATTAACGAAGAAATGAAGATTGATTAAATGTTTTAAGAATAATTATACCTTATTAACTGAAGTGTTATCAGGGGCTGTCTGGTCATCCGACGCTATTGTATCTTCTACCTGGGCTATGTTGTTATCTTGTTCTGGGGTTATGTCATTATCTTGTTCTGGGGCTTTGTCATCATCTCCTTCTGGGACTGTGTCATCATCTTCTTCTCGGACGTTGTCATCATCTTGTTCTGGGGCTTTGTCATCATTTTCTTCTTGTTCTGGGGCTTTGTCATCATCTTGTTCTGGGGCTTTGTCATCATCTTGTTCTGGGGCTTTGTCATCGTTTTCTTCTGGGGCTATGTCATTATCTTGTTCTGGGGCTTTTTCATCGTCTTGTTCTGGGGCTTTGTTATCATCTTCTTCTAGGGCTTCGTCATCATTTTCTACTGGGGCTATGTCATTTTCTTCTGGGACTGTGTCATCATCTTGTTCTGGGGCTTTGTCATCGTTTTCTTCTGGGGCTATGTCATTATATTGTTCTGGGGCTTTGTCATCATCTTGTTCTGGGGCTTTGTCATCGTTCTCTTCTGGGGCTATGTCATTATCTTGTTCTGGGGCTTTGTCATCATCTTGTTCTGGGGCTTGTCATCATCTTGTTCTGGGGCTTTGTTATCATCTTCTCCTAGGGCTTTGTCATCATTTTCTACTGGGGCTATGTCATTTTCTTCTGGAACTGTGTCATCATCTTGTTCTGGGGCTTTGTCATCATCTTGTTCTGGGGCTTTGTCATCGTTTTCTTCTGGGGCTATGTCATTATCTTGTTCTGGGGCTTTGTCATCATTTTCTTCTGGGGCTATGTCATTATATTGTTCTGGGGCTTTGTCATCATCTTGTTCTGGGGCTTTGTCATCGTTTTCTTCTGGGGCTATGTCATTATCTTGTTCTGGGGCTTTGTCATCATCTTGTTCTGGGGCTTTGTTATCATCTTCTTCTAGTTCTGGGGCTTTGTTATCATCTTCTTCTAGGGCTTTGTCATCATTTTCTACTGGGGCTATGTCATTTTCTTCTGGGGCTATGTCATTACATTGTTCTGGGGCTTTGTCATCATTTTCTACTGGGACTGTGTCCTCATCTTGTTCTGGGGCTTCATCAACATCATCTTCTGGGGCTTTGTCATCATTTTCTTCTTCTGGGGCTTTGTCATTATCTTGTTCTGGGGCTTTGTCATCATCTACTTCTGGGGCTTTGTCATCATCATCTTCTTCTGGGGCTTTGTCATCATTTTCTTCTGGGGCTATGTCATTATATTGTTCTGGGGCTTTGTAATCATCTCCTTCTGGGACTGTCATCAATTTCTTCTGGGGCTTTGTCATCATCTTCTTCTGGTGCTTTGTCATCATTTTCTTCCTGTACTGTGTCATCATCTTGTTCTGGGGCTTTGTCATCGTTTTCTTCTGGGGCTATGTCATTATCTTGTTCTGGGGCTTTGTCATCATCTTGTTCTTGGGCTTTGTTATCATCTTCTTCTAGGGCTTTGTCATCATTATGTCTCCCCCTGTATACAGGGGAGGTATATTGTTTTTGTCCTTGATGTCTGTCTGTCTGTCTGTCTGTTCGTCCCCAAAATCTTGTCCGATCCATATCTCCCAGACGGCTTGAAGGATTTTCATGAAACTTGGGTCATATGTTCACCTCATCAAGGCGACGTGCAGAACCCGCGTCTCGACAATATAGGGTCAAGGTCAAGGTCACGCTTGAAGGTCAAAGGTTTGAGGCTTTATTTCGTGTCCGCTCCATATCTCCAAGACGGCTTGAAGGATTTTCATGAAACTTAGGTCACATGTTCACCTCATCAAGGCGAAGTGCAGAACCCGCGTCTCGACAATATAGGGTCAATGTCAAGGTCACGCTTGAAGGTCAAAGGTTTGAGGCTTTATTTCGTGTCCGCTCCATATCTCCCAGACGGCTTGAAGGATTTTCATGAAACTTGGGTCACATGTTCACCTCATCAAGGTGACGTGCAGAACTTGCGTCTCGACAATATAGGGTCAATGTCAAGGTCACGCTTGAAGGTCAAAGGTTTGGCTTGAAGGTCAAAGGTTTGAGGCTTTATTTCGTGTCCGCTCCATATCTCCCATACGGCTTGAAGGATTTTCATGAAACTTGGGTCAAATGTTCACCTCATCAAGGTGACGTGCAGAACTTGCGTCTCGACAATATAGGGTCAATGTCAAGGTCACGCTTGAAGGTCAAAGGTTTGAGGCTTTATTTTGTGTCCACTCCATATCTCCCAGAAGGCTTGAAGGATTTTAATGAAACTTTGGTCACATGTTCACCTCATCAAGGCGACGTGCAGAACCCGTGTCTCGACAATATAGGGTCAAGGTCAAGGTCACGCTTGAAGGTCAAAGGTTTGAGGCTTTATTTCGTGCCCGCTCCATATCTCCAAGACGGCTTGAAAGATTTTCATGAAACTTGGGTCACATGTTCACCTCATCAAGGCGACGTGCATAACCCGCGTCTCGACCATACCGGGTCAAGGTCAAGGTCACGTTTGAAGGTCAAAGGTTTGAGGCTTTATTTTGTGTCAACTCCATATCTCCAAGACGGTTTGAAGTATTTTCACGAAACCTAGGTCAGATGTTCACCTCATCAAGGCGACGTGCAGAACCCGCGTCTCGACCATACTGGGTCAAGGTCACGCTTGAAGGTCAAAGGTTTGAGGCTTTATTTTGTGTCCACTCCATATCTCCATAAAGGATTTTCATGATACGTGGGTCACATGTTCACCTCATCAAGGCGACGTGCAGAACCCGCGTCTCGACCATACCGGTTCAAGGTCAAGGTCACGCTTGAAGGTCAAAGGTTTTAGGCTTTATTTCGTGTCCACTCAATATCTCCAAGACGGCTTGAAGGATTTTCATGAAACTTGGGTCAGATGTTCACCTCGTCAAGGCGACGTGCAGAACCCGCGTCTCGACCATACTGGGTCAAGGTCACGGCTTAAAGGATTTTCATGAAAATTTGGTCACATGTTCACCTCATCAAGGCGACGTGCAGAACCCGCGTCTCGAACATACTGGGTCAAGGTCAAGGTCACGCTTGAAGGTCAAAGGTTTGAGGCTTTATTTTATGCCGCTCCATATCTCCAAAACAGCTTAAAGAATTTTCATGAAACTTGGGTCACATGTTCACCTCATCAAGGCAACGTGCAGAACCCGCGTCTCGACCATACCGGTTCAAGGTCAAGGTCACACTTGAAGCTCAAAGGTTTTAGGCTTTATTTCCTGTCCACTCAATATCTCCAAGACGGTTTGAAGGATTTTCATGAAAGTTGGGTCACATGTTCACCTCACCAAGGCGACGTGCACAACTTGCGTCTCGACAATATAGGTTCAAGACAAAACATTAGTGATTAAAAATTGAGTACTGTCCAACTTGGTCAAATTTTTGTTTGTCTGCTTTATAGGTTGGAATGTTTTGAGAGATTTTGACAGATATTTGAGGGGGAGACATATGTTTTTGTCAAAACAATTCTAGTTTTCTACTGGGGCTATGTCATTTTCTTCTGGGGCTTTGTCATTCTCTACTTCTGGGGCTTTGTCATAATTTTCTTCTGGGGCTATGTCATTATATTGTTCTGGGGCTTTGTAATCGTCTCCTTCTGGGGCTTTGTCATCATTTTCTTCTGGGGCTATGTCATTATATTGTTCTGGGGGCTTTGTCATCATCTTGTTCTGGGGCTTTGTCATCGTTTTCTTCTGGGGCTATGTCATTATCTTCTTCTGGGGCTTTGTCATCATCTTGTTCTGGGGCTTTGTTATCATCTTCTTCTAGGGCTTTGTCATCATTTTCTTCTGGGGCGATGTCATTATATTGTTCTGGGGCTTTGTCATCATTTTCTTCTGGGACTGTGTCCTCATCTTGTTCTCGGGCTTCATCAACATCATCTTCTAGGGCTTTGTCATCAATTTCTTCTTCTGGGGCTTTGTCATTATCTTGTTCTGGGGCTTTGTCATCATCTACTTCTGGGGCTTTGTCATCATCATCTTCTTCTGGGGCTTTGTCATCATTTTCTTCTGGGGCTATGTCATTATCTTGTTCTGGGGCTTTGTCATCATCATGTTCTGGGGCTTTGTTATCATCTTCTTCTAGGGCTTTGTCATCATTTTCTACTGGGGCTATGTCATTTTCTTCTGGGGTGATGTCATTATATTGTTCTGGGGCTTTGTCATCATTTTCTTCTGGGACTGTGTCCTCATCTTGTTCTCGGGCTTCATCAACATCATCTTCTAGGGCTTTGTCATCATTTTTTTCTTCTGGGGCTTTGTCATTATCTTGTTCTGGGGCTTTATCATCTACTTCTGGGGCTTTGTCATCATCATCTTCTTCTGGGGCTTTGTCATCATTTTCTTCTGGGGCTATGTCATTATATTGTTCTGGGGCTTTGTCATCATCTTGTTCTGGGGCTTTGTCATCGTTTTCTTCTGGGGCTATGTCATTATCTTCTTCTGGGGCTTTGTCATCATCTTGTTCTGGGGCTTTGTCATCATTTTCTACTGGGGCTATGTCATTTTCTTCTGGAACTGTGTCATCATCTTCTTCTGGGGCTTTGTCGTTATCTTCTTCTGGGGCTTTGTCATTATCTTGTTCTTGGGCTGTGTCATCATCTTCTTCTGGGGCTTTGTCATAATTTTCTTTTGAGGCTATGTCATTATTTTGTTCTGGAACTTTCTCATCATCTCCTTCTTTGGCTTTGTCATCATCTTCTTCTGGGGCTTTGATATCATTTTCTTCTGGGGCTATGTCATTATCTTGTTCTGGGACTGTGTCATCATTCTGCAATTCCAAGCACTCATAGTTTAACTCTTGGAACAGTTCATCTATATCAGCTTCCATATATGGCTCCATTTGAAATGACAAATCCAGTGAAGGTTCTATGTCAGCAACATCTTCATCCGTCACTGCCAGAGCTGGATTTTTACACGACACTGGCAATACTGGCAATACTGGGACAAAATGGTTTGGTACCCAATGGGTGTCAGTCATGTCATTATTTCTGGTAGATGTCCACATCAAATACAGTTCTTGGTCACTAGATTGCACTCTTGGATAAAGGACACGGTTCAAATCTTTTCTGACAATCGGATTTCCTCTCTGTGGGTAAACACAGCGAAGTGGACATTTAAGTATACTAGCAAGGGCAAACAATTGCCAGGCTGTGACATATTGACAATTTTTTATGAGATCAAGCACATCCTGTCTTAGTATCCGGCGGGCATAAGCTGGTGCTATTTTGTTTCCAGTAACAAAATTTTCTGAGTACATCACAAAACTGTTAAGTACCTTTAATGTCATGTTACCTCTAATTCCAGACCCTTTCACAAGATGCTTGGTGTTCAGATACACATCTTCATTAAGAGCTATCTCTTCTACCATCCTTACTCGTACCTCAGCATGATGCTCTTGTTTTCCAGTTGCCAATACACTGCCAGCCCTTGGCAAACAGTTGCCATCTGCACTTACACACACAGGAAGCATGACCATATCATCACTTGGAACATCTGTAGGCCACAGTCCATGGGCTACCTTGTCTACTTACAACTGAATGTGACGCTGATCCAGAAAAAGGGTATCTTTTCAAGACTGCGGTATACTGCGTGCATTTCATCTGCAAACCTTCAAATGACTTCATTGCCTGGAGTTCCTGTAAAATACCCTCAAACAATGCTGTTCGATCAGCATCTTTGTTTACAGCAGAGTCATCTTGATCAGGAAAGGGTACTGGCATTTTTGATGGCATCAGTCTGGACGTATATCTTTTCTTATGGGGCATAATCTTTGGTAGGTCAACCTCATCAACCCTGTGAGTATCATCCTGTTTACTGTCTGTGTTTGTACTGGTTGGCATTGACAAGGGAGGAGCATCTTCTTTCATCTGATATATAGTTGACCTGGCTAATCTTGAAGACTGTGGCCTGGTTTTTCTTCCATTTTCTGTTGTTTCCCTCTTCCGTGAAGTTGAGCTGGAAGACGTTGATCGAGGTGGGTTTGCTCTGGTTGGCATTGACAAGGGAGGAGCATCTTCTTTCATCTGAGCTATAGTTGACCTGGCTAATCTTGAAGACTGTGACCTGGTTTTTCTTCCATTTCCTGTTGTTTCCATCTCCTGTGAAGTTGAGCTGGAAGACTTTGATCGAGGTGGGTTTGTTCTGGGTGACTTTCCTTTTATGTTGTGCCTACCTCTTTGTGAACTGGAATCTGTACTTTCTCTGCCGGTTTTCAGAGACACTTTAATGAACGGATCAACATACTTCTCATTTTCACACTTCCCACCATCCTGTAAGCATCCTGGACAGAAACAGCTCAGATTTCTGCTGATTATCAAGTCAGACATGTTGGCATTTCCAACACAGTGAAGTTTACGTGTACCAACCACAGTATTTGCTTCATAGGTCTTGTTTCTATCTATATCTTCAATGAACAAGAAGGTTCTACGTTTGTGTTCACACTTCAGCTCACTAGTATTGTCATCCACATCATTGTCCCTGGTCAGATTATTGGAACAGTATTCAAACATACTCTCTGGATCTGAAACAATGGCAGAATCTTGCCTTCACTGCATTACGTACAGTTCTCTTTACTACCCCAGTGACCCCATCACACGGTCCTTTCCCATGGCGGCTACCGAAGAAGCTTCTCATCAAGGGAATGTCTGATTCAGCTATGTCCTGAAATGGGTTTTTACTTTTGTATTGCGACGAACACCCATCAGACCACTGCACTTCATATTCAATACTGAGTTTCCTGTTTGTTATCAAGTGTTCACGTGTTGCTTCCAAAAAGGTCCTCACTGCATGAGAATCATGAATCCTGTCTGGGGATAAGCACACAACTTCTTCCTTCACAGTCACCTTATGCACTGGGCATGAGTAGTAGCAAACTACAGGATGTACAGTTACCTGCTCCTGGGCCCAGTATGTCGCCTGTGCAGAGTCCTGATAAAAACAATTGTAGTTTTGTCCAAAATCCTGGACACAAACAAGCCAGTTATCAGGTACATTTGTGGAGATTTTCTGGAACTGATGCAACTGCCAAGAGGCATTAAATAAATGCATGACCATGAAGTCTACTTCTTTGCAGATTTCTTTGACCAATAATTCCACTGTACCAGTGATTTTTGCCAAACCCATACACTTTGTTTTCTTGCCTTTTTTTGTCCCCCGCTTTCGCGAAAGCGCGGGACTATTATTTCTCATTCGTCAGTCCGTCAGTCCGTCAGTCCGTCAGTCCGTCAGTCCGTCAGTCAGTCAGTCCGTCAGTCCGTCAGTCCGTCACGCTGTCACACTTTCGTTTCCGGGCTATTTCTCTGCAACCGCTTTTTCGAATTTGATGAAACTTCATAGGAAGGATCACCACCAAGTGTAGATGCGCATATCGTGTTTGCGTTCCGGTTGGATTATTTTTCACGGAGTTATGGCCCTTTACCCCTATGTATGACTAAATTCATTTCCGGGCTATTTCTCTGCAACCGCTTTTTGGAATTTGATGAAACTTCATAGGAAGGATCACCACCAAGTGTAGATGCGCATATCGTGTTTGCGTTCCGGTTGGATTATTTTGCACGGAGTTATGGCCCTTTACCCCACCATCAGGCTATGTATGACTAAATTCATTTCCGGGCTATTTCTCTGCAACCGCTTTTTGGAATTTTATGAAACTTCATAGGAAGGATCACCACCAAGTGTAGATGCGCATATCGTGTTTGCGTTCCGGTTGGATTATTTTTCACGGAGTTATGGCCCTTTACTCCACCATCAGGCTATGTATGACTAAATTCATTTCCGGGCTATTTCTCTGCAACCGCTTTTTGGAATTTTATGAAACTTCATAGGAAGGATCACCACCAAGTGTAGATGCGCATATCGTGTTTGCGTTCGGGTTGGATGATTTTTCACGGAGTTATGGCCCTTTACCCCACCATCCGGCTATGTATGACTAAATTCATTTTTCCGGGCTATTTCTCTGCAACCGCTTTTTGGAATTTGATGAAACTTTATAGGAAGGATCACCACCAAGTGTAGATGCGCATATCGTGTTTGCGTTCCGGTTGGATGATTTTTCACGGAGTTTTACCCCACCATCCGGCTATGTATGACTTAATTCATTTCCGGGCTATCTCTCTGCAACCGCTTTTTGGATGATTTAATTTTCCATATAATTTAATGAGGTCAATCTGTTTAGACTTCACAAATACAACTGACATATTACTATAAACAATAAAGCCTTCTCTAGACAGAAAAGACAGTTACAATATGCCAGGAAGCGTTGCAACCCAACCAATAAAACCCCCAAAGCGGGGGACCATAATTCTCTGAATTTGCTTGTTTCTTCTATCATACGCCACTCGTGCCATGAAACTACATCCTTGCATTTCGTAAGAGGCTTCATTTGGTTTTTCAGCAAACTTGAACCACATTCAATGCATTCTCTTTCTAGGCAAGCTCTTTCCTCATAGGTGTCAGTTTTTTCACACATAGTGGCTTTCGTAGCAGAGTAGCGGTCTTGAAGCATTATTTTTAATTCTTGTTCATTGTGGGATGTGCATATACACTTAGCTGTTTTTAGCTTCAGTTCCAAATTAGCACAGTACTCACATACACATTCATTCATAGAATGTGAAGTCTGTGGTTTTACATTCGTGGGTCTGAAGCAAGCAAATTTAGATTGTCCTATTTTTGTGTTGGGGTTTTCCTTTTTGAAATCCTGATATACAGATCTCACAGTTTTTTGTAAAATATGTCGGCTTTTACCATCCCTAACATATTTTGCATCTGGCAAGGTGATCGAAATCTCTGGCCTTAGGTAAAAGTCTTTAACCCTTTCTTCAACTTTTTCAGATATCTTATCCGACCGTGGTTCTTCCTCTTTAAGCACAGATGCTTTTTGTAAATATGACCAGCGTAGGCCGAGTTCCCTGCACGCCATTCTTTTGTCACTCCAATGCTTGTAGCTTAGATTCAGTAGGTGCTGTCTCTTTTTCCTGGCTTCCTTTGTCCGATTTCCACGAAGTTGTTGAAGTGAAGCTTTCACTGCAGTATAAGTTTCTTCTGTCAGACGTTGCTTCTTTGGAGAATGTACTCCTAGATCAGACAGTGCTTTCCTTTTTCTTGGGGTTGCGTTTGCTATCAGTTTCATGATGACTTCAGCGTATTTCTTGGGAGACATCGGTAGTCTTTTTCTTGCACGGGAAGCTGCTTTTCTGCTAGCGCAAGCAGTATTGTAACCTTGACCAGATGATGGAGTCTGGACAGAAACATCTACCACAGGCAACGTTTTTCTGTTTCTGTCATATTCCTTAATCCTCCTTCGCTTTTGAGCACTAAGCCTCCCACGGGACTCTTGTTTTTAGCTCGCCAGTACGAAGTACAGGAGAGCTTATGTGTTACCCCCGGCGTCGGCACCGTCGGCGGCGTCGGCGGTGGTGTAGACACCTAGGTTTAAGATTTGTGTTTAAGGTTTTCATTTGGGTTTTAAGGGTTTATACCTTTAGGAACCATTTGTCATCCATCTACGCACACCACTACACCCGTCCTGACCCTGGGTCAAGGTCAAGGTAATTTCTACTTGGTTCTACTTGGTTCAGTTACAAGGTTTAAGGTTTGCGTTTAACGTTTAACATATCACTCTGCATTCACTATTATGACATTGATTGCTTTCATATTTAGTTTATACATTAAGGAACTATTGGTCATCCATCTACGCACACCACTACACCCGTTCTGACCCTGGGTCAAGGTCAAGGTCATTTCTACTTGGTTCAGTTACAAGGTTTAAGGTTTGCGTTTAACGTTTAACATATCACTCTGCATTCACTATTATGACATTGATTGCTTTCATATTTAGTTTATACATTTAGGAACTATTGGTCATCCATCTACGCACACCACTACACCCGTTCTGACCCTGGGTCAAGGTCAAGTTATATCAGAGTTATTGCCCCTTTTTTGTCAAAAAATCTAACTTTTTCGTCACGTTTTCAAATAACTTTTTTTCTACTCAAAGGATTAGATTGAAACTTCGGACAAATGTTTATATCAATGTGTGTGATTGGTTCACAAAAGGGGGATAATCCAAATAATTTTATATCAGAGTTATTGCCCCTTTTCTGTCAAAAAATTAAATTTTCAAATAACTTTTTTTCTACCCGAAGGATTGGATTGAAACTTCTGACAAATGTTACTTTTTTTTTTATTCGACGTCTGTCTGTCTATTTTTTTTTTTATCCGGCGTCTGTCTGTCTGTCTGTCCGTCACACTTTTTTCGTCACGTTTTCAAATAACTTTTGTTCTATTCAAAGGATTAGATTGAAACTTCTGACAAATGTTTTTATCAATGTGTGTGATTGGTTCACAAAAGGGCGATAATCCAAATAATTTTATATCAAGAGTAATTGCCCCTTTTCTGTCAAAAATTTAAATTTTCAAATAACTTTTTTTCTACTCAAAGGATTGGATTGAAACTTCTGACAAATGTTTATATCAATGTGTATGATGGGTTCACAAAAAGGGGGATAATCCAAATATTTTTATATCAGAGTTATTGGCCCTTTTCTGTCAAAAATTTAATCTACTCAAAGGATTGGATTGAAACTTCTGACAAATGTTTATATCAATGTGTATGATGGGTTCACAAAAGGGGGGATAATCCAAATATTTTTATATCAGAGTTATTGCCCCTTTTCTGTCAAATATTCAAATTACTTTTTTTCTGCTCAAAGGATTGGATTGAAACTTCTGACAAATGTTTATATCAATTTTTGTGATGGGTTCACAAAAGGGGGATAATCCAAATATTTTTTATATCGGAGTTATTGCCCCTTTTCTATCAAAAATTAAAATTTTCTGACAAGGCGCCGGCAGGTGACACACGTGCTCCGATGAGCACTCCATTCTAGTTGAACTTATAATTTTTGTCAAAAGTATTGAAAAGGTGTATTATCTTGCAATAGGTGATACTGTGCGACTTTACCTAATATACTTTAACTGTTCTGAAGTAGGCCCTGATATACGATGGCCCTGATAGGCGAGCTATATTGTCCTCCGACAACTCTTGTTTAAGTTTCCAGTAGGCCCTTTTACTTTCTCTTTCCTTTCGTGTTAGCACTTTGCTCTTTGAGGAACATTGGGTTGGATGAGTCTCTCTGTACTTTCTAGTCCTGCAATAACATTTTAAGTAATACAGACAGATAAGCAGTAAACATCACAAGTGTAGTGTTCACAAGCTCAATTTTACGAATTTTGACAAATTCAAGGGCCATAATCCAGTAAAGCCTAGGTGGATCCGGCTTGTTTTCAAAAGGAACCAAGCTCTCATGGATATCTAACTACTGTTCAAGTTTGGTAAACATCAGATGATAAATGAAGACTATCGCGTTCACAAGCTAAATAAAAGGATTTTTTTTAATTTTAAAGGGCCAAAACCATGGGTGCATTTTGCTGATTTTCAAAAGGAACCAAGCTGTCATTAATATTTATCTACCGTATAAGTTTGGTAAACATTGGGAAATAAATAAAGGTTTTATTGTGTTCACAAGCTCAATTATACCAATTTTGACTAAATCAAGGGCCATAATCCAGTTAAACCTTGGCGGATCTGGCTGGTTTTCGTAATGAACCGAGCTCTCATGGCTATCTAGCTACTGTATAAGTTTGATCAAAATACAATCAAAACTTAAAACTTTATCGCGTTCACAAGCAATAGTTTACGGACGGACGCCACGCCACGACATAAGCTCCCTATTAAAATAACTAAAAAGTGGGAATTCCAATACCAACAAGTAAATAAAGAGCTATAAGTTCATACTGTGTATATCAATCCAGGATAATATGACAAGTGTACCAAGTTTCAAAGCTGTAGTATAAGTAGTATGAAAGTTAGCTTGCACGCAAACTTTATCCCTAAATTCCAAGTAGAACAAGATGTGTTTGTGAAACACTGATGCCCCCGAATGGCAACAAGGTTAAAGTTTTCAAAATGTAGGTCAAAGGTCAAGGTGAAGGTTGCAAGGTCAAAAATTTTGGTACTGACAGAAAGGCCATGTCACAAGGAATACACATGTAAAATATGGAAGCCGTACCTGTTATGGTTCAAAAGTAGTGGTCAAGGTTAAAGTTTTCTGCAGACAGACCAACAGACAGAGAGACAGACAGGCCAAAAACTATATGCCCCGGGGGCATAAAAAGGGTCAAAATTTGAGTAAAATGAAAGAAAGAGTTAAGGTTCTTGGCACGCACACACACTAAGGATATGATGCTGAAGAAGTGTACAAAGTTTGAAAGCTTTAGTATAAGTAGTATGTAAGTTATTAGCTTGCACACCAGCTTGAACACAAACTTTAACCTTACATTCTAAGTTAAAAAAGGGCCAAATAATTTGAGCAAAATGAAAATCAGTTGTAAGATATAATGAGGTTGCCAGCAAACTTTAACCAAAAGCGGGATGGTGACCGACGCCAACGCCAAAGTGAGTAGAAAAGCTCTCATATTCTTCGAATAATCGATCTAAAAAAGGGTTATAATTATTCAGACAAAATCAGATGTAGTGTTATGGGACTTATCCTGCAAGGTCATTTTGATGATGTCTAAGAAGTGTGTGAAGTTTCAAAGCAATAGCATACAATGTATGAATGTGGTTTGTGAGAAAAGGCCTTGCATGCAAAACCTTAACCAAAGTTGCAACGCTGACGCCATCGCCGATTCACAAGTGACTATAAAGGCTCTACATTTTCTTCTTCATAACTTTGGCAAAATGCACTCAAGAGTTATGGTTGCTATGATGGCAGACAATTATGTAAAGTTTCAAAGTTTTACCTTGAATAGTTACTGAGCATGCACATACTAGTAATTGGCAATTACAGGTAAAGGAAAAAAGAGGCCCAAGACAATCTACCGGATATATTGTACAAATTGATATCAGATAAGCAGTTAACATCACCAGTGTAGTGTTCGAAAGGAACCATGCTTTCATTGATATCTAACTACTGTTTGAGTTTGGTTATCATCAGATAATAAATGAAGACTTGATCGCGTTCACAAGCAATTGTTTACGGACGGACGCACAGACGGACGACATAAGCTCTTCTGGCCTTTGGCCAGTCAAGCTAAAACCTTAACCAACATATTATATATATATATGACGACGCCAATGCCAGAAACAGATGAGCTACAATCACATATCATATTGTAAAAGCAAATAATTTACCGTTCACATGACATTTTCCTCAATCTCTCCAGTTCTTCTTTCGTCTTTGGCTTGTCCCGCCACAACTTCGATCGCTCCTTAGCTTTAAGGTTCATTCTGAAATATATAGGAAGTTGACAGATTCTGCACAAGAGACAAGTGGGCTGATCAAAATTATGCACAGGTAAAAGATGAGTTAAATGTGTATAAGCATGGTAATGGTTACATTATATATTATAAATGATTTTACAAGTGAAAAAAAATGCTGACTGCTGGTACTTGTAAACAAGTCAACACAATAGCAACTACACTAAGTCTTGTTGTTCTCAAAAAATTTCTTAAATATTTTTGTAACGGCCTATAAATTAACCATTATGGTGAGAGAATGTGTAAGTGGTCCGGTAGCTCAATCAGTGGCCGTCGCCCTGTAAGCGAGGGGTCCCGGGTTTAAGTCCCGGTCTGGCTGCATATTTTTCTTACCTGGTTACATTTGCTTTTTTCAATTTCCTGAAATCATGCAACTTAGGGAGTTACACTTCCCAAGAAACACATATATATGTATACATGTATACGTATGTCGAAGCAGAGATCAGCTTGTTTAATGGGGACAGAAGTTCGAGTCCGCCTCACTAAAGGTATGATAAACAGAAATAAAACCATTTCTTAGTCTGTGAACATGTAAACAATTACTTACAAACAATAGGCTTCTGGATCTTTGGTCTTTAATTGAGCTCTTGCTGCCCTGTACGCACCCTGCGATTTTTTTCTCACTGCTGGTACATTTTGTTCCTCGTTATCTCCAGGAAGCCTAAATCTAGAAATATACACATTTCAAACCCTTTTATGATGATGCATGGTGGCAAAATCCTGTAATTGCAGCAAAATAATGTGAACAAAAGACAAATGTATGTGACATTCAAGTGATTACATATTTTGAACATGCCTTACAGGTGGACACGTCCTTCAGTCACATTTGTCTAAATTTTTTAATAACTGGTACAATTTTTCATGCTTACCAAAACATGTCGGATAAAATTCATTTTTATTAAAAAAAGGTTATTTTGTTTTCATATGATCTGTCTTTTTATTATATTTGTAGTTTTCTGTTGTACATGTAGGCATTTCACAGAGACATAGAAATGTATGTGACATTTGACAACTGAAATGCAAAGACAAAAATGATGTATGTTACGGGTTGACAAGTCCACCCATCACATTCGTCTGTTTTAAGTTGGATACATGTACATAAAACCTGAAAGAACTTCATATATATTGATTATACCGATCCAATTAAAACAATTCCACAATTTAAGAATCATATAATTGCTGCACAATGATGTCATTTATTGTTAATTAGCAATTCTAACACAAAAGAGTAATATAGTCACATTTGTCACAATTGACATGTCCAGTTGTCTCAAATGACGTGTCCACCCATCACATATGTGTGTTTTAAATGCTGAAGAAAAAAAGACTCCATCAAAAAACACCAATGTCTTTAATTTGTTACATGATGTATCTGCGAGCAACACACTTAATGAAAACTGAAAAAATGCCTTAAACAAAATAACAGACGTTACATGTTGACATGTCCATCCAACGCGTATGTATCATTTAAATTATGTCTACACATGATTTGTATGCAATACTCGCAGTTAAAAACGAATTTAGGGTATACATAAACCAATTTCTTATTTGTAGCGTCTGTTTAAAAACTTGTTATATTTGTTGTATATAATATAATTTGGGAAGATACTTACGTGACGATTGAGCAGTCAACAGTGACGAATCTGTCATGAGTGACATGAGGTCAAATGCGTCCAATCACGTATGTATACAAGTGGTTCGTCTACTAGATGATGAATACTTCACCATTATATCGCCTCAATTTTATAGTACTTTAGAAGTTTAATAACTTTTGACATCCATTCATTTATAAAGTTAAGTAGTACGGTGCAACACAGACATCTCTAAACATACGTTACATATTGTACGAACGTGTAATTTGTAAAATGTTTGACGGAAATACTTACAACAGCCGAACATGCGCCATCTTTGTTAGCCTGGGTAATAAACTAGGTCCGCACTGAATATGGGACGCAAACTTCATTGGACGAGCCAAATCAAAGCTAGGCAGTATTTCATTGGCTAAAATACCGTAGGTTTTCTGTACGAACGCGACAAATAAAATTTGACGGAAATTTAAAGACCGATTTTTAAAACTGCATTTCTTTAAGACTGCAATATAATATTAAGTTATTATTTAATTTCTAAAATAGTAAATGCAAATACCTATTTACGCGGGGAGATCTTCACTTACAGTGGAGATTAAATATGTAAACAATGTGAATGGAAAATGTGACTGTACTTGACGGAAAGATGTAACATTCGTCAAGGCACTTAAAATCAAAATAATACGTTGAAGGAAAAAGCCAAATAAACCAAACTATCAAAAAAACATTTATTTAAATAACATTTGTTAAGGGCAAAACATATTTCCGAATGAGTACCGTCCGTATAGTATAAATAATTATATTGTACAAGTACGACCGTAAGGCAGTCACGTTTAGAGTGAACCGAAAGTACACAGTTTTAAAAATTAAAATAACAAAAACAAACAGTATGCATCAACCTTTCGGACTCAAATTGATTTTTCTATATCTTTATTATGTACTTAATACATGTAATGATTATTTTTCAACAGGATATTCTCTGTTTGGACACTAATTTGATTTATTCTAGGGTACACTTGAACTCACCATTAACATGGACACACCCTTATGTGAAATTTCTATTTATTGCCATCACCTTTCAATTTAAATAAATACTTAATATAGTTTAACGCTGTAATCGTGTTATACAAGACTGTATGAAAAAAGTTGATCTGCATCTGCGAAAAGTAAATTGAATAAAACATAGCCCTCAGTAAGGTTTTGAACATGAAGTCATAGAAAAACAAAAGTATATGAAATAAAACCGTGTGAATCGCTTGAAATTGAGGATACAAAAACTTTGTTTTGTGTCATTATTATTCAATTATGTATGTATTTGCGAGCGTTAAAGAATCGGTTTGCAAATCCATACAATTTAATCCGCATCTAGGTGTATAGGTTATATAACCCTTTGTTATCCCCCGCCTGATTTATCAGGGAGGGGGATATTGAAATGGCGTTGTCCGTCCATCCATGTGTGCGTGCGTCCGTCCGTCACGTCCGTCTGCAGCCATTTCTCAGTAACTAGCTGGTAGAATTTCATGAAACTTGAAATAAATATGAACCACCATACTGGGATGATGCCCGTTCATTGTTTTTTTGGATTGGTCAATTTTCCTTAGAGTTATTGCCCTTGATATATTGAAAAATCAACGTCCGCAGCCATTTCTCAGTAACTAGCTGGTAGAATTTCATGAAACCTGAAATAAATATGAACCAGCATACTGGGATGATGCCCGTTCATTGTTTTTTTGGATTGGTCAATTTTCCTTAGTTATTGCCCTTGATATATTGAAAAATCCACGTCCGCAGCCATTTCTCATTAACTAGCTGGTAGAATTTCATGTAACTTGAAATAAATATGAACCAACATACTGGGATGATGCCCGTCCATTGTTTTTTTTTTATTGGTCAATTTTCTTTAGAGTTATTGCCGTTGATTTAAGGAAAAAAAGAGGTCGAAGTTTTTAAAATTGAAATGATTATAAACCAGCATACTGATTACTGTGATGATGCCCATCAATTTTGCTTGGACCAATTATCTCAACTATGGAGTAGGGATACATTTGACAGTCTATGGAAAAGGAACTTGGTAAAAGTAGCAAAAACTTGTTTTCACATTTTCCTTTGGGATTTAATTAAGAAAAAATGCCTTTATTTTACACTCTTAGTTTTATAAAGTTGTTTATAAAACCAGTGTCGTTATTTTATTCTTTCAGGAAGAATATGTTTATCTGTCTCAATTTCTGTTCATACCCCTTGTTCTTGTGTGAATAAGTTGAAATAATTTTGCAGGTCAATTGCACATTCAACATAAAGGCCTTCATTCACAAACAAGCCATCATTGGCGGGGGATATCAATTCAGCGAAATTGCTTGTTATACTTCAGACCAACAGTATACACCTGGCTCATGTGTGATGTATGTGCGGGTAGATCGTAATATACACTTGTCGAAAACACTCCAGACAGTAGAAAAGAGCTCAATCTATTAGGTACAATGTCAGTTACCCAACTCCAGTTAAACTATATTACGTTATGGCTTACGTGATTTGTAAGAGAGATTGACTATGAAATATTTCCTCAACGGGTGTTGCACTTGCAGGAGGCTGACCTGGAAATATGTTTGTTTCATTCTGCATCTACTATATCAATCTGCATTTATAAAAGAAGATACATAATATAAATAATCAGTTTATGATGCATGTTTCATTCTTGAAAGCGGTAAACAATTTGGTTTCAATTTTCGTAGACATGCTTTCATGTAAATGGATTATGTATAAAGGTAAAATACATACGGTGCAATGCATTAAAGTACCGATTAAAAAATGGGGTATTCGAGTACTCGATTATTTATTTTCCATTTTTAGCTCTACTGGCCAAAGGCCAGAAGGGCTTATGTCGTGGCGATTTGTCCGTCGTGCGTGCGTCCATCCGTCCGTAAACAATTTCTTGTTAACACGATACAGTCTTCACTTTTGATTGTATCTCAACTAAACTTATACAGTAGTTAGATATCCATGAGAGCTCGATTCCTTTCGAAAACCAGCAAGATCCGCCCATGCATGACTGGATTATGGCCCTTGAAATGGTCAAAATTGCTATAAAAGAGCTTGTTAACACGATACAGTCTTCACTTTTGATTGTATCTCAACCAAACTTATACAGTAGTCAGATATCCATAAGAGCTCGGTTCCTTTTAAAAACCAGCCAGATCTGCCCATGCATGACTGGATTATGGCCCTTGAAATGGTCAAAATTGCTATAATTGAGCTTGTTAACACAATACAGTCTTCTTTTTTTATTGTATCTCAACCAAACTTATACAGTAGTTAGATATCTATAAGAGCTCGGTTCCTTTCGAAAACCAGCCAGATCTGCCCATGCATGACTTGATTATGGCCCTTGAAATGGTCAAAATTGCTATAAAAGAGCTTGTTAACACGATACAGTCTTCACTTTTGATTGTATCTCAACCAAACTTATACAGTAGTTAGATATCCATGAGAGCTCGGTTCCTTTCGAAAACCAGCCAGATCCGCCCATGCATGACTGGATTATGGCCCTTGAAATGGTCAAAATTGCTATAAAAGAGCTTGTTAACACGATACAGTCTTCACTTTTGATTGTATCTCAACCAAACTTATACAGTAGTTAGATATCCATGAGAGCTCAGTTCCTTTCGTAAACCAGCCAGATCCGCCTATGCAAGACTGGATTATGGCCCTTGAAATTGTCCAAATTGCTATAATTGAGCATGTGAACACAATAGAGGCTCCATTTACTATCAAATCTTCACCAAACTAAGATAGTAGTTAAATATTGATGAGAGCTTGGTTCCTTTTGAAAATCAGCCAGATCCGCCCATGCAAGACTGGATTATGGCCCATGAAATTGTAAAAATTGCTATAATACAGCTTGTGAACACAAAAGAGCCTCCATTTACTATCCGAGCTTCACCATACATACATGCTCTGGATTGAAAATGACCAAAGAACCATACCAGTAGAGCATAGGCCCTCATGGGCCTCTTGTTTTTATCTTTCATCTGATAATAGTATGTTAAAGTAAATAAAAACTTAAAATGTATTGAATCTGTTTTTCTTATTGAGTTACTAAAGAAGTCGATAAATCAGCGGTGAAGATAAATTAAACAAACGGCTAGCACCTTTTCGTCTGAAGATAGTAGGTACTTAATCCATTTTAATCAATTTTAACTGGCGATTTGATTGCAATCGCAAGTCCTTTACGAACAACGTGACAAACAGGTAGTCAGCGATATCAATATAATCTCCAGTCAATTAGCAACCATATATGTCAATCAACATGTCAAACAGGGAGGGCCGTCTGGAAACATTTCAAGCGCACAGCAGACGACAAGTCAGTTAAATGCATGTAGTGCACATATTACGGACATATGTTAATTCGGAAACTGAAAAAAACAAAAACATTCTGATTGTTGATTTATGTTCCTTATTTTCATAGATGATAAAGATATCCTTTTATTAAATGTATTGTTTATCATTCTTGGTATTGTTTTCCATCCACCATTTGACTTGCTTTTTCCCTGCGACTTTAAAGAGATATACAGTCTGCACCCAAACGTTTGGATGTTTACGCCAATGCAAATTCTGGATGTATTTGTTGAATTATTTTGTTTTCAAAAATAAAACAACTATTTTTTTTCAAATATTAAACGTAGAGGCGAAAACAAACGCATGTTTGTTCTTATAAAATCAATTTAAAGTAAAATGCATGAGGACAATACTATTCTGAGAGACAAGACGTTTGATGAACGAATTAACACAATGTGATTTCTTGCGAGTACCCGAGTACTCGATTGGAAGAGTTCACGAGTACCCAAGTACTAATATCGGTACTCGTCCCCATCCCTAATTAAAAGCAAATTTAACACATTTTCAGTTTCTATTTTCAAGTATATGACCAGATAGAAAAACAACGTTGGTGGCATATTTAACCAGTGTAGATCTCGATCAATCCGCGTATCTCAGTCTGATCTTAATTTCAACCATTGAAAAATTAGTCGCCAACGCCTCCGAGAAGTTTACGTTTGAATATAACGTGATAGTTTAACCAGTGACAGTAGTCATCTTTCGAAAACAAATGTCATGTTATACCTATATATACAATACTGCTAATTTAGTGGCTATCTATAGATATTTTGACATGGATTGAAATCATGGGTCTTATATCAAAATGGATACTGATCTCCAGAAACAACAATGATTCTAGATATTTTTTAAACCATGGGGAAAACGCAATTTGATGAAGGATCTTGATCTGTTGTTAGGTTTATGTATGCTGTATGCTGTAATTCTTCTGTTTATACAGTAATAATATGTAGATAATTACTATGAAATATTCCTAGCAGTATTCAAACCATTATTCATTTTAGGCAACTAACTGTTTCTTTTCAATACAATGTAATGCCACCATGCAGCGGTGGTGTACACTATTTGCATGATGCCAACATAATGAAAGATCGGCCTGGCGGTTGTTATCTGTTCTGCATACAAATAAAATGATATATGGTACATAACATAGGACATTAAAGTAGAGTTAAGCTATATAATTGGTAATATCATCTTCATTAATTTGTGACTAATGAAATCCTGATAAGCTTATGCATTTGTTCAGCCTGGTCAGGATTGCCCTTGTCCATTTAGTTTTACATTCTTCCTGAGAGTTAGTTTGAAAGAAATGTTAATAGCCAACTTAAGTATGAAATGTAAATGAAATTGGCATTGATTTTGTCGTTATCTAGTTATCCCAGCTGTCATTAAAGCAGACTGTTGCGGATCTGAATGTTTGATTTGACCAAAATACACCTGAACATGTTATCTATTTATCCCAACTGCCATGTGTTCCCCCACTGACGAACCAAGTGTTGTTTTGATTAAAACAAATTTAGACTCTGAGCCCCTTTTTTGCAAAGTTATCTCCCCTTTTTCAATATTTTAATAATTGGGTGATTTGAGCTTGATTTTGAAACTTAGTACAAGCGTTCCTAATCAAGTGATACTCCTTTCTCATGTGTATTTGCGCATGACCGAATACTTGCTTCTGATTGGTCGATTTTTCGGACTTGTATAACTCAAAAACGACAAGTGATAGAGACTTGAAACTTAGTACATGTGTTTCTAATCAAGTAGTACTTCTTTCTCAAGAGAATAAGCGCATGACAGAATACTCGTTTCTGATTGGTCGATTTTTCGGACATGTATAACTCAATAACGACAAGTGATAGAGACTTGAAACTTAGTACAAGTGTTCCCAATCAAATGATACTACTTTTCATGTATATTTGCGCCTGACCGAATACTCGCTTCTGATTGGTCGATTTTTCGGACTTGTATAACTCAAAAACGACTAGTGATAGAGATTCAATTAACCTATACAATACAATACAATACAATATGCTTGTATTGTAATAAAAGGCCTCCGACCCACAATACATATAAATTACATACAAATCAATGCTTCATAGCAACTCACAATATATACAAATTTGACAACAATTCTTAATACGGACAATAAATCGAGGGCTTGGCACGGTTGTAACTAAAAACCTATTTTGAAAACCCTTGTTTAGGGGCAATTTTGACCTCTTTGTAAACAATGCAAATTTAGATGCCATTGCTCAGAACGAGCAATGGCACCTAAATTTCCATTGTTTACCAAGAAAAATGAGTTAACGCTTATAAAGACTTTATGCCGAGGTGATAAACCTTAGTAAAAAAAAATACCAATTTAAGTTACAACCGTTTCACACCAAGCCCTCGAAATGTAGATATGTAAATAGTTATTTACCAAGTAGCATACTCTTTGAATTATATTAGTGTCATATATATGCACTTATTTCATCCTAATTAATGCAATTTAATATGTTCTATTAAATGATTTGTTCATTTGAAGTATTCTTAAATAACAGTTATTATACCCCCGATAAACGAAGTTTAGAGGGGGTATATTGGAGTCACCCTGTGGTTGGTCGGTCGGTCGGTCGGTCGGTCGGTCGGTCGGTCGGTCGGTCGGTTGGTCCGTTGCGATTTTCCTTGTCCGGAGCATAACTTTAAAACTAATTGATGGAATTTAATAAAACTTCATAGGATGATACAACACATTGAGAGGAAGTGCAGTGTACAGGAACCATAACTCTATTTTACCTAAATACAGAGTTATTGCCCTTTGTTACTTTTTCTTGTCCGGAGAATTACTTAATAACTAACAGATGGAATCTAATAAAACTACATACAATGGTAGAGCATAATGAAAGGAAGTGCAGTATACAAGAACCATAACTCTAATTTACATAATTACAGAGTTATTGCCCTTTGTTACTTTTTCTTATTCGTAGAGTCTTGTCCGGAGCATAACTTTAAAACAAATTGTTGGAATTTAATAAAACTTCATAGGATGATACAACACATTGAGAGGAAGTGCGGTGTACAGGAACCATAACTCTATTTTATCTAAATACAGAGTTATTGCCCTTTGTTACTTTTTCTTGTCCGGAGAATTACTTAATAACTAACATATGGAATCTAATAAGACTGCATACAATGGTAGAGCATAATCAGAGGAAGTGCAGTGTACAAGAACCATAACTCTAATTTACATAATTACAGAGTTATTGCCCTTTGTTACTTTTTCTTGTTCGTAGAGTCTTGTCTGGAGCATAACTTTAAAACTAATTGTTGGAATTTAATAAAACTTCATAGAATGATACAACACATTGAGAGGAAGTGCGGTGTACAGGAACCATAACTCTATTTTACCTAAATACAGAGTTATTGCCCTTTGTTACTTTTTCTTGTCCGGAGAATTACTTAATAACTAACATATGGAATCTAATAAGACTGCATACAATGGTAGAGCATAATCAGAGGAAGTGCAGTGTACAAGAACCATAACTCTAATTTACATAATTACAGAGTTATTGCCCTTTGTTACTTTTTCTTACTTGTAGAGTCTTGTCCGGAGCATAACTTTAAAACAAATTGTTGGAATTAAATAAAACTTCATAGGATGATACAACACATTGAGAGGAAGTGCGGTGTACAGGAACCATAACTCTATTTTATCTAATTACAGAGTTATTGCCCTTTGTTACTTTTTCTTGTCCGGAGAATTACTTAATAACTAACAGATGAAATCTAATAAAACTACATACAATGGTAGAGCATAATCAGAGAAAGTGCAGTGTACAAGAACCATAACTCTAATTTACATAATTACATAGTTATTGCCCTTTGTTTCTTTTTCTTGTTCGTAGAGTCTTGTCCGGAGCATAACTTTAAAACTTATTGTTGGAATTTAATAAAACATCTTAGGATGATACAACACATTGAGAGGAAGTGCGGTGTACAAGAACCATAACTCTATTTTACCTAAATACAGAGTAATTGCCCTTTGTTACTTTTTCTTGTCCGGAGAATTACTTAATAACTAACAGATGGAATCTAATAAAACTACATACAATGGTAGAGCATAATCAGAGGTAGTGCAGTGTACAAGAACCATAACTCTACTTTACATAATTACAGAGTTATTGCCCTTTGTTACCTTTTCTTGTTCGTAGAGTCTTGTCCGGAGCATAACTTTAAAACTAATTGTTGGAATTTAATAAAACTTCATAGGATGATACAACAAATTGAGAGGAAGTGCGGTGTACAGGAACCATAACTCTATTTTATCTAAATACAGAGTTATTGCCCTTTGTTACTTTTTTTTGTCCGGAGAATTACTTAATAACTAACAGATAGAATCTAATAAAACTACATACAATGGTAGAGCATAATCAGAGGAAGTGCAGTGTACAAAAACCATAACTCTAATTTACATAATTACAGAGTTATTGCCCTTTGTTACGTTTTCCAGTTCGTAGAGTCTTGTCCGGAGCATAACTTTAAAACAAATTGTTGGAATTTATTAAAACTTCATAGGATGATACAACACATTGAGAGGAAGTGCGGTGTACAGGAACCATAACTCTATTTTACCTAAATACAGAGTTATTGCCCTTTGTTACTTTTTCTTGTCCGGAGAATTACTTAATAACTAACAGATGGAATCTAATAAAACTACATACAATGGTAGAGCATAATCAGAGGAAGTGCAGTATACAAGAACCATAACTCTAATTTACATAATTACAGAGTTATTGCCCTTTGTTACTTTTTCTTACTTGTAGAGTCTTGTCCGGAGCATAACTTTAAAACAAATTGTTGGAATTAAATAAAACTTCATAGGATGATACAACACATTGAGAGGAAGTGCGGTGTACAGGAACCATAACTCTATTTTATCTAAATACAGAGTTATTGCCCTTTGTTACTTTTTCTTGTCCGGAGAATTACTTAATAACTAACCGGTGGAATCTAATAAAACTGCATACAATGGTAGAGCATAATGAGAGGAAGTGCAGTGTACAAGAACCATAACTCTTATTTACCTAAATACAGATTAATTGCCCTTTGTTACTTTTTCTTGTCCGGAGAATTATTTAATAACTAACAGATGGAATCTAATAAAACTACATACAACGGTAGAGCATAATCAGAGGAAGTGCAGTGTACAAGAACCATAACTCTAATTTACATATCCAAAAATGAACAAAACAAGAATAACCCGATCCATAACATTGTCCTTTTAAGGTGGGGTTTCTAAATATTTCACAACTTTTCCTATCAGGGCGGCGTTCGGGGGTATTAATCACATTCAGTGATAGTTCTAGTTAGAAGTTGTTTTCAAATAAGTCTCTCTTCAAATGCAAATCAGGCGTTGTGAGTTCGAATCCCAGCTCGGCCAACTTTCTTTCCGACGTTTGACAAAAGTCATTGTGACATGCATCATTCGTCTTCCACCAATGGGCTAAGTCTATGTGGAAAAGCAGCCAATTGCTTGGGAAGATTGTTATGTGGAGTACTGGTGTGAGAAAACCAGGAAACACATGAGTAGGTGAACTGGTCGCCGTGATATGACTGAGAAATTGTTAAAAACAGCGTTAAACCTCAATCAATAAGTCAATCAAATGTAAATATCAGATATCTAGCCAGGATTTGAATTAAAATTTTGTTTTGACATTGCATTATCCTATTAAACAGATGTTTTGTTGGTAAATTAATATTTCAATTGTGTGGAAAGTGACGTTTTCTTAAGTTATCATATAACGAACACATCAATACAAAATGTAAATCGTCTTCAATAATGTAAACAATAAGTACAAACTCTAAACATTTTCTCAATATTGTCATGGCGTCCTCTTTCTATAGCTAAACTGTGGTTAGAGGACCTTAAATGTATGTTCATCGATATATATAAGGCATTTCAATTGTTAGGTATTTTTCCATGTCCAATAATGATTTGAAATCTTTGTAGTAGTTATGCTTTTGAAGAGTTACACATACTTGTGTGCCACTTCTGTATTGAAATATCAATAACTTGTTGTTTAAATGCTTATATAACAGGGAATACTTCGATTGTGATGCAAATGTGTTCCAGATTTGTTCCTAAGTTTGTAAGCAATCGATGCACCCGGTGGTATTCACATAATCAACTAGATGCGTAGAAATAGTTTTCGTGTAGCAAAGGAAATAAGACTTCAACAATATTTCATACATGTACATGTGTGCGTATTTCAGCACAACCCTGACATCTTTTTCAAAACGCTGTGCTTTAAAATGCACCATCATTCAAAGTAATACTGCTTTACAGGTGAAGTTATACGTTGAAAGGCTTAAAACGTAATCAAGCAATTTTAAGAAAAGTAAAAATAACGTTGCTGTAAATTTTGTTTGAGTGTCGAGCATCGATTATGAAAATGACGTCGACGTCATTTCAACAATTAGTAACACATGTCTTCTTTTGATGTCCATTACGGCATTAATATTCGTCATACAAAGTCCACATATATAACAAACAAAACGAGACAATTTGGACTATATATATGCAAATGTAAAAATCCCAAAATCGAAAATGTTGTCACTATCACCGGTTTTCTCATGGAGTGGCCCATATATAAAAGAAAAACGTCATGGGTATATTATTAGATCGGATACAAGCATTGTCATGTGATAAATAGAGGATATTTGTTTGTTTTGAGTGGATATGGAATATATCTCATTGAGAAGTGATACAATTGAATATATCTGTATCACTTCGAGTTGAAATATTCCATATACAATCAAAACAAACAATTTTTTTTTTATTTAATGACAATTGATGACGAAAAAATAATATTTCTTTATAAATAACTTGTGTAGTATAACATGACCGAATACTCGGGCAACAGTTCAGCTATCATCCCCTCCACTTCGGGACAACAGTTTTGACTGTTACCAAAATTACCATGAAAAAACTGTATATTATTACCTGATTCACTATATAAATACAAATCTGTTATTGTTAGCTGTTTACATGAAAGCTATCAATTTGTCTAGGATTGAACTAGTATGAACTGTTTCCCTCTCGCGCTTTGACGTGGTACGTGCATGACGTCATTTAAAACAATTACGTCGCCGTTATAATTCAACTTTCCAAATGGCATTTACAACAAAATGTTTATATAGTCATGATAGTCTCCCTGTATTCCTTACAAAATACATGGTCATGCATGTGCATGAGTCATTTAAAACAATAACGTCACCGCTATTATTCAACTTTTCAAACGGCATTTGCAACACAATGACTACTTATGTAAACAAACAGTTTGTTTCGATTTCGGAAGCAGATTTATCACTGTTTGTTTTGATTTCGGAAGCAGATTTATCCCTGTTTGTTTCGATTTCGGAAGCAGATTTATCAACTCTAGATAAATCAAAGCGCTGAAGGCACTGCATTTGTTTGGGTACATAAAACTGTTCAACGGCCAGGGAAGAAGACAGTGCAATTTAAGAATACAACATTACAAATTTCTACGTAGTTACAAGGGAATCTATGTTTTTGCACTTCCTGTAATGATTTAAAGGTCCCCTTTGAATAAGGAAGTGTATTTATTTAGTCTAAATTTCTGTTGTTTTTAGAACTGTAGGGGTGATTACTGGGTATCCCCTATTGATTGAGATATATTTTCTTTCCGCCTATATTTGATTTAGTTGACTTGTAGAATGCGTAAAACTGTAAAAGAATATCTCAGCGTGGTCGAAAGTCCCAGTCGTTAATTAATTAAGCAATGATTAAATATTTAAGGATGCGATCTTAGGCACCCCAAACAAATAACATTGGCGAAAAGGGAGCAACATTTATAAATTGCACTGTATTCAACCAGTTAAAAATGCACAAAAAGAAGATAACTACTATTTATATTTTGTCTGTCATCTGACAGTCAAGCAGGTAAGTCTCCAGGGCAAGAAATGTGGATGCTTGTAGAGCCTTCGACGCTACAGAATCTGTGTACTTTTTTTATTTATAAAATCTTTATAGAACCTTACACGGGTTTTGATTAAAAATTTATTAAAATTTAAATACGGCATGGAACTTATCTTTGTATTGCATTTTTATACATTTATAACATTATTGTATAAGTGTTTATTTTTTGTATCGCATGATCTATAATAACTTAAATACAGAAAACCTATGTTATTTATTTCAATAAAGGGAGGTAATTCTACAAAAACATAAGAAATCACTATTTCGAGCGACTTACTCCGTCAAGTTTTCGCAGTTTACATTTTACTTCCGATTACTTCCCTTTATACATGAAACTGAAGAGAAAGCTTTAAGACTTTCAATAGACATATATTTGAGATACGTTTTCAAAATATTTCTTATTTTTGTTTATTTCACTTGTTTATGTGTCCGAAGATTTGCTCTATATTCTATAGCGTCAGCATTTTCCCACTATATTGCATTTGTCCGCATTTTCCCTCTATAATATATGTGTCCGCAGATCGCGTCCGCACTTTAGACCCTCCCCCCATACCGTTGTATTTATAAATAGAATTCGACGATCACGATTTCTCTGCAAATGTGTTACTCTCATTTTAAATGCATTTTATGACGCACATATTTGTTTTTTTAATTCTTTATACTATATTTATATGGCCGACAAGGCACAAAGAAAATATTTTCAATTCTGTTTTTATCTACATTTTCAATGCGTGATTGAAAATTCAAATACCGTATCTGGAGCTTAAATCGGAAATAGTTTTCCCTGTAGCAGTTCACTCATTGAGATTTATAAATCTCTCCGCGTTCTTGTTTTAAAATACAATGTTTCATTTTATTTCCAAATTCTCTTTGAATATAAGAACCACATAAGAAAACAAAGACGATATAAATATATCATTATTTCAAAAATCGTGATACATTTGAAAAGTAAGAGCAAGTATTGAGTACTACTTTCACGCGTATGAAATTCATGGAATTTTCGATAAGACGTATGGCTTCAGAATTGCAGCAACTAAATTTGTTTGTTCCAAACAAATAAAAATCAAAAAAAATCCAGTGTAAACCAAATAGTTTACAATAGGAAAGTATGCAATAAAAGAGTCATTGACCGACCCTTTACTGAAAAATCATCGTTGGACCTCGTTCTTTGGCGAACGTAGCCTCGAAAGCTCGGCAACGTCAACCAATGAACTCGGTCCAACAATGATTTCACAGAACAGGGCCAATAACCTATAGTCATTTCATATCATCCGGGCATCTGATAACATCACATGATCAGGATTTCTCACAAGGATATTATCATATTTCTCACTCCTGTATATTTCTACAAATCGTCGTAGTATTTGTAATATAATCCAATGATTCCCCAGGCCACCTCGGTGGTGTAGTGGCAGAGCGTCCGCCTCTGGTAAGGGAGGTAGTTGGTTCGATCCCTGGCCGGGTCATACAAAATACTTTAAAAATGATAGTAATGGCTGCCCTTTTTGGCGCTCATGGTTGCGGGGTTAGCATTACGAATGACTGGCCGGTGTCGGGATAAATGGACAGGTAGCACTGGTAACTTACCCAGGAATTAAACGCTGTGATATAACTGAAACATTGTTGAAAGCGGCGTAAAACACGAAACAATCAATAAATCCCAAGCATTTTTACGTTTAACTAATTTGAATCGTTTGAAAATGAAATGAAGAACGTTATGTAACATCTGGAAAGTTGAAAGTATAATTTTAATTCAGAACTAAAATCCTTAAACAATGAGAAATTGCTTTTCATTAACAATTTCTCTTTTACCCAGAATAATTTAAACTCGGTATCAAAACTAGGCTAGCCTTGTTATTTCTCTAAAAAAAAAAATCAAAGCAGTACTGTAATGCTTCATTAAACTATGTGTTTCCCTTTTCAAGGTCACATGTTTGCTTGGCTGGGATACCCCGGATTAAAGGCGACTTGCTACAAAGGTAGCCAACCCTTCGACGGTCCCGCCGGTCCAATTGACCTCTCTAAAGATGAATCGTACACATTTATGTCCAATTTATACAACGAAATTTACGAGGTTTTCCCGGACGTGTTCTCACATTTAGGAGGAGACGAACTCCATTCAGATTGTTGGTAAGTTTAACATTCTCTTTGCAATGGGTCGATTTTAGTCCTACTTTAAGGCCTAAATTAGGCCTATTTTGGGCTTTTTTTAAGGCCAATTTTAAAGCCTATTTTAGACTTTTTTAAAACCTATTTCTAAGGCCAATTTTAAAGCCTATTTTAAAACCTATTTAAGGCCTATTTTAGGCCTATTTTAGGCCAATTTTCAGTCAATTTGAGAGTCCTATGTATATGTCCAGGCGTGTTCTCAGGCATACGCACGTATGCCAATGCCTACAATTCATCTGGAAAGATAAAAAGTTTTCCAAATATGTCAGTTAATCTACAAGTGGATATAGATAGTTTGTTTTTCCGGTATGACCTAAATGACCACTTCATTTCACCATATGAGCCACGAGAAAACCAACATTATGGACTGAAACATGTCCTGGTTAGCTTGTGCAGCATGCTTAGGCTGATCCGTGTCGATAATTTACGCAGATTCCACAATGTTTGTTTTCTTGCGGGACGGCTCATATGTAATGTATAAAGATTTCAATATTTCCCTAAGAAACATGTCATGACCCTAAGTAAAATTCTTGTTATTATCCAACAAAACTCTACATTGTGGGAACTTAAAGAATCAATTCTTTTGAGTACCCACAACATAGGGTTACGGGGTGAAATTAGTATTTTAGAACATGCAAAACGCCCTTTCAGTTAGATCTCTGGTATGAGGTTTTATCTTAATAATAACAGAGCTCTAGATAAGGGGCATTTTTAATGTCCTAAAATCCTTCTTTGACACTAAAACCCTGTGTTGCGGGTAGGCAAACGAATCGTCTTAGTGAGAGGATTCTTTGGAGAACCCAACGATTGGATTTGGTCGAGTAATAAGATTTATATTGTGGGAGAAAGATCAGTTTACTCCTCCCTATATATATAGTCCTCTGTTGTAATAGACATAATAATAAACACGAGTGTCGGTTTTCTTGTGACTTTGCTCAAGTATCGTTTGTCTGTGTTTAAAACAGGGCCACAAATCCGGATATAAAGAAACATCTAGAAGAAAAGGCTGGGATTAAACAATCCGAGGCATCTAACGTGCGCGGCTATGTGGACAAGGCCATAGGATATTACTTTAAAAGGTAAAATAAACGTTACATCTAGATGTCAGATGACAGGAAACTCGACCTTATCTCTTTCACACATACAGCAAATCTGCAGCAGACGACTTTAAATTATTAAGTCAAAAATATGAAAACTTGTGAAAGTTGTCTACTGCAGAGGCGTCAGAAAGCGTCTATATGTGGGAAACCTATCACTATTCTCGAGATGATTCAATGGTGATTGAGCCTAGTCCCTGTAGCTCAGTCGGTTGCGACACAGGCTGTCAATCCAGTGGTTGTCAGTTCGAACTCAAGCTCGGCCAACTTTCCGACGTTTGACAAAAGTCAGTTTGATAAGCGACATTCGTCTTCCACTGATGGACTAAGTCTATGTGGAAAGCAGCCAGTTGCTTGGAAAGAATGTGTGGAACACTGGTGTGAGAAAGCCAGGACACACATGAGTAGATGAACTGGCCACCGTGATATGACTGAAAAATTGTTGAAAACGGCATTAAACCCCAATAAATCAATCAATAATGATTGAATGACTAATTGACGAACATAGAAGATCATAATCCGTTCATGTCATGGTTGGTTTCATGCTTCACCTCATGTCATGGTCGGTTTCATGCTTCATCCCATGTCATGGTTGGTTTCATGTTTCACCCCATGTCATGGTCGGTTTCATGCTTCACCACATGTCATGGTTGGTTTCATGCTTCATCCCATGTCACGGTTGGTTTTATGCTTCACCGCATGTCATGGTCCGTTTTATGCTTCACCTCATGGCATGGTCGGTTCCATGCTTCACCCCATGTCATGGTCCGTTTCATGCTTCATCCCATGTCATGGTTGGTTTCACCCCATGTCATGGTTGGTTTCATGCTTTACCCCATGTCATGGTCGGTTTCATGCTTCACCACATGTCATGGTTGGTTTCATGCTTCATCCCATGTCATGGTTGGTTTTATGCTTCACCCCATGTCATGGTCGGTTTTATGCTTCACCCAATGTCATGGTCGGTTTCATGCTTCACCTCGTGGCATGGTCGGTTCCATGCTTCACCCCATGTCATGGTTGGTTTCATGCTTCATCCCATGTCATGGTTGGTTTCACCCCATGTCATGGTCGGTTTCATGCTTCACCCCATGTCATGGTTGGTTTCATGCTTCACCCCATGTCATAGTCGGGTTTCATGCTTCACCCCATGTCATGGTTGGTTTCATGCTTCACCCCATGTCATGGTTGGTTTCATGCTTCACCCAATGTCATGGTCGGTTGCATGCTTTACCCCATGTCATGATTGGTTTCATGCATCACCCCATGTCATGATTGGTTTCATGCTTCACCCCACATATTTTCCTTTATAGTCTGTATTTAACATTTGAGCCGTCCCGCGAGAAAACCAACAGTGTGGACTCTGCGTAAAGTATCGTCCCGGATCAGCTTTAGCATGCCACTCAGGCTTACCCGGATAGACACTTTTCCCCTACTGTGGAGTTTCTGTTTCAGGAATCATTACTCCATACCTCTATCCCCTTGAGGCGGAATGTAGGAAAGGGGGGTTAAATTGGTTAACTCTTTCCCACATACAGACACTTTCTGCAGCAGACGACTCATGATGAGCAATTTCTCCTTTTGCCACAATGTGTTAAACTGTATTGTATAATATGTAGAACACATTTATGGGTGTTTTTTTTTTTTTCAATTTGTTTTCAAAGTTGTCTGCTGCAAATTTGTAGTATCTGGGAAAGGGTAAAGATATCGAGGATGTATAGTGAAGATTTTGGAAACATACAGGATAAAGGAGACTGACTTATCTGTACTCCACATAACATACTTCCAATTTAACATATATACTATAAAACCCCCAATGGTGATAGACAAATAGGCCTTTGGGAACAAGAATTTGGCCCCTTATTTGGGAAAATTAATGGCTATTATTTCTTATATGGGAATAAAAGAACCAGGGTTTACATGACACAATTGGGAATTCTGCATGATTTTAAAGACTTTTGCCATTTATCTGACCTTCTGACCTGTCATATGCCCAGAAAAAGGCCTGACAAATAATGCTAGTCACAGAAATAATAAATGGCCCAATCACTCCGATCTGTACTCTACATAACATTCTTCCCCTGTAACTGATTACCTTCAAACATAGACTATAAACCACAATAGTGATAGACGAATAACGCTAGTCACAGAAATAATAAATGGCCGAGCCAGGGTTCAAACTCACGAACCCCTGGTTGATAACCCTCGTCGTTACCGACCGAGTTTTCACGGCTTCGTAATATATTTATCTTAGTATATTTATCTTAATATATTTATCTTAATATTTGATCATAATATATTTATCTTAGTATATTTATCTTTCCGACAGACTCATCAGTACTCTGAAAGAAACAGCAGTAAAGAAAGGTAACCGAAAAACGAGTTTTGTTATGTGGGAGGATGTCCTGAAGAACACACAAGAGGTAAGCCATTTGAATACATTTGGAGAATATAATGAAAATAACATATGATATAATGAAATAAACAAAGAAACGTTTGCAATATGGGATTGCCATTTAACCCTTTCCCACATATAGACGCTTTCTGACTCCTCTATAGCAGACGACTTTTGAAAACATTGTGGCAAAGATGAAATGAGCAGTTTCACCATTTTCCACAATGTTTTCAACTCTATTTCAAAAGATGTTTTCAAAATTGTCTGCTACATATTTGTTGTATGTGGGAAAGGGTTAATAACCTACGTTGAACCGCGTCAAGTTTTCATGATGCGGCCATATGCTACTACAACAGCTGTGCCAGAACTAACACCATTATCCATGGTATTCGCTTGATAACATTTACTTAATCTTTGTATGTAAAAAGGTCTTGGCCTGAATTTTAATTGACCAAGTCTCTGGTCACTCTAGGCCAAATTTTCTTTTAGCAAAAGTTGCTAAAGTCACATTTTTTTCTTTAGCAATATGAAATAATATTAGCATAATTTTCCGACAATATTTTTGAATGTGGGAAAAAAGATTATAAGTATAGAATGACACAATAACATACTTTGTAACTGATAAACAAATCTTTATTTCCTGGCCAGATTTAGCAAACATTACTTTTCAAAGTTATTTATTCCCTTTCCTACAATAAATGACTATCATACTATTGAATATTGACACATCTCAATAAAATGTGATACACAGACATGTGATATTTTCCTGAAGCCAAAGAGGGAGATTTGGTATTTTTGGGAGGGAGATTGGTGTCCCAAAGAGGGAGCTTTTTTCGCGGCAAGATTTTCTGCAACTGGTCACAATACTTTTCATTTGATGCTAAAATAGGGTCAAATCAAGCAGGGTATAACTTGCATTATAGGAAGTAATAATTTGCCAATTAAAAGAATATTTCATACTCATTTATTACTTCAATTTTATTCATGAAAATATTTCAGTATAATGACAACAAATATGTATATATGTTCCGAACTCGACATATAATCAAAGCGCCAATGGCACTGTAGTGGCGATCGTATTCATATATTGCAACAACTACAAAATAAAGCGTTCAAAATATTTATAAAAACCTTTCGGAATTTCCAGATTTGATAAAATTCCAGCTTCCCGTTTTTAGGTCGGTATAGCTAGATACCGAAAACAACTTTTTATATGACTCATAAAGGTCTCAACGGGTGTTCTACACACCGGCTATTGTTTGTTGATAGAGTTGGAACATTGTGAGAATATGTATGAGTTGAAAACATTGTGATAAAATGTGAAATTTCTCATTTTATCACAATGTAAGATATAGCATTTGTATGACTTGAAAACATTGTGAGAAAATGTGAAATTTCTCATTTTATCACAATGTAAGATATAGCATTTGTATGAGTTGAAAACATTGTGAGAAAACGAGAATTATCACAATGTAAGATAGAACAGTTGTAAGAGTTAAAAACGTTGTGAGAAAATGATGATAGAATAGTGAAGAGTTGAAAACATTGTGAGTAAATTATGATAGAATAGTGAAGCGTTGAAATCATTGAGAAAATGATGATAGAATAGTGAAGAGTTGAAAACAGTGTGAGAAAATGATGATATAATAGTGAAGAGTTGAAAACATTGTGAGAAGAACAGTTTTAAGAGTTGAAAACATTGTGAGAAAATGATGATAGAATAGTGAAGAGTTGAAAACATTGTGAGAAAATAATGATAAAATAGTGAAGAGTTGAAAACATTGTGAGAAAATGATCGCTAATAGAACACTGTAAGAGTTGAAAACGTTGTGAGAAAATGTCATTTTCGTAGGACAATATCTTTTCTAAAAAAATGTTAATCAATCATTTGTTCCTAATTTAAAAAATTATGAAGACATACAACTATAAAAAGTTGTTTTCGTAACAACCATAATATGGTAATATGGGATTATTGTCGTAAAGAAAGTTGTTTTCGCGGCAGCCGAGTTGTTTTCGTGAGCCGATTTTATTTATTTATATGCGTTTTAGCCTACGCCACTCTCTAAGTTTTCTATTTCGCGTAATTAGTACAAAAAACACTATTACATACTTTTAAAATTATCGTTATATGTTTGTGCACATGCTTTTAAGTAAATAATTAGAAAACTTATGAATACATGTGATTTATTGTCAAATAAAACGTTGTTTTCGTGACAGTCATGTTGTTTTCGTGAGCCGACTTTATTTATTTATTTGCGTTTTAGCCTATGCCACTCTATAATTTTGCAATGTTATTGAAAACGGGACCAGGTACGAAATAAGCACTTTTCACGGACCATGATTGTTAAACTTGTAGGTCTTTTCAGAAATTACAAAAGAAGTTAATTGGCCGTTTTATTTTGGCGAGGTACTTTCAGAGTACAACCAACTCCTGCCGAATCAGGTTAAAGGTCAAAAGGTTACGGTTGACTACAGTAAAAATAAAACGAGGCACAGGAGTATCATGATACTCTGCATAGCGTACCCAAGACGCCCGATGATATTTATTATCTGCCCAAACATGAAGAAAGATAATATGTAAATAGTTTAACTCTATTTAGATATTTTCTCGATAAATCTCAAATATTAGTACCAATCCGGTATCAAAGTAGCACTAACATTATCATTATTAATCGTGTGCCTGCATCACTGATGGAACTATATATATATATGGCGGTTTAACGGAAGTGAGTAAATTGCCTTTGCAGAAATATCCAACCGATTGTTCAAATACGACTATATAATTTTTTTTTCGTTGTTGTTGTTTTGGTAGCACTGTGGCGATTGTCAACCAATCGCCACAAAAACAGCACATGAAACTTGGTCAAATGCAATTATTAATTACATTTTCCAATACATGTTCAAAATAATTCGATACTTTCAGTGCTTTGATTCTTAGTACGTGGAAAAGCATTTGAAAACACTTTACTTGATTCAGAGACATATAAACATATACATACAAACATATGTTTATATGTCCTCACTGTATCAAGGACCCTATTTTGGGAACTTATGTAACCTTTCTCAGCTAAAATAATATATGACGCAATGATTTGACCTGACCAGGGTCTTTCAAATAGTATGGTCTAGAATCGAGCACAGTGCGCGAAATAAGCTGTATAGTATCACGTGACCAACATCCGGGGAACCCGCCATTTTGGAAAACAGAAGAAAACGATCAAGTTATAAAACTACGTATATCTAAATGTTTATCCATCAATGTGACCAACAAAGTAATCCTTGATGCAATGTAAGTATTCTTTTTTCTTTGCATGAAAGTATTTTGTCCTGACATTTCTTTTTTAGGTGGTTTTTCGTATTTGAAAGTTTACTTTGATACGAACGACTTTGTTTACGCCATTACTGTAATCGCCGAAAGCTGAAAATCTACTTTTTTCGGAGATTCTCCTACTTGCATGGTGTTTATGTGACTAAAATAGCGGCTTTTTTCTTTTATATTTAAGTCTAATTTATGATGTCGATGTCTTAGATTTTCATATTTCATCGGTATTTTCATGTTTTGACCTGTTTAAAATGTAAAGAATTTTGGTTTTTATTTTTTTACGCCATTACTGTAATCGCCGAAAGCTGAAAATCTACTTTTTTCGGAGATTCTCCTACTTGCATGGTGTTTATGGGACTAAAATAGCGGCCTTTTTCTTTTATATTTAAGTCTAATTTATGATGTCGATGTCTTAGATTTTCATATTTCATCCGTATTTTCATGTTTTGACCTGTTAAAAATCTAAAGAAAAATGGTGTTTTATTCAGTTATTGGCACAATACGTTGATATTTAGAACAACAGTTTTCAATGTGTAGTTACTTCCAACTTGCATAGTGAGATATATTTAATGCCCAAGACATGATCTTTAAATTATTTTGAAAGTTTGAAGTGATTTTGAGCTATAATTTTGGCCAAAATCAACAGTTACAGGGTCCTACATGTAACACCTTCTTATGCAAGGAAAGGGGGAACATGTAGCTTAGCAGTCCTCAGAAATTTATACTAATTTAAGCTTGAGATAATTGTTTTTGTGTGAACTTCATTTTCCAAGTATGTACTAAGATATATTTTGATACCTCATTCTGATATTCAAGTGACATTTTTCTAATTTTACAGGATGTGAGACCTTGTAGCTTGCTATGAAACTGTGCCGTTTCGACTTCCTTCCTCACAATGCCGTTTGGGAAAACAAAGAAGACGAGGACGTTCAGTGTGAGAAAGAACGAAAGTAAACTAAAGATTAAAAACGAGAGCATTTTCTACAATCCCAAAATAAATGTGTTATTGATTTTTCAGTTTTCATAACATATACAAAAGAAAGTCTCATCTTAAATAGCAAAGTATTTGTTCCTAATATTCTATGTACAATCCTTGTGTGTAGCCACTGTGTATATGTGTGTGTGTATATATATATATATATATATATATATATGTGTGTGTGTCCCTTGTACAGTGTTGTGTTACATAATGGTGCTTGTTGTCAATCATCTCAAAGAAACATGTTGTTATCATTTATTATGACATTGATTAAAAAGAACAAATCACAACTTCTGTTTGTTTTATTAGCTCACCTGAGCACATCATAAGCCTCTGCTAAACTAGTTTTTATATTGGTGAATACAATTATTGATGGATTGATTGTTTGGGGTTTAACGCCGTTTTTAACAATTTCTCAGTCATATCACGGCGGCCAGTTCACCTACTCATGTGTTTCCTGGTTTTCTCACAACAATCTTCCCAAGCAACTGGCTGCTTTTCCGCATAGACTTAGCCCATTGGTGGAAGACGAATGGCGCATTGACTTTTGTCAGACGTCGGAAAGAAAGTTGGCCGAGTCGGGATTCGAACTCACGACCCCTGGATTGACAGCCCGCATCGTTACCGACTGAACTACCGGGATTCGACAATTAACTAGGAACTCAGACGGGAACGATGAACGTGTAGCAGATGAAAACAGTTTTAACAACCTTAAATTTTTATATAACAACAAAGAATTCTCCTTCACTTAGAAATAATCTATTAAAGAATACAAAGGATTAAAGGATCACGCGACAACGCATATTTTCGCACATAACATCATCAAAGAAATAACGTGTAGTTTGTGCCACCTAATTAAGAAATATGTAATCTTGGTGTGATAATTAGGATTACTCATTACTCCTACACTTGATAATGATTTATTAAATAAATACAAAGGATTAATGATCAAGCGACAACGCATCTTTTCGCACGTAACATCATCAAAGAAATGCATTTTGTACCACTTAAGAATTAAGAATTATTCGGGTATTACACACGTAACAATTAAACATTATTAAACATCGTCGAATGCAATTCCATTAAAGGAAAGACAAACAAACAATCAAACAGGTTGATTATACGATAACAAATTTAAACTCGATATTCCTATTCTACGGTATAAATATTATACAAAAATACTTAAATCATTTAAAGGATATGACAATTTTCTTAGACCAGTATCGCGAAGCAAATGATCATTAAGCGGGATAGGCGGAATATTGCCCATGTTTAACTAGCTTTAAAATAAATCATTTACGATTACATATTAGAACAAAATAAGCTAATTCGCTAAGCGTGATAAATACACGCCGTGATTAACACTAATTCGCTAAGCGTGATAATTACACGCCGTGATAAACACTTCCAGGTAAAAAATCGATAGAGACAAGATATGTAGTACGATAAGGCGTTTATATAGGGCGTTTCTAGACCATACTATTTGAAAGACCCTGACCTGACCTAATTATCCGGGGCATTAGCCACGTCAAATGAAAATCCACCTTAAAAATTAATGAAAGTTAAAATCATATTTCATAAACAGTTTATTTAAAGTCATTGTTCTTTCCATGCAGAGTCGAAGATGCTTGTGTGTGACTACCGTTGATGGTGAATACAAAATAACCTGATCAGACTGGCGGACTGTCTGCAAATGCTTATATAAATTTTGGCTGGTTGTAGAGACCCTCCCAAAAAAATATCGTTTTTGCATGACGTGGTTTATTTCTTGGGGAACAAATTATTTGAGGAAAATGACACATGGGCATGAATCAAAAACACTACCCATTATTATATCAGTGTGCATTTTTTTTCTTCAAAAAACACTATGTTTCATGCCCCTGTGGAAAATGACTTGCAATTATACGACCCTTAACTATTTGCAGACGAATTTTGAAACATCTGCAGCAAACATCTTTTATATAGCATTGTGACAAATTGAGAAATGGATGCTCCTTTTACTATGATGTTTTCAACGCTATTAATTACACTTTTACTTGAAGAGGTTATCAATAGTTTGTCAGGATAAATTAATACTGGATTTAATGGGATTTTAAAAGGGAGAGTTGTTTTATTACCTGTGATTGAAATGGAAGTTTGTTTCTAGGAGAAGGTCTTCCACTGGAAGAGGAATCTTATTCACCGCAGCCTATGTGTGATAATCCACTAATCAGAGGTTGATTGTCATGTATAAATCAACACTCTTTCTAAGGGTCATAAATTTACACATTACTGTGTACAGGTAGTTTACATTCGACACGACTTAAACCTTTACCCAGAAAAGTCAATATCGCTTAACACCACTGGATGATGTAAAACTTAAATTGGATTTACGGTCATCTGTTGTAATTTAGGTAAATTTTTATTTTTATTTATGATTTTTTTTTTCGGCGGGAGATTTCGTTACCCGATCGGGAGCGCGTAAGATGAGGCTTCAAATCGGGAGCTTCCGCCGATATCGGGAGAGATCACATGTCTGGTGATACATCATGTATACTGTCAATTACTTAAAAAACATTGTGAAACTGCTAAAATGATAAACCCATTACCACTAAGATATGTGTTTTAATTTGTCCATGGTCATTGGCTTTGGAAAACATTGTTAAAAGAGGTAATATATTTCAAAATGGACAATTCCTCCTTTTCCCACACCATTTTCAACAAAAAAGTGAATATTTTGTAATTGATCCCCTATTTAAATTGCAGTCTACAGATTCTTTCAAAGTGGGGATAGTCGTACTAACTGTGTGATAATGGCTTTATCAGATCATGATACTATATTCGTTACAAAAAAATCTATTGACTGGTAGCTGCACTTTTGACAATAGCTGCAAATCCTCGTCTATCCTTTTGTTTTGACCACAATTCAAAAGCAATATCAAAATTGAAATATTGTAGATCTGGAGATTCCGAATACAACCACATTAGACTATTCATGGTTTCAATATTAAGTGAGTTTCTAGATTCAGTTTTGATAGCATTGTAACTTGAAATACCCCGTTCACAATTGACAGATGTAATGGGCAATGTTGCACTGATAGCTACAAGAATTGAAAGCTGTTTATAAGTTTCCCTCTGGGGATGAATGACCTTGAGAAGAAATTCTTGAGCATCCAGATTTGAATAACGAGATTGCTTTAAAACTTGAAAAAGCAGCTGAAATTCAAATGTGGCAACGCTTTTGTCAATGAGCTGCAGACTGTAAATGGTACACAATTTTTCAAATTTCTCAAAGGCAGCAGTTTGTGACATCATGGTGCAATGTTTTGGACTGAAAACTTCAAAAGCTCCAAGAGCATTGCTATCAGGAAAAGTTGCCCCAAGTCTATCTACTAATTGTTCTATGAATGTCTGGCTAGCTTCCTTCACATTTTTTCTGTCTTTTTCCTTGTCTTTAAAATCATGTCCTTCATATATGAAAAACCCAGACGGATCAACAGCCTCTGGAATTTCAATAGATTTCATGTAGGGCCCTGGTGTGGTTAACAAAGCCTGTATTGTCACAATCGCAGCATCAATACCTGACTTGGCCTCAACATAATCAATTGGTTTTTTTTTGAGCTGCAAGGAAAGAATTCCAAGAACACCAACCACATCTGCCAAGAAGTGTGTCAGTAACAAAAACTTAACAGTTCCCATTTGTTGAGCAACACCTTGCAGAACAGCTCTTCCCTCTAGTCCACGCTCCATAGCGGTTACCTGCAACGCTGAAATCACTGCAGAAATACACCCCGCCATTGCTTGCACGCTATCAACAAAAGACAACCATCTTGTAAAGAATATTTGTTTGATTTTCTTTGACTTGGTATTGTTCAAATGTTTACTTTCTTCCAAAATTCTCTGAATCTTTGGTGAAAACTTTAGTGATTTGGCGAACTGATTTAGCACAGATATATATCTAGTAATCAATGGGACACAATTGGCTGCTTTTTCACTCACAAGCTGAAGTCGATGAGCCATACAATGCACCGTCACTAAATGAGGTATAAGTCTTTTGAACCTGTAAAAATGTATAATATTTCATTAACCCTTTTCCTCATAGTCATGCCTTTTAATGCCATTGCAAACAGAGAAGATCCAGATCAGACTGCTCCTATAGGAGCTGTCTGATCAGGGTCTGCTCTGTTTGCCTATTGAAATTTGGTAGACAAGAGACCCATACCACTACTAACATTAGGATTTGTCTTCTTTGTTCTTATATACCAAAGTTCTTAATCATTTAAATGACCATTGTGATTGAGTTTTGCGAAATTGCTGAACAGGGAAAGGGTTAATTGACTCCACCACCATGATCATTTTAAATGATTCAGAACTTTGGTACATATAATAGAGAAGTAACATACTAATGGAGGTAGTGGCATGGGTCTCTAATCTGCCGTATTTCACTAGGCATCAGAGCAAACCCTGATTAGACAGCTTCTATATGAGCTGGCTGATCTTGATCTGCTCTGTTTGCAAAGACTTTAAAAGGCGTTACCATGAGGGAAATGGTTAACATATAGTCTCAGTAAATACTTGTAAATTGAATTTCTGAATTTGATGCGCTTATCAGAATATTCACTGAAAAATTAATTGTTTTGTTGTAGTTCGCTCATTATAAAGAACGGGCACATTTCATTTCTTAGCAAATAACTCATGGGAAAAAGAGCCGGAAAGCTCTGTTCATTTTCGTCAGATAATAAAAATTATATTTGTTAAAGTGGCATAAAGTACTACCAAACAACAGATATGTGCATACCTAGTAGATACACCTTCTATGCCAGTCATCACACTTGCTCCGTCTGTAGCCAATCCCACCATTTTGTTGGTTGGTAGATTGTGTTCTGCAAGAGTTGCCAAGGCTGCTTGGAAGATACCCTCAGCATCTGTTCGTTGTAATTGTTGAACACCAAGAAATGAACAAGACATTATAGTATACGTTTTACTTTCCTTTAACTACAATTTATCTATTTATTTTGGTTTAACACCGCTTTCAAAAGCTTTTGTCATATCACTGCGGTCAGTGCACCTTACCATGTTTTTCCTGGGTTTCAGATAATAGTTTAATAGATTAGTAACTATGTACCGTAAATGTAGAAATTGAAAGCTACATGTTGAATAGTGGTAAAAAATACCCATTCAAGTATATCATCATCATTGATCCATAACAACCTACACATCCATACAGACTGGTGAGGCTCTGGACATGTTGTCCTCGTTAATTTATGTAAGTAAGTACTTTACATAATTATACACAACATAGAGACTGACTAAACTGCACATGTACAGGCTGATCTGGATTCATTCTGTTTGTTAACACAATGTGTGGATTTGTTTGTGGAGTGATTCATAAAAGAGCAAGGAATAATATCATTACATTGAATATCTGCATTTTAAGAAGCTTTGAGTTCTTTGATGATGGGATTTCTTCTTTTGCTTGGGTAAGTACTGTTGCCATCTGAGCTACTATAGCTGCCTTTACACCGTCGAATGCATTGACTCTTGCAGCTTTGATGTCCTTTCTTAAAGATGGTTCCACCTTTGCTGAACAATGATCAATGGACTTTTCATGCTTCACTAAGTCATCTTTCTTACTGCTTAAACATGGCTTTCCTCTTGCAAATATGTTCTTCTTTTTTGAAGCAGCACATAGAGAACATTTTAACTTTGAGGCGGATTGCTCAGAACGGTCAATTTCCAGCCATTTAAACTGTGCTTGCCATGCTGATAATCGCCCAGATGGTTTTGAACGCTTTGCTGGTGGTTCTGCTTGAATCTCTTCTACTTCATCATCTACATTTGTAGAATTAATCACCTGGGGTTCATTTTCGATAGAATTTTTTTCTAGTGGCCGAAAGAAGTTTTGTATCTTTAACTGTGTTGATGGATTGGCCTTTGTCTGATCACCAATAGTGTCTTTGATTGAAGACTCCAATTGTAAAGATACAACATGGTTTGGGTTGTATACAGCTGAAGGATCATTGTCAAATGTTCCATCCCTTGACCACAGTAAAACAACTGGCGTTGTGTGATTCTTAACTTTAATGGCGGGCTCCTTTTCCATGCGTGGTTTCACTATTCCATGCATTAATGGTCTGTGTGATAATGGTACGTCTGGAAATACTGTTACTATATCTTCCTGTAACACAGTTGCGCAAGCAAATACATGCAGAAGAGAGGACCATCTGTTAGTTTCAAATGTTTTTCTCACCTCATGGTCAAAGGCTTCAGGTAATGTTCTGCCTTCCAGGGTGTCATCGCCAAGCAAGTAATGTAATAGTATATTTTTAGAAATACTAGTTTTTTTCTCACATTGTACTAAGTATGCATGATTAAAATATTCATCTTGATTCTGGAACAATTCCCATGCAGTCTGTTCCCTTAGTTTTGCAGCAAGACGTTCATCCCCTTAAAAAAAAAGAAAACATGCATAAATATTTTTGCTACTAGGAATAAGAGTCTGAGACATATATAAATATGTATGTGTTAACCCTTTCCCTGTTCAGTAATAACCCAAAAATCCACCAACATGGTTACTTATATGATTAAGAACTTTTGTACATATAACAGAGCTGTCAAACGCTAAAGGCTGTAGTTTCATGGGTCTCTAATCTGTCATATTTCAGTAGGCAAATGGAGAAGACCCTGATCAGACAGCTCCTGTGGGAGGTGGCTGATCCGGATCTTCTCTGTTTGCAAAGGTGTTACCATGAGGGAAAGGGTTAAGCAAATTATTGTGTTTAAACAATGTAAATCAGAAGAAAAGGTTGTTATAAATGTAAATTTAGCCATGGAAAATTAATTGAATGGAACAAAAATACAATATGCTCAACTGCACTTCGTATTTATCAATCATGGAAGTTTCATTAAAATCTGACCAGGGGTTAAGAAGAAAAAGAAGGGACAAACTGAAATACCGCATATTTTAGCCTATAAAGGGCTGTCTCTGGAAAATCATTGGACCGGAAGGCAAATATGATATGCACAACTACACTTGGTATTAATCAATCCTGCGAAGTTTCATCAAAATCGAACAAGTGTTAAGGAGAACAAATGCGGACAAACTTTGGTGGACGGGCAGACGACGGGCAAACACAATATCGTCTCCCCCAGAGGGGGAAGGGGGCCAGGGAGACATAATTTTACATTGTCTCATCCTTAGATTACATTATCTTTTCAATTGATGCATTGCAAGATAGGATGATTCTGGCATAAATTATCATTTTGACAGAGTGATTAACAAATGTCCACTTCAAAAATTATAGATTTATAAGGTTTTTTTTCATCAACTGTGTATTTCATTTAGTTTAGACCTTACTCTATTTGAAACAAAATGTTTATGTCACATTTTAAAACATGTTGACCCATAGGCACAGACAAGCACCCTAGATAGTCACTATCAAAAAAATAATAATAATGAAAACAATATTCTTTTTTGTAGAGAAAATTTGCAATTAGACCTAGACTTTGACTTTCCAATAATGCATTGAACGTTCAGTGAATAAAATGCTTTAATTTTTTTTTTTTTTTTTTTTTAAAGCAATCATATTGGAGTCAAGTAAGATTTTTTTTACAAATAATAGATGGGCGTAAGAAAACCAGTACAAAATGTTGTGATTTTTAGTCAAACCAACCGGCGATCGCCGAGGTATCCGCACATCGTCTCCTTGACAACAAACAAATCCAATATTAGGTTTCAAATAAACTCACTCAATTTCTGACTGTTAGAAATGATTTTCGATCTTGAATATACGATCTGACAGAAACAAATTAAAAAAATTCTCATAAAGTAACTTGACTGTCTTGAAAACATTTACTTTCGGTCTAGAAAGCCGTGAGCCGCGAGGTCACTGACGGCTGCATTAGTCGACACACGTACGCACTTAAAGTCGATTAAAGGTTATGCAATTGTTACTTACCATTGATGCTTAAAGAAATTGCGTTATAGAGGCAATTTCCGTTCCCTGTCGTTTTTATGACAATGTATTTACCCGGAACAGGAACGTCTTCGGGAATCAAGACATTGGCAAATTCGTCTGCCTCCATGACATATCTCTATCTGTGAAACGCTTAATGTACATGAAAACAAAGCGCTTATAAGATCGCGAGTATGTCTGTTAGACTTGTACCGTATCAACTATCGGAGAAAAATTATTTAATTTTTATGAACTACATGTCGCCGATTCCCGAGGCCTGCAGGACGAAGTAATAATTTTTTTTTTTCATGTTTTTCTCTGCTTTACTGATGACCAAAATCCTTTTCGCATTTTTTGCGAAACTCTGTGATTTAATTTTCGCATTTCAGGAGGCAAATTCGTAAATTGCGCAAAATGCGATCGGTAGCGTGAGCGTAGCAAGTTATTTAAAGAGTATGACTATATTTATTCACTGCTATACAACAAACGCATCTGCAGCAGACGACATTTTGAAACATTGTTGCTAAAGGAGAATTGCCCTTTATGCTTTTGGTAATGTTTTTAACTTTATTCAGAAAGTATGCTTTCATTTAGATTGAATTGTATTAAGATGTTATCAAAGTTGACTGCTGCAGATGTGGTTGTGTGTAGGAAAAGGTTAAAACACCGGATTGCAAATTACAGAATACGCAGAATTTTTAATCGTAGAAAACCACATGGGTTTGTCCATGTTTGCCAAAATTAAATACTGAATTTAAACATCGTATTCGATGGTTTATTTTTCGCCTGAAGTAACTGTTGGCGAGAAATAATTCAAATGAATATAAAACCATTGTTACCAAACATTATTGCAATATTGCTTATTCGTAATCTTATTTGACAATTGTCTTAACTCTTACCCACAAAAAAACAAATCTGCAGCAAACGACTTTGAAAACATTTAGACAATTTTAGAAAATATCTGTACAAAAAAAGCGGTAACTTTTTAATAGAGTTATAAATTCATTTCGACACAACGGGAAATTGCTCGTTCTGATCATTTCACCTTATTCACAATGTTTTCAAAAGTCATCTGCCTGCTGCAGAGGTGTCAGAAAGCGTTTGTATGTAGGCAAGGGTCGACGCGTGAGCAATGAAAATATCACATACTTTGTTTCATACTAGAAAAGTTCACTCTAGTTGAACACGTAAGCATATTGAACAAAATCTTTATTTAAATAGGTCACCTGAAGCGATAAGGAGCGCTGCTTGGTAAAATGCAAAGTGGTATGGGAGAGGAAAAATTGGGGCTACACTACAAGTTCGGTGGAAATTAAATCGATGACTCTTGTTAACTCGGATCTCGTGGGATTTTGAACCCGGCGTCCCTGGTTTGACCCCCCCTTTTTCCCCTCGCGGCGGTCATGGTTGAGTGCGCTTGAGCCAGGCACATCTTCTAGCCAAGTACTTGTTGGTTTACCAATGGGTCATGAACAAATGAACTGTTGTCATGATATAATTTAAATTATTGTAAACCGCCTAAATATTCACCGTTATGATCGGGATGTAACTGTCGGCAGTATCGTTGTTGAAGTTGAGGTCGATGATTCCGACAGGGTACCAGTTAACTTATTGTGTTACATAAGTACCCTTGACTCTCCGTTACATTAAAATTCGAAACCCCCGCTCTGTTTCACCACCTTTTCACTGGTGTTTACAACTAGGAGAGGTTTTTAAGCCATCTACCTTAGTTTGGTGTTGGTGAATCACCGTATGTTTGCAACCGACAGCGTTTGTTACCGACCATTCTATTGGTCCAGGAACTGTATTTATGAAACCGCATGTTGGCACAAAGGGATTTTCGTCAGCCAATCATGGGAATGAAATGGACAAATTATCACTTGGCTTGGCTTGTGAAGATACAGTCTGTTACCCGTATGAGAATGTCAGAGCTCTATATAACTTGCTTTTTGTATTATCTAAAATCCTTATCTGACCTATGCTGTTGTTGAGATTATTTTGATAACCAACAGCAAAGGGGTTAAAATGAGCAATATAAGAGATATGACGGAGCGAAGACCTGCTGTCTCCATCTTATCTAGGTTGCTGGTATTGAGGGCAAAATGGACATTTTCCGCATGAATTCAGCCAGGTGGCAATACTAGATTGATCTTTTCTGTCGATAGTTTTCTTAGCTGTTTCTGGCGTGATGTTCTTGGTCACAAACAATGATAGTATCAAATTGCACTCTTCAGAAATTTAATTCATTAACTCTTTCCCATGTAGCACTCATCTGCAGCAGACGACATTGACAATAATTAGGTAAAATCTGGAAAATCTCTTAAAAGGATGTATACTATTGATAGGAGTTGAAAACATTTTGTCAGAAAGAGAAATTACTCATTATTAGATATTCTTCCATTTTGCCCCGAAGTACTTCAAAAGTCGTCTTCTGCATATGCGTTTGCATGTGGGAAAAGTGGTTTGCTTATTGTTCATTGAAAAATGATGCTTGACACAAAAATGCGCAAGTAAACATTTGTGAAAAGATTTCCATGACAAAGAGTGCAAGGTTATATATCTTGATTGATAATAATAATAATAATAATAATAATACTTTATTTAATGAGGGTAACACAGTTAGTTACACTAATCTTCCCTGTGGCCCTCAACAATCATACATTGAACATGAAATTCAACAATGTAATTAAACATTAAAATATAAAACAAGCATTCACATAATGTTTATAAATGCAATGACAGAAACTTTTCCATTCGTCTGTAACCTAGCCCCAGAAATTCCCCCATAATTGATGAGAGCTATTATCTTATCTCCAAATCACCATGAAATCAATTAGGGGTCTGCATGGCTATTTTCACAGCATGCATGCCACCAATTAATATCTGAAAAGGTGTATCAGTCAACACACCATGAAGCATTTAAGGGCCATTTATGTTCACACCAGGGTGATAATTACAGACCCTGCTGAGATAAACAGACAGTCAATTTCAAGGAATTCCTGGGAAATGTGGGGCCAAGTCACAGACTGTATTGAATACTCACAATCATTCGTCAATCAAACAGTTTATTTCCAACTAACAATTAAGGTTCAGAAGATAATTTTTTAGATTATTTTTGAAGCTGTATAGACTTGGTGATGATCTAATATCGGTAGGCAGATTGTTCCATAAAAGTGACCCAGAATAATGAAAAGAACGTTTGTAAAGCTCTGTCTTTGATTTTTTAACATATAAATTTCCATTTACAACATTCCTTATACTGTATGGGTTATTATCTCCCACGTATACAAGTCTATTTGACAAATATTCAGGTGCCTGGGAATTTAAGCATTTATAGACAAGTAATAGTTTATGATACTGAATCCTTATATGTACTGGCATCCAGTTTAGTTCTTTAAATAAAGGCTCCGAGGCTGAATAAATTTTTTTTGCTGATAAATAACGATACATGCAAAGATACCGGGGTCAAAACGTAAGGTTATATTGTGTGTACTACATACCATTACGTTGATGTCCCACGGGATTCCGTATAACACGTCGGGTAGGGACACCAAAACAACGTTGCCGAATTAAACCAACAAGGGTACAGGACCCTTTTTTCGTCCTGCTGGTATTTACGAGGTAAACATTGAAATATGGGTAGTAGACTTACGATAATCTGTACGTGGAACAAGTACTCGTATTAACCAAAAACTGTCCTGTGTTCGTATATTAACTCCCTTTCCCACTTGTAGACGGATTTTGACGTTTCAGCAGCAGACAACTTTTGAAAATATTTCAACTTTTCTGCAATGATTAATCGTTCAATTATAGAGATTTCCATTGGTTCATGCTGCATTTGTTCTCAAAGTAGTCTGCTGTAAATTTGTTGTATGTGGGACAGAGAAGTTTAAAATTACTTGAGTTCTATATTTTGTCTTTCCATTTGCACGGGTTGTCCTAAAAAAAAAGGAACCATAAAGAAACTTACAATCTGGGTAGATTCAGATGGTCAGGGCTTTCAAAGTCATCTGCTGCAGATGTGTTGTATGTTGAAAAGCATACTACAGAAATGATTGACAGGGAGAATTTTATTGAGTTACTTCTCCTTTCCTAAAAAAACACTTTAATGTTGTTTTACAAAATGTCGGCATCAGATAAATGGTTCGTCAAGCCACAGACGTCCGAATTTCATTAAAGGAGGAAAAACGGAAAAACCGACATGGCTTGTTAAAATTTATATTGTGCATACGCTATGATTAAAATGATCGCAATGGTAATTTGGCGAGTCCCTCCTGTGTTACTATAAATAGCGGCTCTATACGGTCCAAATAGTATCATAATACAAACAGGAGTCTATTTATAGTAACACGGTCTTGTTTGGGTGTCCACCAGTTTTCTCATACTATAACATTATGGTCTTTATTTTTAGATCACCTAGAGCCGAAGGCTCAAGGTGAGCTATTCTGATCACTTTTTGTCCGTCGTCCGTCCGTCCGTCCGGCGTTAACTTTTAGCTTTAAACATCATCTCCTCCCAAATTCCAAGGACAATTTCCGTGAAACATCACAGGACTGTTCCTCTGGTTGGCCTCTTTCAAAGTTGTTCAAAGATTTAAATTCCATTGAGAACTTTGGTTGCTGCGGCATCAAAAAGGGGGCAAAATGTCCGAACTTTAAAAATCTTCTCCTCCGAATCTGCCTGTCAGATTCAAATATAATTTGGTAGAAATGTTCCTTGGGTGACCCTCTATAAAAATTGTTCAAGCCATACTGATTGGTCAAAAAACATGGCAGTCAGGCGGCATCAGAAAAGGGGCAAAATGACAAAATGACAAAATTCCATTTTTATGAAAGTGCTTGTCTGATTTTAAGAAAATATAATACGAATCTTACTTAAATGATCCTCTATTTAATTTGTTTAAGCCATTTTGATGGGTAACACAATCATAGCAACCAGGCGTCATCACAAAAGGGGTAAATTGAACTTTTAGCTACAAATGACAACCAACTCCTACCATTCCAATAGACCAATTTCCACAAAACATCACAGGAATGTTCCTTCGGTGGTCCTCTTTCAAATTTGTTCAAAGAATAAAATTCCATTGAGAACTTTGGTTGCTGCGGCATCAGAAAGGGGACAAAATGTCCAAACTTTAAAAATCTTCTCCTCCGAATCTGCCTGTCAGATTCAAATATAATTTGGTAGAAATGTTCCTTGGGTGACCCTCTATGAAAATTGTTCAAGCCATACTGATTGGTCGAAAAACATGGCAGTCAGGCGGCATCAGAAAAGGGGCAAAATGTCAAAATTTGAAAATTCCATTTTTATGAAAGTGTTTGTCTGATTTTAAGAAAATATAAAACGAATTTTACTTTAATGATCCTCTATTTAATTTGTTAAAGCCGTTTTGATTGGTTACACAATCATAGCAACCAGGCGTCATCACAAAAGGGGTAAATTGAACTTTTAGCTACAAATGACAACCAACACCTGCCATTCCAATAGACCAATTACTACAAAACATCACAGGAATGATCCTTTTGTGGTCCTCTTTCAAAATTGTTCAAAGATTAAAATTCAAATGAGAACTTTGGTTGCTGCGGCATCAGAAAGGTGACAAAATGTCCAAACTTTAAAAATCTTCTCCTCCGAATCTGCCTGTCAGATTCAAATATAATTTGGTAGAAATGTTCCTTGGGTGACCCTCTATAAAAATTGTTCAAGCCATACTGATTGGTCGAAAAACATGGCAGTCAGGCGGCATCAGAAAAGGGGCAAAATGACAATATGACAAAATTCCATTTTTATGAAAGTGTTTGTCTTATTTTAAGAAAATATAATACGAATCTTACTGTAATGATCCTCTATTTAATTTGTTTAAGCCGTTTTGATTGGTTACGCAATCATATCAACCAGGTGTCATCACAAAAAGGGTAAATTGAACTTTTAGCTACAAGTGACATCCAACTCCTACCATTCCAATAGACCAATTTCCACAAAACATCACAAGAATGTTCCTTTGGTGGTCCTCTTTCAAAATTGTTCAAAGATTTAAATTCCATTGAGAACTTTGGATGCTGCGGCATCAGAGAGTGAGAAAAAATACCCACAATTTTAAAATCCTTTTCCTCCATAATCTACTTGTGCGATTGCAAGATAATTTGGTAGAAATGTTTCTTAAGTGACCCTCTAAATAAACTGTTGAAGCCATATTGATTTGGTTGAAAAACAGCGCAGCAAGGCGGCATCAGGAAAGGTGCAAAATGACAAAAACTTTATAATTCCATTCTTATTAAAGTTCTTGTTAGATTTCAAGATATAAATGGCCTTTACTGATAAGCTGTTTCTTGAGAAGTGTCCACTCCTTTCAGTGGAAGACAGTGGTGCAGAGGTAGAGCGTCGGCCTCTCGTATCAAAGGTCCCTGGTTCGAGTCCCGTGATGAGCGTGTCCTGACTTTGGGATTTTTCCACACAAACGGCGCGAGTACTGGTGAAGTCTCCAGGAAGCAGACATCGAGCGTGATTAATCTAAGCCCAAGGCTTGTTTCGCAATCGATGTAAAATAAATAAGTTTAAACTAAACTCCTTTCAGTTTCATTTGCACTCCCTGATAAAATTTTCCAGATATTTGCAGTTAAATATTTGCTACTAATTTACTATCAATTAGGTGATCGATTTAGGGCCATCTTGGCCCTCTTGTTATAGCATATGGACCATATAAAGACTATTTGTCGTAGTTAAACCAGGTATTGTGTATTTTAGCTGACCTATGCACGAAGCGCAAGGTGAGCTATTGTGATCACATTTTGTCCGGCATTCGTCAGTCGTCCGGCGTGCGTCGTCAACATTTCAGCTTGTTAACACTCTACAGGTTACATTTTGCATCCAATCTTTATGAAAGTTTGTCAGAACATTCATTTCCATTAAATCTTGGACAAGTTTGAAACTAGGCCATATGAGGTCAAAAACTAGTTCACTAGGTCAAATTGAAAGGAAATCTTGTTAACACTATGGAGGCCACATTTTCAACTTGAGCATGTTGAAACTTTATCAGAATGTTTGTCTTGATGATATGTAGGTCAAGTCCGAACATGGGTCATGTCAGGTCAAAAAGTAGGTCACTAGGTCAAATTGAAGGAAAATCTTGTTAACACTCCAGAGGCCGCAATTTTTGCTTCAGCAGTTTGAAATTTTGTCAGAATGTTTGTCTTTAAAATATCTAGGTCAAGATTGAATATGGGTCATATTAGATCAGATACTAGGTCACTAGGCCAAATTGAGGGAAAATCTTGTTAAATCCGTAGAAGCCGCATGTTTTGCTTCAGCGGCTTGAAATTTGGTCAAAATGTTGAGCTGAATGATATCTAGGCCAAGTTCGAATATGGTTCATGCCGGGTCAAAAGCTAGGTCACTAGGTCAAATTGAAGGAAAATCTTGTTAACACTTTGGATGCCGCATTTTTTGCTTCAGCAGCTTGAAATTTGGTCAGAATGTTTGTCTAAATGATATCTAGGCCAAGTTTGGATATGGGTCATGCCGGGTTAAAAACTAGGTCACTAGGCCAAATTGAAGGGTAATCTTGTTAACACTCTGGATACTGCATTTTTAATTTCAGCATGATGAAACTTTATCAGAATGTTTTTCTTGATGATATGTAGGCCAAGTTCGAATATGGGTCATGCTGGGTCAAAAACTAGTTCACTAGATCAAATTGAAGGAAAATCTTGTGAACACTTTGGATGCTGCATTTTTTGCTTCAGCAGCTTGAAATTTGGTCAGAATGTTTGTCTGAATTATATCTAGGTCAAGTTCGAATATGGGTCATATTGGATAAGAAACTAGGTCAATAAAGGAAAATATTGTTCAAATTCAGAGGCCGCATTTTTACTTTAAGCAAGTTGAAACTTTGTCAGAATATTGTCTTTATGATGTCTAGTCCATGTTGGAATATGGGTCATATCAGGTAAAAAAATATAGATCACTAGGCCAAATGAAGGAAAATATTGTTAACACTGTGGAGGTTGCATTCAGAATAATTGTCTTGATGTGTTTTGCATTGCAGTACATTGTATACTTAAGGTGAGCGATCCAGGGCCATCATGGCCCTCTTGTTTAAAAAAGGAATGTTAGCGATTAAATGATAATCGAAAGTAACGAAGCAACACAAGAAATTGTTTTTATTCCTTTAAAAATAAAAATATAACCAAATTGTGTACTTTATAAACTTATTCCGGTCAACTCCGAGATAGGACACGATGCCCCGAAACCGTTACAGAGAATACCGACATCGCACGAAAATTGCCGAGTCCATCATGGTCCCACTACTTTAATATAGACTTCCCTTAATTATAAATATTATTTAACGTCGTTTTTAACCAAACCTTATGAAACTACTTTGCAAGCATACTAATAAACTTGAATCTGCAAATGAAAAATCAAGAGTCATTTGTAGAACTGCTGTTACAAAGCAAAATTAAAATGATGTATCAAACATAAGCAAAATTAAAATAATGCATCAAACATAACATTTTGACAGAAAACAGATGACATCTGTTCAATTAAATGTCTAAGTTTCATTTAGGTGCATGCTTTCAGCACACTCTTATTCTTCACCAAGTGTTGATCATATTATATACCACACAGTGGAATAAAGTTCAGTCTGTTAAAATATGTGCAGCTGTAGCTACTTAAAAAAATAAGAGTAACTTGCATCATTGATTTGACAGAAACTTTTGTATCTGACATCATAGTTTGACAGAATATTCCGTAACAGGCATCAGTGTTTGACGGGAACTTTTGTAACCCAAGTGACATTTTTACAGCTTCAGAAGTGTCTTATGTAACCCCTTGTTGTAATGGTTAAATGTGTCCACTAAAAGGTAATTATCACATTGCAGGGGTCACTAAGACTTAAGGCTGAAATTTCTACTAGCCAGCAGGGCCAGTTGAAATGGAAAATTACTGGCCCAACATGTTTACCACTGGCCCAAACTTTTTAATGAGGACAAGGCAACATTCAATGGTTATTTATTTAATTGAAACAATTCAACTTTTTGAACAGTTTACATATCTGATACAATGTACAGGGTTTTCCCTAAGCTTTGAAACTTGAGGGTCATTGTGACCCCCATGTCATCAAAGTTGAGGGTCATCTTATAAATGTTGGGGTCCAAATTAGAACTTTATTATCAAGTGATTAATAATGATATAAAAAACAAGTGTGTTGTTCTTTGTTTTTATTAGTCCCCTACCGGCGTGCCGAAGGGGACTATTAGGTTTGCACTCCGTCAGTCCATCTGTCAGTCAGTCAGTCAGTCAGTCAGTCCGGCAAATTTTTGTCCGGAGCATATCTCCAAAACTGTACTAGCTATGGCTATGAAATTCCATATGTGGATACATCTCATCAATGCGGAGTGCAGTGCATATGAACCATAACTCTTGCTTCCCTAATTTTTGAGTTATTTCCCTTTCTTTATTTTCATACTTGATTTTTGTCCGGAGCATATCTCCAAAACTGTACTAGCTATGGTTATGAAATTTCACACATGGATGCATCTCATCAAGGGGGAGTGCAGTGGACATGAACCATAACTCTTGCTTGCCTAATTTTTGAGTTATTTCCCTTTCTTTATTTTCATACTTGATTTTTGTCCGGAGCATATCTCCATAACTATACTAGCTATGGCTATGAAATTTCACACATGAATACATCGTATCAAGGGGGAGTGCAGTGGACATGAACCATAACTCTTGCTTGCCTAATTTTTGAGTTATTTCCCTTTCTTTATTTTCATACTTGATTTTTGTCCGGAGCATATCTCCATAACTATACTAGCTATGGCTATGAAATTTCACACATGAATACATCGTATCAAGGGGGAGTGCAGTGCACATGAACCATAACTCTTGCTTCCCTAATTTTTGAGTTATTTCCCTTTCTTTATTTTCATACTTTATTGTCTTGATATACCTAAACATTGGGTTGCTATGACAACAGAAACAGACTCAAAAGTGCAAACCAGTAGGGGACTATGGTATTGCTTGCAATCCTCCAGTTACTTGTTATCCCTTTAATATTAATAATGTCAATTTGTGGAAAAAAAAGTGTGTACATTACCGATAATGTTATCGATAAAGCTTAAACCAGTCATTCAGAGTTAAATATAGTCCGAAAAATTTAGACTTTCGGTTTCTCATTTATTGGTCAACCGAAGTCTAAATCCATAACATGTTTCAGACAAGACTTGATTCACGTTATTATGCCGTTTATATCCTTGACAGCTTAAAAAAAACAATATCTATAATTATTATTATATTAATTTGAGCCTAAAATTTATGCAGCTTACCTCTTTACCACTTTAATCTATCAAAATTCAATTCACAACGGCGAAAAATTTGAAATCTGTAACAAATTTGTTTTCGGTTAAATAAATTAGACAAAATCGGTAAAAAGAAATAAACGAAATATCGCCCAAACTTGTTTGAATAAGATATATAACTATTTCGTTAAATATCCATTTTGGTATACTTTAACAACAATACCCACATTACCGTATTCGGTTATCCTCAGTTCAAATCGACCACATTCTGAGTTAATACAGATATTATTTTTGGGGGTCATTTGAGTTGAAAATGCGTCAATGACGCAGGATTGGAAAACCCTGAATGTATTTATTCACCAAACCGACCAAATTCGTTAACCAAAAGTTTGTTTCAAGTTGATATTATTATTTACAGTGCGTCGCCATTTTGTGTACGTTGCCAAGGGATATTAAGACGCGGCATACGATTGGTTGTTTTCGCGCACCTGTCCAATCAAATTTTAGTTAACAGTATCGTGTGCGGAAATCAATACGGCCATTACTGGGCGCACTCGATTGTGAAACATGCGTTTTTTAACGTTTTCTGACAGAACGAAATAAAAACGTAAATATGCAACTCGATATTTTCAATTTCTTACAGACTAGCTTATTATCCCATAATTTTCAGCAGGCCTGACAGACTATCTTATTGCATGTACAGCTGGCCCGAGGTAAAATCAACTGGCCAAGGGGTAGCGGGCCAGCGGTTACATCGACCCTGCATTGTAAATAGATTGAATGGGTTATTTATTCTCAAATCGGACATGTACCAAATTTGTTTTCGGTTAAATAAATTAGACAAAATCGGTAAAAAGAAATAAACGAAATATCGCCCAAACTTGTTTGAATAAGATATATAACTATTTCGTTAAATATCCATTTTGGTATACTTTAACAACAATACCCACATTACCGTATTCGGTTATCCTCAGTTCAAATCGACCACATTCTGAGTTAATACAGATATTATTTTTGGGGGTCATTTGAGTTGAAAATGCGTCAATGACGCAGGATTGGAAAACCCTGAATGTATTTATTCACCAAACCGACCAAATTCGTTAACCAAAAGTTTGTTTCAAGTTGATATTATTATTTACAGTGCGTCGCCATTTTGTGTACGTTGCCAAGGGATATTAAGACGCGGCATACGATTGGTTGTTTTCGCGCACCTGTCCAATCAAATTTTAGTTAACAGTATCGTGTGCGGAAATCAATACGGCCATTACTGGGCGCACTCGATTGTGAAACATGCGTTTTTTAACGTTTTCTGACAGAACGAAATAAAAACGTAAATATGCAACTCGATATTTTCAATTTCTTACAGACTAGCTTATTATCCCATAATTTTCAGCAGGCCTGACAGACTATCTTATTGCATGTACAGCTGGCCCGAGGTAAAATCAACTGGCCAAGGGGTAGCGGGCCAGCGGTTACATCGACCCTGCATTGTAAATAGATTGAATGGGTTATTTATTCTCAAATCGGACATGTACACCAACTTTTTTTAGCTCACCAGAGCACAAAGTGCTCAAGGTGAGTTTTTGTGATCGCCTTTTGTCCGTCGTCTGTCGTTCGTCGTCAACATTTGCTTGTTTACACGCTAGAGGCAACATTTTGCATCCAATCTTCATGAAAGTTTATCAGAACATATATCTCCATCAAACCTAGGCCAAGTTTGAAACTGGGTCATGTCTGGTCATAAACTAGGTCACTAGGCCAAATTTATGTAAAATCTTGTTAACACTCTTGAAGCCGCATTTTTTGCTTGAGCATGTTGAAACTTTGTCAGAATGTTTTTCTTAGTGATATCTAGGCCAAGTTTGAATATAGGTCATGTCGGGTCAAAAACTAGGTCACTAGGCCAAATTTTTAAGGAAAATCTTGTTAACACTCTGAAAGCCACATTTTAAATTTGTGCATGTTGAAACTTTGCCAGAAAGTTTTTCTTGGTGATATCTAGGCCAAGTTCGAATATGGGTCTAAAACTAGGTCACTAGGCCAAATTTAATGAAAATCTTGTTAACACTCTTGAAGCGGCATTGTCAGAATGTTTGTCTTAGTGATATCTAGAATATAGGTCATGTCGGGTCAAAAACTAGGTCACTAGGACAAATTTATGTAAAATCTTGTTAACACTCTTGAAGCCGCATTTTTTGCTTGAGCATGTTGAGCATGTTGAAACTTTGTCAGAATGTTTTTCTTAGTGATATCTAAGCCAAGTTTGAATATAGGTCATGTCGGGTCAAAAACTAGGTCACTAGGCCAACTTTATGGAAAATCTTGTTAACACTCTGGAAGCCACATTTTAAACTTGTGCATGTTGAATTTTTGCCAGAAAGTTTTTCTTGATGATATCTAGGCCAAGTTCGAATATGGGTCATGTCGGGTCAAAAACTAAGTCACTAGGCCAAATTTAATGAAAATCTTGTTAACATTCTTGAAGCCGCATTTTTTGCTTGAGCGTGTTGAAACTTTGTCACAATGTTTGTCTTAGTGATATCTAGGCCAAGTTCGAATATAGGTCATGGGTCAAAAACTAGGTCACTAGGCCAAATTTAAGGAAAGTCTTGTTAACACACTGGAAGCCACATTTTAAACTTGAGCATGTTGAAACTATGTCGGAAAATTTGTCTTAGTGATATCTAGGTCAAGTTCGAATATGGGTCATGTTGGGTCAAAAACTAGGTCACAAGGCCAAATTTAAGGAAAATCTTGTTGACATGAGCAGCTTAAAATTTTGAAATTTTGTCAAAAGTTTGTCTTGATGATATTTCCATTGACACTGAAAGAGTTAAGTCTTAAATAGCCCATTCTCAGGTGAGCGATTCCAGGGCCTGAAGGCCCTCTTGTTTCATTTATTGTTCATTGAAAATTATTCTATACACCAGAACTCTGTACACAGATAGATATTTGTTGTATGTCTTACAGATTCAGCTATTTTTTATGCACAAAGGAATCCGCTGTGGTCGAGTGGTTAGCGTCGGGGATTTTGAAACCGGGTGTCCCGGGTTCGATCCGCAGTCGCGGCACTACGGTCATGGTGGAGTGCCCTTGGGCAAGGCACATTTTCTAGCCTTGTACTGGTTTGTTTACCCAGGGATCATGAATAATTAAATTTAATTGCGCGCTAAATGACCTTAGCTGTCGATGCGCCATAAAACAATATACATTCATTCATTCATTCATTTTATGCACAAAAGGTATTTTTTATACCTAGTACTCTCCCTTGCATGTATATGACACATCTTCCATTTAAGATGAAATATTTCTGTCAATTTCAGTAATTTGAAGTAGAGGTATTCATCACCATCTGAGACCATCGGCAGGAGGTAAACGAAGTGGTTGAGTGTAAACAAACTTTCTGGCAGATTCATCCCGTTGATGTTTGTCCACATTATAAACACTGCATCGATATTCGTCCCTGTAACTGGCTCCTCTGATCCCCTCGGATAGAATACACGCTATATATCTGACCTAACGTTGAAATTTCCATACTTAGGACATACTGACACTAAAGGCCTGTCGAAAACGCTACCCAGGCGAAAATGACGGTCAATAACCATGAATTACCATGGTATTCCATGGTCTACCATGGTCCGGGGACCATGGTAGACCATGTTTTGTTAAATGGCACCACAGTATTTGACCATGGTCCACCATGGTCACTTACCATGGTAGACCATGGTCAAATACCATGGTAGACCATGGTCACATACCATGTACCATGGTAGACCATGGTCACATACCATGGTAGATCATGGTCACATACCATGGTAGATCATGGTCACATACCATGGTTTAGACCATGGTCACATACCATGGTAGACCATGGTCAAATACTGTGGTGCCATTTAACAAAACATGGTCTACCATGGTAGACCATGTTCCAAGACCATGGTAGACCATGGAAAACCATGGTCCAAGGCCATGGTAATTAATGGTTACAGACGGTCATTTTCGGTTTATCCTGTGAAAAGAATGACATTAACTTTAATTGTACACACCCAGGTCTACAATGGCAACAAACAATTTATTTTACAAGTACAACATATGTTTATTTAAAAAAATAAAACATTCATAACATACATTTAACATTGAAATTGAATTGTATCGAAGAAATGTAACTACACATTTATCGCAATACATCAAAATTAGCACAAATTGACTTCTTTTAATATCAACTTAAAGTACATAAAAAAAAAAAGTACAATCATATGACTAGATAAGATGCCATTGTCATGGAAGAAAGAAAATTCCAAATACATTGCAAAGTGAAACATTATTTTTTCATATCTTATAGGGATCTTTTCATATATAATGTTTTGGAAGATTTTGCCACAACAATTAAAAGAAAACCTCAAAATCTGTGTGCATGTTAAATATTTTGATAGAGAGACAATTACATTACAGCAAATTTTTAACAAAAATACACCAGTAAAATGACTAGATGGCTTACTTTTAACAATAAACTCCAGCACATCCAAATGTACAAGCAAGTATAATGCCTAGAAATAGGAAACAATTAATTAAGTTAGCCAAATAGGGTATCATGAAGTGATTTTTTACTAGCAGGCTCACACAATAACAGTCATATTATTAAAGAAATGGGGCCATGATTCGCTCACCTGAATTATGCAATGTGATTTACCATTCCAACCACAACTAGAACTGAAGATGATAAAAATACCCCCATAATGGCACCTTGACCTCTCAGTGTGACCTTGACATTTGAGGTACAGGCCTGGGTCTTGTGCGTGACACTCCGCCTGACATGGTATAGAAACTTCATGTAAAATTTTATTGAATTCCATCAAGTGGTTTGTAAGAAATAGGCCAGACAAAACATGGCTTCAGATAGACACAGTGACGACTCCTATATACCCCCCCCACAATTTTTTTTTGGGGGGTGGGGGGGGGGGAATAATAATTCATATTAAAGGCACTGCAAAGGGTTATATTTTCAAGAGTGGGGAAGCCAGGAGTTTCAACATGAGGGAACAAAATAACCATTTGCTTTAAAATAGTTTCCAAAATAACCATTTGCTTTAAAAAAGTTTCCAAAATAACCATTTGCTTTAAAAGAGTTTCCAAAATAACCATAACCAAATTCATATTAAAGGCACAGCAAAGGGTTATATTTTCAAGAGTGGGGAAGCCAGGAGTTTCAACATGAGGGAACAAAATAACCATTTGCTTTAAAAGAGTTTCCAAAATAACCATTTGCTTTAAAAGAATTTCCAAAATAACCATTTGCTTTAAAAGAGTTCAAAATAACCATTTGCTTTAAAAGAGTTCAAAATAACCATTTGCTTTAAAAGAGTTTCCTGATAAAGTGCAGCGGTGTTGAAAGTTACATAACTTACACCGACTTTACTTTTTTATTTATAAATTTTTGAACTGAATGAACCTTTTCAGTTACTTCTTTTGAAGAGGAGCCAAACTTTTCTTTTAATATGCAAAGCATGACTCCATACAATCTACTATCAAATGGTGGCTTTGCATTGTTTTTGCTATTTGAAGCTTTTCCAGAAACAGAGTGGGAAACAATGTATGCTTCTGGGAAAAGCTTCAATAGCAAAATTTTCACTGCAGGGTACAGGTCGTCTGCATGTCCTATGAAATCCTGCAGCATGTTACGGGTGTAATTATTATATACTTCACTACATGAAGAAGAGAACTTTGGGGGCGGTGACATTTCTGATGTTTGGGAAGTAGACATGAATGGAGAAATTAATGGCTGTGCAGACACTCGGGGTGGTGACAATGGGGAAATTAATTGCTGTGCGAACACTTGGGGTGGCGACAATGGGGTATTAAATGGTTTTGCGGACACTGGGGGTGGTGACAATGGGGCATTAAATTGTTGTGCGGACACTGGGGGTGGTGACAATGGGGCATTAAATTGTTGTGTGGACACTACTGGGGGTGGTGATAATGGGGCGCTTAATTGTTGTGCGGACACTGGGGGTGGTGATAATGGGGCGGACACTGGGGATGGTGAAGATGTAGATGTTTGGGGTGGCAAAAGTTTTTTCTTGAGGCGCCTCACTTCCTCCTTCAGTTCCAGGAATTCCTTCCTTGAAACACAGCTGAAATACAAGAAAATATCACAAGTTACATCACTGATTTCACTTCAGTCTATCAGATCCGGATTAAAGACAAGACCTGGTATCTCAGTTGGTAGCAACACAGACCGACAATCAAGGATGTGCAAATTCGAACCACATCGTAGCAAACTTTTTCCCCCCAATGTTTGAAAAAAGTCAACTTGACAACCAATATTCGTCTTTCTCAAAAGCGCTAAGTCTGTAGAAAAGTAGCGAATTGCTTGGACAAACTGTTGAGTGAAGAACTGTGGTGTGAGAAAGGCGGGAAACACATTGATAGGTGGTTGTCATGAAAAGACTGAAATATTGTTGAAAATGGAGTTAAACCCCAGTCAATCAATCAACTGGATTATATACACCATTTAAGACCACTTTAGTTATTACATTAAATAATTTGAATTGAATTGTTCAAATAGAAAATAGTGTTACTGTGTTGATACTAGGCCTAGTAAATACTGGATGATAAGACTGCACATTTTAAAATGCATAACTTATTTCCATGTGGTGGGAGTTTCCAAAAAGGGGCTGTCAATCCAGGGGTTATGAGTTCGAACCTCCGCTCGGACAACATTCTTTCTGACGTTAGACAAAAGCATAATTTTTCTTCCATCAACAGGCTATCAGTTTTTGTTGCAAAGCAGCCAGTTGCTTGGAAAGAATGTTGTATGAAGTCCTGGTCTGAGAAAGGCAAGAAACATGAGTAGGTGAACTGGCCGCCGTGATATGACTGGAAAATTGTTGAAAACTGCGTTAAAGCCCAAATCAATAAAATAAATAGCTATTATTCAACAAAATGTCCTTGTGAAACACAATGCCTAGTATAGTGAGCTTGACCTTTGATTATGTGACCTAATAGTATACAAGGGAAAATAGTCGGTTCATGAAGAACATACTTATTAAATTTCACGGTCAACAGCTAAACAATAATTCAGTCATATAAAGGTTGATAAATTCTTCCCTTATAAATTTGTAAATATAATTGTATTCTCTTACTCCTTATGTGTATCTTTGGTTGTTTCTCTTTTTGCCAGCATGGCCTCTGCAATATCCTTTTGGACTCTTCTTTGGAGTACAGCTGTAACGGGGATAAAACAAATTGGTTAAATTGCCTTAAATGTATTCAATTCCATGCTCAGGTGAGCCATGTTTTTCGACCAATCAACATTTCTTGAAGGAATCTGATGGAGGGTCTGACACCAAAGGAACATTTCTACAAAATTATTTGAAAATCGGTCCAACACTTTTGGAGTAGAAGATTTTTTAAGTTATCACTATTTTTTTCTTTCGGTTGCCAATGAGATCATAATTTTGAATGGATCAAAAAAATTGAAGGAATTTAGTAGAGGGCATTGAGAGGATGCTTCCTACAAAATTTCAACCAAATTGGCCAAGTGGTTAGGGAGAAGAAGTTGTTTAAAGAAAAAGTTAACGCATGCACGCACGACGGACAATTCGCCATGACATAAGCTTGACTGGCTTTCAGCGGTTCACATTTGTGGCAGTTAATTGTCCAGAAACAGCAACAAACGACATTTTTAGTTAATTAAGGGGCCATAACTCCACCGAATAAAGTCCGCCGAAAGCGACGATCGAACTTGGCATAGCCCTTAAGGCATTTAACCTTGTAACCAAGTTTGAAGAAAAAAACAGTTCACATTTGTGGCAGTTATTGTCCGGAAATGAAGTGTGACAGACAGACGGACAAACCTAAATTATAACCCCCCTTTTTTTCTTCGAAAAAGCAGGGGATAATAAAATTTAAGATTTGAAAACAACACATGTCTGTCATTAAAACAAGAGGGCCATAAGGCCCTGGATCGCATACCTGAGAATGTGCTATTCAGGACTAAAATAGAGAAGCCATGTTATTATCAAATCTATTCATAACTGGAACTATCACTGAAGATGATAAAAATATCCCCAAAACAGCACCTTAAAAGGACCATCACTGTTAAATGACATGTAATTGTTAGACCTTTATGATATGCACATATCCTCTTGGTATAGAAGCTTCATGTAAAATTTTATTGAATTCTACCCAGTGGTTTGGAAGAAATCATCCTGACAGACCGACCAACACAGTGACTCATATATACCCACCCAACAAAGTTTTATGGGTGTAAACATAATTTCAACACACTTACCTAAGCGGCCTTTAAAATTTTAAGATAAAGTATTTGAAAATCAGGCCAATACTTCTGGACAAGAAGATTCTTAACACAAATCGGAATAGATGTTGTTTAAAGAAATTGTTGACCACACACAACTGTCAAAGGCCAATCACAATATCAGTGCGCTATGTAGCAAGATATGCCCTAAGTGCCGACCTAGTAATTAACCCTTTCCCTCATATGACAATTCTGCAGCAGATGACTTTGAACATATTTTGACAAAAAATAGAAAATCTCTATAATTGAATGGATAACCTATGACTTAAAGTGGAAAACATTGTGGCAAAAGGAGAAATTGCATGTTTTGTGCAATTTCTTCCTTTGTCACTATGTTTTCAAAAAGCTGCAAAGGCATCAGAAAGCAAAGCGTCTATATGAGGGAAAGGGTTAACAATGGTTAAGGGCCGTCTGCCTGTCATGAACAATGTATATTGCGAGTGAGAAAAGCATAATCATAAGCCAAGGCATATCTAAACTATTAGGCAAAATATTTTTTTAATTAGTGCCAAGTAAAAAATTATTTACCATCATCTTTTTCTTTCTGTTTGTCTGTTGTTTTGGTCATACTACCATTCTTTGCCTTGGGCGTTTTTGTTGGCCCATTATCGTTTTTGGCATCTGTAAATTTAAAGTTCATTAAATACTAACAGTTAAAGCGAAAGCAGTAACCCAACAAATTTACATGTCAACAAATATTTTGCTTATTAGCATATTCTCTTTTTTCTGTGCAATAGCATTGATTGATTGGGGTTTAACGCTGCTTTCAACAATTTATGAGTGTTTATAAGATTTTCCTTAAATTTGACCTAGCTTTTAACCCAATAATATGACCTATATTCGAACTTGACCTAGAAATGTTTAATACAAACATCCTGGCAAAATTTCAAACTGCAGATGCAATTTTTGCAGGCCCTGCAGTGTTAACAAGATTTTACTTTAATTTGACCTAGTGACCTACTTTTAGACCTGACATGACCCATGTTCAAACCTGATTTACATATCATCAAGAAGAACATTCTGATAAAGTTTCAACATGCTCAAGTTGAAAATGTGGCCTTCAGAGTTTTAACAAGATTTTCCTTCAATTTGACCTAGTGACTTAGTTTTTGACCTCATATGGCCCAGTTACAAATTTGTCCAAGATTTGATGGAGATAAATGTTCTGATAAACTTTCATGAAGATCCAATGCAAAATGTAGCCTGTAGAGGGTTAACAAGTGCAAATGTTGTTGACGGGCGGAAGTCGGACAAAATGTGATCACAAAAGCTCACCTTGCAGCACTTCGTGCACAGGAGAGCTAAAATTCCCCAAGTGACAAAAAAATAGTTTTTATCATGTCATAGCCAAACTGTTATTGAAGAGCTTAAGTTTTAAACATAAAATGTCTTATAATTAAACTTGTATCAACCACAAATTAATAGATCTAAAGTAAAACTAGCCCATGTCATTTAGTTGTCTTGAGACATTCAATTAGGGTCTTTTACACCGCTTTCAACACAATTTCAGCTTTATCATGGCGTTTCCTGGTTAAACTACCAGTACTATTGGTCCATTTATCTTACACCAGGGAGTCAGTTGAAATGCTAACCATAGCCATTCCTACCATGTTTTAAGTCTTTGGTATGACCAGACCAGACCATCTACCACTTAACCACAAAGGTGGGGTAAAAAAGAAACTTCATATATGGCTTCCATATTAAAGAGACAAATCAGTGATTAAAATCAGAATTACCACCATCTTTTTCTTTTTCTTTTTTGTCTGCTACTTTAACCTTTTCTGCCTGCCTGTAAGAATTATCTGAACCTGAGGTAAATGAAAAGAACAAAATCCAGTTAGTCTTCTGAAGGAGCATATTAAATATTATGTTAAACAGAACTTTTAACAATCTTGGATGTGACAATCTGTTTTCATCTATTGGCAAAAATTGTACTCCATTCATGCATGAATGAACATATTATTATCTGCCATTTTCTCCTAACAACTGGTTGGAAGGGGAAATCTCTTAATTTCTTTGTATAAAAACAGTAAGACAAAATCTAGTTATTATCCTGTATCAGGAAAACACCATTTGCTTTCTTAGATATTGTGTAGCAGTAGATTGTCACATATATACATACACACAACAGGACAGAGAGCCGTGGAGAACCTTATCCAAGCCCAGACCAAACTTTAAAGATCATAAATAACAATCCTGTATCAAATGCCAGTGCCAAGTACTCTTAATACTAGCATTACAATTAACAAAATATAATGTACATTACCTTTAAGTTGGTTGGCAGCAACAATGTTCTCGTCAGTTATGTCAGCCATTAGACTGTTGAAATGACTGTCCAACCAGGCATTCATGACTTTTTTCTCTGTGAATACAAAATGTTTATACTACTTATTTTCAGACAAAACATAATTCAAATTTCTCTATTATAATATGTTTAATAATGGGTAGTTCTGTTTGTAGTCAGTCTCTCTGAATCGGATCTTGACGAGTGAACTAGCCTATTCTTGAATGGAAGGCCTGGTTGTGACTGGGGATCGAACCTGGGACGCCTGGTTTAAAATTTCCACTGCTAACAATGGTAGATTTCATAAATCATTTCATGAATAATACTAACCAAACAACTGAATAATAATCTATATATTAAATATAGAATATATATATCAAAACTTCTGTTATGGAAGATGGACTTTTTGAATAGGAATGTTATTCTCTGTGACTATGCTGCTCTACATGAAAGTGGTCGCAAAAATAATCTGTGGTTGGAAGAAAATGATTCGGACCAAAGATTTTAAAATTATGCAATAAATTCAATATTTGTATGTAAATGATTTAGATGCATATACCGGAAGAAATGTCAATGACTAAGATAGTGTTTTGAGTTTGACCCCAATTTTGGAGGTTACCAGACTTTTCAACCTTTTCGTTCAATGTGTATTATAAGGTCATAAGGTGTGAATGGATTATGTATAATCACATTCACTACATTGTAATACATATGTATGTCAACATCATAATAATACATTTTTTTTATGTTCAACACGTACAATATTAATCAGTCGTCTTGTGTACACTTTGTTAATTTTGTTGTATATTCACTACATTGTAATAAAAATGCATTTTCAACACATTGTAGTGAAAGTCTACTTTGTCCTTTGTGTTTTAGACCATTCCTTTTGGTCAGTTGTTTATGTCCAGAAAACTCTGGTTCCCAGTTTAGAGGAACCAGCCAACCATGTGACATTTACATGGCCCACTTGGACCAAGGCAGCTAAGCAGTGCAGACGTGTGTTGACTTAGACTGATGACTGAGACAGACAAGACTCTTTAAGACCAAGCAAATGATAATATAATGCAGGTTATAGTGTTAGCTACGGGTGAGTGAAACTTCAATGGTGTCAGAAGTGAAGCAGAACCCATGTAAGTTTGTTCCATTTTATTGTTTTCCAAAAAATTTGGGGAAGGAGAGAGAGGTGACCATTTTCAAAACAGCATGGAAAAAAGAAGTTCTGCATTAAACCCTGGTGGCTAATTTAATGGATAATAATTGCAATGAAGCTTTTCAAAGTTAATTGGTCCCTGTAATTATCGGTATATTTTTGTATAATGATGTGTTGTACTCGCTACGTCCCAAACACATTTAATAATTAAACCAATCAACCAACAATCATGTCAATAATTTGATCACACGCTAATCTGTTAATGAAACTCGAGTGCTAAATCGTCAATCCACACCTATTTGAATCAGTATTAAATTGAACAAAGTGTCCGGTCTTAAAAAATAAGGATTGAAAACGCAGCCATTTTTGGATGCTTACCTCCGACTGCGATAACTCGAAAATTCCATTTCCCTGGAAAACCCGGGTAGCAGGCAATGCCTTCATCTCCAGGGGTGTAATTTTCTTTCTTCTTCGATCCGAGGAAATACTTCGAGTTATGAACCGACAGCCGATTATTGTCGTTTAACCAACGAACAACAGCGAACACATTTTCCATCGCCATGTTTACATAGTTTGCCGCCTTTCTTGGAAGGACGCTGAGAGACGCCAAAATTGGAATCGGCTCTTTTGATTGGTCCGTACGCATATTTTGTTTTTATCGACTAACATGAAAAATTATTTTGAATAATTTGAATCTTAAAAAATAAGATAGACATGCGTAATTGTTTCTGTTTATTATTAAAGTAGAAAAATAACGACGACTTTCGAATAATTTCTGGAGTTCGCAAATTTCCGGACAATTTTCCTTTTGTCCGGAATCTGGTCAACAATAACTCCCCATAGAGTGACTCCCCCTGAGCGACCTAAAAACAAAAGATGCATTGCGCCTGAAATTAATTCTGGTTTGATAAATTGGAAATGTGAGTGAATCTGCTGTGTAACAGACGCCGCTTGGAAGCGAAGTTCCGGTAATTATACATCTTACTATTCTGTAAATATTCTGCGCTTACATCGGCAAACAGAGTTCCAATAAAAATCTTAATTTTAACATTTATTGGTCTGCTAAATGTATCCGAACAATCGGCTCTCACGTTTGCCTTCCGTTACAAACTGTTTATTATTTCACACTTTGTTACGGTAGGTGATGTCAAAACAATGACCTTGATTAACGATAAATGGATCACAAACTATTGATAAACAAACTGTCTCCTTTAGAAGATGTTTGTTTTAAGAGAGAGGGGCACATGTAAGGTGTTGTAATTTGTAACAATTTAATCGGAAAATAAACGCTACTAGGAATTTTAAAATAGTTTTCGAAATATTATATATTTGTTATTTCATTTTAGGGTGTCAAAATGGAAGAGGCTTCAAAATATAATTGTTTTGAAGTGCATCAAATCGATGACAAGACAAATAAATTTCAGTGCAAAATATGTGGACGATTTCTAAGTACTAAGCAGAGAATATTAACTCATCTGAACAAGAAGCACTATAAAAGTAAGTATTTTTTTTGTGATCCATGCAGAATTCTGGTTACCATGGCAATGAAATGAAAAAACTTTAAAATTCTTCTTCTCCCAAACTGGTTGGCAGATCTATTTTCAAATAATTTTGTTGAAATGTTCCTTGCGTGACCCTCTATTAGATTCCTTCAAGCCATGTTGATTGGTTGATAAACATAGCCGCCACAGGGTGGGGCTATTCTGCCTTATACGGCGAAAGTGAAAGGAAAAAAAATCAGGTGAGCAATCCAGCCTCCAGAGGGCCATGATGGCCCTCTTGTAAATGTTAACAATTTCTGTCATATCACGGCGGCCAGTTCACCTACTTGTGTGTTTCCTGGTTTGCTCACACCAGTACACCACACAACAATCTTTCAAAACAACTGGCTGCTTTTCCACATAGATTTATAGTCCATTGGTGGAAGACGAATGACGTACATGTTGCATTGACTTTTGTCAAATGTCAGAAAGAAAGTTGGCCGAGCCGGAATCCAAACTCGCAACCCCTGCCTTGATTGACAGCTGCGTCACTACTGACTGAGCTACCGGGGCATACTGTTCAACAGGATATTTTAAGACGAGTATTGTCGTCTTCATAATTATTTAGCTGTTTCCCACATACAACAGGAACAAATCTGCAGCTGACAAGTTTAAAAACATCTAGGCAAAATTGTGAAAAATCTTATAAATGAATGTATAATTAATGAAGAGTTGAAAACATTGGTGCAAATGGAGAAATATATATATAATCTTGAGCAATTTCTCCTTTTGTGACAATGTTTTAAAAAATCATCTGCTACAGAGGTATCAGAAAAAATAAGTATGTGGGAAAGAGTTAAAATCTGTTCTATTGTGAAAATGTCTATCGGTACTCTGAAATTCATGGTGCAGAAAATCCCATTGACCTCAATAGAGTATGGTTTTGTTTAAAAAAAACTTTTAGTTTATTTAATTGTTGTCACTGTATAGATATAACTAGTAGGGTTAAAAATAAATAAGTTATAATTTTCATTTTAGGGTAAATAAGATCAAATAAATTCGATAATCATAATAAGTAACAACTTCTTATTCTTTCAGGTCCGTTAATCATAATAAGTAACAACTTCTTATTCTTTCAGGTCCGTTGAAAAGGGTGTATAAGCAGTATGAAGATGACCCCACTGTTCATATACCAAAGCGCACTGCATTGCGACACTCATCAGCAAGACAGAGTCTTTTTGGCAACAATCAAAATTGTTCATCAGCCCAGGACTCAGAAAATGATGATGAATCATCACCAAGACAGAGTCCTTCACAAGCCTGTTACACACAGTCCTCTTCAGACCAGGACTCGGATACCAATGTCACACATTTAGTGTCACTTCATACATATGAAGTCAATACAAGTGATCAACATGAAGTCAATTCAAGTGATCAACATGAAGTCAATACAAGTGATCAACATTGTGATGATTTTTCAAACATTGAGAATGATTCCCTGACTGACTCATCTACAGAAGACAGTGACACTTCGTCATCTGATTCTGAATCAGAAAGTGATTCAGAACCTTCTGACAATGATCTGTTTGATGACGAAATGCTATGTGATGACATGGACAAACCAGTGTATTCAGAAACTGAGTTGAACGCATTATGTTTAATATCTTATTTTCTACGTCACAAATTATCAGGTATCGCTATAAAAGACTTGTTGGACCTTTTAAAAGTTTTGTGTCCAGATTCAAGTCACTTTAGAGATATAACATATGATAAAGTGATGTCACTGGCAGGAAATACGCACTTTAAAACAGTTGATTACTGCTCGACATGCAGTCAACAATTTCCTGAGAATCCTAATATGTTTATATGCGAAACAGATGGATGTGATGGTTTACGCTACAAAGGGCAACTTCCTGCACAACAAAGAGCAAATCGTCAACCCAGAAACAGTTTTGTGTTAGCTGATGTTAAAAAACAGCTTCAATTTGTATTAGAAAGAAAAGGTGGATGGAACAGCATCCAGTACACTAAACGTAGAATTAGTGAGACAAGTATATGTACTGAAATAACTGACATCAGTTCTGGTAAATTTTATCGTACATTATGTCAACCTGGCCAGTTTCTAAGCAATTCTAGCAATATTAGTGCTCTCTTTAACACTGATGGTATTCCTCTATACAACTCCTCCAATGTAAAGTTGTGGCCTGTTTTTCTTGCCATAAATGAATTGCCTTCAACTTGTCGTTTTGCAAGAGAAAACATGATATTGGCAGCAATATGGCAAGGAAAAGATAAACCACCATTTTCTCAGTACATGTCTGCATTTGGAGAAGAAATGTGCAAGTTGTATGAAGATGGTGTCAAAGTAAAACCATATGGTTTGACAGAAACTTTGGATGTACGTCTTGGAGTCTTTGTCGCTACCATGGATTTACAAGCGAAGGCATATGTTCTGAACATGACAATGCATAATGGTGCATTTGGTTGTTGTACTTGTGAAGAGTCAGGCCAAAGTGTCAAACAAGGGAAAGGCTATGCAAGATGCTATCCCTACAGAACACCGGGTGAACGTCCTGACATGCGTGATTCTGATGATGTTAAATATGTTAAAGGGCCTAATGCAACAGCATCTGTACGAACAAAAGGAATTTGTGGAGTAACAGGTCTTGCTGCTATGCCATGGTTTGATATTGTTATTGGTGTAATGCCAGAATATATGCACTGTGTTTTACTTGGTGTGACAAAAACCTTAATGTACAAATTCTTTTCACCAACAAATAGTGGTAAGCCATATTTTATTGGAAAACATCTCAAGAAAATATCAAAGCGTATGCAGAGTATATGTCCACCAGATTTTATTGAGCGCATGCCTAGAGATTTGGAGAAAAATTACCGTCATTTCAAAGCCACTGAATTTCAGACGTGGCTGCTGTTCTATTCTCTGCCCTGCCTTAACGGCTATATTGAAGACGTATATTTACATCACCTAGCACTTTTAAGTGAAGGTATTTATTTATTGCTTGGGGACAGAATTACTGAAGATGATCTTCTTAAAGCTGAAAATATATTAGATTCATTTTATGAACAGTTTGCTGATTTATATGGGGAGGGGAGCTGTGGGCTCAATGTTCACAATATTGGTGCTCATATGGTGTTTTATGTGAGAATGTTGGGACCTTTATGGAGCTGGAGTTGCTTTCCCTTTGAAGATTGGAATGCAGCTGTACTTCAGTCCGTTCATGGCACTGGAGATGTAACCAAGCAATGTCTGCGTGTGCATGAAATACAGCTTAAGTTGAATTGCATTAATCTGGAAAGTCTGCCACACGGAGATGGACACTCTTATCTTGTCAAATTGAAAAACCGTTGTAAAACCTGGTCTGCTACATATTGTAATGAAAATGTTTATACAGCTGGTGCATTAAAATCATGCTCAGAATTAGATGAAGATGACATTTCATACATTTTGAATGAAACTGGTTGCCAAAATATCAAGTTATTTAAGAAATCTCTTAGAGTTCAAGTCAATGGACAGAAACTCTATTCAGAAGAGTACAACAGAATGAAAAAGCGCATTTGTAATGTAGTACGATGTAAAGATGGTCAATTGAGAAAAGTTATATATTTTATAGTTAAAACTGATACAAACAGTGTATTAGCCTATGCCCAAAAAGTAGAAGTTCATCAAGAAAGCTTTATTTGTGAAACTAGTTCTCAGCATATTATTAGAGTCACTGAACCTACTGGGAAAGCAATATTCCCAGTTGAAGACATAGCAGAGAAAGTTTTCTTTATGACCATAGATGGTCAACATTATGTAGCATGTATGCCAAATTTGATAGGTCACAGTATTTTCAAGTAGTACAATCATGTATATGACATTAAAGGTCAGCAATTGCATTGAAAAATGTAAATTCAGGGTGCTTAACCCTTTCCCACATACAACATTTCTGATGCATATGAGTTTTTGACTATTTCAAAACATCTTGACGAAAACATGTAATATCTCCATAAACAAGAGTTCAAAACATTATTGAAAAAGGAGAAATTGCTGGCTTTGAGCAAAATCTCATTTTGAGACAATGTTTTCAAGAGTGGCCCATTGCAGGTGAAAGCATTTTAACACAAAAGCAGCTGAGGAATTTTCAAAATTGCTGAAGGTGAAATTGCTCATGATGAGTAATTTCACCTTTGGCCACAATGTTTTCAACTTTATTTAACAATTAAGTTGCTTTTATGGAGATTTTTCAGGTTTTCTCCCTATGTTTTCAAAAACTGTTTAATAACAATGTAACTTCAAACCATCAAATTAGTTATAAGCACTCAGATTTATGAATTTGATGTGAAAGACAGGTTATTTTGTATCACTCATATGACAATTTTGCAGCAGACAACTTTGAACATATTTTGTCAAAAATTAAACAAATCTCTTCAATTGAATGGATGACCTATGACCAAACATGAAAAACATTGTGGCCAAAAAAGAAATTGCACATTTTGTGCAATTTCTTCTTTTGTCACTATGTTTTCAAAAAGCTGTATGCTGCAGAGGCTCTGAAAGCGTCTATATGAGGGAAAGGGTTAAATAACTTATAAACATGTGTTTAATTTAATAACTTCAAACTGAAGTTGATAGGTGTGTATCTTTTTCCAGTATGTGAATATATTACATGTATGTTTAAAATACTTTATATTGCAGCAACTTTCATCTGTTATTTCTGTTTTGGAGTGAGCGAGCATCGATTGCCTGTATAATTCCTGTATAATACTGTTAATTAAACTTAATGTTTTCCATGTGTTTTCAATTTAAATAATTAAAAAAAAAAAAAAAAGCTTTTTTTTTGCAATATAATTGATGATAATAATTTTTATTCAGTTCATTTATAATGAATATCCGACCATGGTCAACCATGGTCAGCATAGCGTAACATGGTCAACTGTAACTTGCTTTATTTTTGACCATGGTCGACCATGGTGTAACATGGCCTGACCATGGTTGACCATGGTTGAAATAGTCAACTGTTACTGGCTTTATTTTTGACCATGGTGTAACATGGTCGACCATGGTGTAATATTGCCTGACCATGGTCTTTACCATGGTACTTGATGGTTGACCATGATAAAACATGGTCGACCATCAAAAACCGTCAAAAACCATGGTGACCATGGTCGACCATGGTCATCATTTCACCTGGGAACAAAGGGCTGCAAGCTGCCACATCCCCATGTATGCACCTGGCTTAGTCCTGCATAAATTCTCCTTTTCATAGATTGATCAAACTGCTCCGTGTTAGTCTTCCTCTGGTGTAGCATCGGAAAATGAAGCAAACGTTTTATTCACAAGGGGATCTCTTCCATCAAGATAGAAATCTTCATTTTCAGCAAGCTCACGAACGATTCTGAATCTAACTTCTTCATGATTATCTTGATCCCCAAAGATAATAACACTTCCACTTCGCAGTAAGCAATTTCCATCACCATAAAAAATGGCTGCAGGGTATAGGTCCTTCGTTTTCAGAGGTATATCATCCGGAACAAGGTCTTTGGTGTTTACATCAATAGTTGGCCTGGCATTTAAGAAGGACCTAGCTTCATAAATAGGAACATTTTCAAATTCGTCTACTGTATTTGTGTTTAAACCTGCCAGAATCATCTTCAAACTCTCAAAAATTTCAGGCATTCAGCCCTTTGTAGCATTCTTATTCTCTTCTGGAAATAGTCCTTTCTGTTTCCTACAGATGGATCTGTCATTTCAGATGACTTTTGTTCAGCAGCCTGATTTTCTTCATGCATTTGAAAACATGTAACATCATTCTGACACTGCTACTGCGACTGCAGAAATGCGATAGGTTTCTGACCATTATTTTGTACTCTTGTCCCGGTATATTTAGAACCTGTTGAAAAGTTCTTGTGCCAGGAACTGTTTTTACTTGTGTCTCGGGCCTTTTTCTATTCACATCTGCCTCTTTAACTAACATGAATGTTCTCTTTGACGAGCCCTCATTCAGTTGAAGATTTTCCATGCAGTAGTTAAACATGTCCTCACTGTTATTAATAACAACCTTTCTCCAAATAATGGCCCTGTCTACAGCTCTGTTTAGAATTCCGATCTCCCCATCTCATTCTCCCTTCACGTGCTCTGATCCGTAATAATTATGTCCCCCCCCTGTATACCATCCCAATCTGCAAGACGGCTTGAAGGATTTTCATGAAACTTGGGTCACATGTTCACATCATCAAGGCGATGTGCTGAACCCATGTCTTGACCATACCGGTTCAAGGTCAAGGTCACACTTGAAGGTCAAAGGTTTGAGGCTTTATTTCGTGTCTGCTCCATATCTCCAAGAAGGCTTGAAGGATTTCTAAGAAACTTGAGTCATATGTTCACCTCATCAAGGCGATGTGCAGAACCCATGTCTCGACCATACCAGTTCATGGTCAATGTCACGCTTGAAGGTCAAAGGTTTGAGGCTTTATTTCGTGTCCGCTCCATATCTCCAAGAAGGCTTGAAGGATTTCTAAGAAACTTGGGTCACATGTTCTCCTCATCAAGGCGATGTGCAGAACCCATGTCTCGACCATCCCAAGGTCAGGCTTGAAGGTCAAAGGTTTGAGGCTTTATTTCGTGTCCAAGATGCCGCGAAGGATTTCACCGAAGTTCAGTCACATGTTCAGCTCATTAACATGATGTGCAGAACTCATGTCCCGGCCCTTTAGGTTCTAGGTCAAGGTCACCTCTTAAGGTCAAATGTTTGAGCCCTGATTTTGACTTGGCCAAATTTTTGTCTGCTTTTTAGGTTGGAATGTTTTGGGAGATTTTGTCAGATATTTGAGGGGGAGTTATTTGTTTTTGTGTCAAAAACAATTCTAGTTTCTATCAAATTTCACATCAGATGATAGGGATATATCTGAGAAAGGACCTTTACTTTTATACTGACTACTGCATCCGTCGGAGAATACTACTTTTCTTATTGGTTTCTTTTGATCTTTTCTTCTAAATGTTCATCTGCAAGAGTACTGTAGTGTTTCTCAGCATGGTAGTCATGATTACTGTCGTCGGAGATTATAATCGTTGAGTAACGACAAAGTCCCTTTTCGCCCTGATAGTATGTTACTATTGGGTGTAGGGTAATTTGCCCTGGGGTATAGAAGGCTGCTTTTGTTTCATCTTGATAAATAGTAGACCTGTTTTTAGCAAAGTCCATTATGCTTAACATCCAATCTTTATTTTTTAATGACTGGAACTGTCTTAATTGCCAGGTAGCAGTGTGAAAGTGTTTGATCAATGAACAGGCTTACTTACATCCTTTTGAACCATTTCTTTGAGAAGTTTTTTTTTTAGCTCGACTTTTGAAAAAACGAGAGCTATTGTTATGACCCTGGCGTCGTCTGGTTCAGGTTTTTTGTTGGCGGAGGCGTGTTCGTCCGGTTAAGGTTTTTTGTTGGCGGCGGCGTGGTCGTCCGGTTAAGGTTTTTTGTTGGCGGCGGCGGCGTGGTCGTCCAGTTAAGGTTTTTGTTCAGCTCAGCTATTTATTTTTTTCTGTTTTCTCCCTATCAGTCCAGCGTCTGTGCCGTACGCGGTGCTCTTGTTTACACTTGTCTTCATCAAAAGCTGCTTCTTTGAAAAAAGATTAGATTTTAACTCAATCTCGACTTTCTCCCATCTGCACCATGTCAACAGTTTGTCCTCGTCGATATCCACGTAATAATTATTCAGAGTGTCTAGATAGCTCAAACCACATATCTTACAAGTTCCTTTTAACATGGCTGATGAAAGAAATCATTGTCATTTTTTGGACAAAGCAGAATATCTATAAGATCTTTTTGCATTTGTCTTCTTCATTGATAGAGTTTGGGAGGCTCTGCTCAAAGTAAGTATTTTGTATCTAATGTTCATACAGTAGACACAAACACAAAATTCTCTGTGATTCATATTCAGTTTGCGTACATTTTTGGGCCGTACTGCAGCAAATTTTCCTAGACTAACTTTTCCATACGGATTTTCTGAGTTGAATTTTTCACATGCTGATCTTACAGAAATCTGCATCAGATATCCCGGCCCATCCTTTGTAGCACATCTCTTTTGGGGGACTAATCTAGAGACATCTTCTCTTTTGTAATAATCTTTGATTTTGTCGGAATAAATTTTTGATCTTCTTGTTTTCTTTGTGTTTTTTGGCATTTTATTACCTCCCATTCCTGGCTGTGTGTTTCCAAATTTCAATGAAATGCATTCCCTCTTCCTCGGCGAACCCTTTCAGGTCAAATTCAATAAGATTTGGGAATATTTGTTTGGGTCGGATGGAAGTACTTTTCTCACTTTGCTTGTTATGTTCCATTCTGTTTTTGTAGAGTTGAAAGGAGATTTGTCCTGAAACTCTTGATTATTAGTGACTGAAACAGCAGGAGATGACTGGTTTTTTTTTGTGTTTTTTTATTTCAGCCTTACGCTCTTTATCCTTCTTTCTCTCCCATGCCTTCTTCTGAGAACTCATCAAGCTCCAGCACTTCTGTTTCATAACTCGATTGTATTCTTTTATACTTTGCACAGAATGCCGAGTAGAGGGCTTGACTATTAAACTCTTTTTTCTTGAAGGAACACATACTACACCTTCCCCTTTCTTCTTTTGGTGGTATCGTCTTTGCCTTTCCCGTTGAAGTTCCAGCTGGCATTGCTTCTTCTCAAGAGCCTCACATGCTGGCTTCTTTCCCTTTAAATCATTCTTCAGCTTGTCCCTTGCTTGTTCTTAGACCACTGTCTTTGCTTGTCCAAATAATTAAAGTATTTGTCTGGATCTGCTGTCTATACTGTGACATTCTGGACGCCATCCTGTTCAATTAAAAGTAAGAAACATAAGAAATCAACTAGGAATAGTTTTCAAGAAACATGAAAAGGGCTTAATATGCTGTTTATAATCTAATTATTATCGCAAGTAACAGTCCTGTATATATTTTTTTATGAAGCAAACAGTGGCATAAATATCAGCCTCAGTTTTATTATAGTTGTTACTTTGTCTGTCTGTCGAGTCCTTCCGTCACGTCCGTCCGTCACACTTTATTTGCATTGAGCATAAATCTAAAAGTATTTTCGATGAAACTTAAAAACTGAAATGTATACAGATATTAAAGAAAGGAAGTGCAATACACAAGAACCATAACTCTAATAAAAAACTTAAGTTCTCCCTTGTTTTTCTTTTTTTCTTTTTGTCCGTCACAATTTGTCTGTCACACCAGGGACAATATATACATGAAAAATCTTCATAAAAGATAGCTTAATTGTTAAATAAATTTGAAAACATAGTGGCCAAAGGAGTAATTGCTCATCATGAACAATTTCAACTTTGGCCACAATGTTTTCAAAAGTCATCTTCTGCATATATGCGTCAAAATGAGTCTGCAGGTGGGAAAGGGTTAAGGTCTGCTATGAAATAACCCGACTGCTTATCTTGTATAATTAGAATTTATAAATCTTAAATGAACAGATATCTTTTATGACATTGCTTTGTACCAATAAAGTTTGAGAATAAAGATTGATTCGTGAAAGTTGAACTTGTGGGGTGCTTTTTGGTGCTTTTTCTACGTCCAATCCTTTTTCTATGACTAAGAATCGAGCGTCGACCCATTTTCCTTTTGAGGCTGGATTATATTTATTTGATCTGAAAGGAAAAATTAATTTATTTAGCCATTTCACAAAACAATACCCGCCCTGTTGTACTTGTTATGTGTATGTTCACCAAATGTTCTAATAGAATGTGTGGGCTTGGAATCTTATAATGCATGCATGCATGCTGTTCATGAATACAATTACAAGATGTTTATTAGTTTTTAGATAAATATGTATAATGGTCATATCAGATTCAATTCACAATAGATAACAGCTCAACTTCTTTTGATATTAAATCCTTATTGACATGAAAACTGTGTCTCAAAGTAGACATGTTTTCCTAGATTGGCTGTGATGTTGATAAAGAATTGATGTAAAATAGGGCAAATTCAGAACATGAATAAAACATTTAAAAAGACAAGTTATACAATATTAATGATAAAGGTATACTTTATAGCATCTCAACTTCTTGTAAAATAATACTTTATAATCTTTTGATGCAGTAGAGACTTGAAAACTGTGTCTCAAAGTAGACATGTTTTCCTTGGTTGGCTGGGAAGTTGATTAAGAATTGGAGTAAAATAGCAAAATAGGGCAAATTCAGAACATGAATAAAACATTTAAAAGGACAACTTATACAGTATTAAAGATAAAGGTACACTAAATAGCATCTTTACTTCTTGGAAAATAATACTTTATCATTTTTTTTATGCAATTAAGACATGAAAACTGTTTTTCAAAGTAGACAAGTTTTTCTTGATGGCCGAGATGTTTGATTACAAATTGATACAATAGAGCAAAACGAGGCGAATTCAGGACACAAATTAAACAATAAAAATGAAAAGTGGGACATTATAAATGATTGAGATACACAGTTATATAATCTATTTATCTTTTTAGCAATTAACCATGAAGTTTGAACCTAAATTCCAACCATTTATCGTCGGGAACAATGTGATGTTTCTCGCTTCGCCATCGATTGAAATTCATCAACTTTCCTTTGTTTACAATTTTCCAATGATTGTCGCAACCAAACTTAGCCTTAAAACGATCATTTTTAAAAAGATATTCTCAATTATATATCCTATGATTCTTAACGCTGACATTCATTTAATTAAAAATTATATTTTTGTACTCTATTAAAGTCAATCTAGCAAAATAAAATGTCATACCTTTTGTCTTATGTATTCGTAAAGATGGCGACGGTATCTCGAGAGTTATCGCGAAATCTCGCGAAGTCCGAGATTTAATCGATATTTTTGTCGACGCGTATCCCTGTTATACATGGTCCCTGGTCACACTTGCATTGAGCATAAATCTAAAAGTACTAAATATGAAACTTGAAATATACATACATATCAATAAGAGAGAGAGTGCATAATACAAGAACAATAACTTTATAGTGAATGATTTTCAAATGATCTCCCTTGTTAGACTATATTTCCATGTCAGGACCATAACTCGAAAAGTATTAAAGATATTTTGATGAAACTTGAAATGTATACAGATATTAAAGAAATGAAGTGCATTACACAAGAACCATAACTTATAGTGAATAATTTTATCTCAAGTTATCTCCCTTGTTATACTTTATATTTCAATTCCAGGACCAAAAATACGAAAGATATTTCAATGAAACTTGAAATGTAGATAGATATTAAAGAGAGGAAGTGCATTACACAAGAACCATAACTCTATAATAAATAATAAAAATTAACTCCCTTGTTTTTAAAGCTCAAGGTGAGTTATTGTGATCGCCTTTTGTCCAGCGTGCGTCATCCGTCGTGCGTCAACTTCTTCTCCTCAGTAACCAGTGGGTCAAATGGAATGAAACTTCACAGAAAGCATCCTCTCAATGACCTCACCAGATTTCCTTCAATTTTTTTTTGGGGGGGAGGCTATTTTGCCTTATATGGCTATAGTGAAAATTTAAAAAATCTTCTCCTCCGAAAGTTTCAGGCCGATTTTCAAATAATTTTGTAGAAATGTTCCTTGGATTGACCCTCTATCATATATCTTCAACAAGCCATGTTGATTGGTCGAAAAACATAGCCGCCAGGGGGGGGATGCTATTTTGCCTTATATGGCTATAGTGAAAACTTAAAAAATCTTCTCCTCCGAAACTGTCAGGCCAATTTTCAAATAATTTCTTAGAAATGTTCCTTTAGTGATCCATTATCAGATTCCTTCAAGCCATGTTGATCGGTCGAAAAACATGGCCCCAGTGGGCAGGGCTATTTTGCCTTATATGGCTATAGTGAAAACTTAAAAAATCTTCTTATCCCTAACTGATTGGCAGATTTTCAAATAATTTTGTAGAAATGCTCCTTGGATGACCCTCTATCATATTCCTTCAAGCCATGTTGATTGATGGAAAACATGGCCGCCAGGGGGGGGGGGGGGGCGGGGCTATATTGACTTACATAGCTATAGTGAACTTAAAAGATCTTTTTCTCCGAAAGTGTCGGGCCGATTTTCAAATAATTCTGTAGAAATGTTCCTTAAGTGACCTCCTTCAAGCCATGTTGATTGGTCGAAAAAGATGGCCGTCAGAGGGCAGGGCTATTTTGCATTATATGGCTATAGTGAAAACTTAAAAAATCTTCTCCAAAAGTGTCAGGCCGATTTTCAGATAATTTTGCAGAAATGTTCCTAGGGTCACCCTCTTATCAGATTCCTTCAAGCCAAGTTGATTGGTTGGAAACTATGACGTTCGTTGACCATAATGTTAATTAAGAGGTATAGTTTAAGGCTTTAAATGAAGTTTTCGGGTAAGTTTTGCATCAAATGGTACTCACGACGATAATGCAACTAATTCAGCCCCTGAATAGTTCACCGATATTATCAATTGTGATCCGAGAACAAACGTCACAATATTGACAGACGTATTCTTATTTATCAGGTATAAGAAAATGATAACACATGCTTACCAGCCTTTTCTCATCCTCAAGGGGGAGTTTCATAATCTCAAAGTGGGGGATTGGGGTTTGAAGGGGGAGATTTTCAGCGCCATGAATTTAACAGTAGAAATGTTCACAATAGAACGGAATTTAGATAACTATGCAGGGATACATGTACAATACTTTCAATATTTAATATAGGAAAATAATTAAAAAGACTCATTTTGAGAATGTTTTCTATTAACCCTTTCCCTCATATAGACGCTTTCTGACGCCTCTGCATCAGACAGCTATTTGAAAACATAGTGACAAAAGAAATTGCACAAAACGTGCAATTTCTCCTTTTGCCACAATGTTTTCCACTTTTAGTCACAGGTTATCCATTCAATTATAGAGATTTTCTACTTTTTAGCTCTACTGGCCAAAGGCCAGAAGGGCTTATGTCGTGGTGATTTGTCCGTCGTGCGTGCGTGCGTGCGTCCGTAAACAATTTCTTGTTAACACGATACAGTCTTCACTTTTGATTGTATCTCAACCAAACTTATACATTAGTTAGATATTCATGAGAGCTCGGTTCCTTTCGAAGACGAGCCAGATCCGCCCATGTATGACTGGATTATGGCCCTTGAAATGGTCAAAATTGCTATAAAAGAGCTTGTTAACACAATACAGTCTTCACTTTTGATTGTATCTCAACCAAACTTATACAGTAGTTAGATATCCATCAGAGCTTGGTTCCTTTCGAAAACTAGCCAGATCCGCCCATGCAAGACTGGATTATGGCCCTTGAAATTGTCCAAATTGCTATAATTGAGCATGTGAACACAATAGAGGCTCCATTTACTATCTGATCTTCACCAAACTTAGATAGTAGTTAAATACTGATTAGAGCTTGGTTCCTTTTGAAAACCAGCCAGATCCGCCAATGCAAGACTGGATTATGGCCCATGAAATTGTAAAAATTATTATAATACAGCTTGTGAAAACAAAAGAGCCTCCATTTACTATCCGATCTTCACCATACATACATGCTCTGGATTGAAAATGACCAAAGAACCATACCAGTAGAGCATAGGCCCTCATGGGCCTCTTGTTTACAAAATATGTTAAAAGTCGTCTGCTGCAGAATTGTCGTATGAGGGAAAGGGTTAAACAGATTATTTTCAACTGTATCTTAGCATTTAAGTATTATTTTGGCATGTTTTCAAATCTGTCCTTTGATATTTAGAAATGTTTTAACTGTGGTTAATAACTAGAAAATCACGCAAGTTGTCTGTTATGTCAAAGACTTTCATATTACATCCAAGAAAATATAAATATTAACAACATTTTAAGTTATAGACATACTTTTGAATGAAAAACACGGGTACCAATGGAATAAAGACACATGGAGAAGAAATATACCATACATGTATTAATCATTTAGTTAAGCTACACACATTGTTTTGAACTTGTTGAAAGAAATGGCCTTTTATCAGTGACAATATGTTAATAAGTTGATGTTAGAAAATGATTGTAGTAATTTTCAGTACATTTATCCTCATGATTTGATTTAATTTTTTTTTTTTTTTTTTCGAAAATCGTGAGTTTCTCCCTCACGATCGTGGGGGTGGGGGTTGAATTTGGAGGGTTGGTAAGCATGATAACATTTGGAAGTAATCCTCACTTCATTTGACTCGCAAATGATCACGAATGATTATAATTTAAACATAATACAAGAATATTGACAGATACAGAATATACTTCTGGTTTTTGTGTGGTATGAACGTATGAGTTTTGTAACACCTTATTTCGCGTAATGTCTGTCAAATATTCTGTCAAAAGGATAAACAAAACAACAAATTTAAACCCAATATATAGATTTTTATTGTTTATTTATGATTTGATTTTATCACAATGATAACAATGATGATAGCATACAAACATACAAGAGAGTGGTAAACATAATTCCTCTACTTCAAATTACTGAAATTGACAGTTTATTTATTTATTGGAGTTTTACGTCGCTTTCAACATTATTTCAGTTATATCGCGGCGACAGTTAACTTATTCATGATCCCTGGGTAATAAACCAGTACTAGGCTAGAAAATGTGCCTTGCCCAAGGGCACTCCACCATGACTGAGGTGCCGCGACTGGGGATCGAACCCGGGACACCTGGTTTCGAAATCCCCGACGCTAACCACTCGACCACAGGGGATTCCACCTGAAATTGACAGAAATATTTCACCTTAAATGGAAGATGTAACCTTCTACAAAGAATGTTCAAGCCATATTTATTTTTGAAAAAAGACCAGCATTTTGGCTCCTGTTTTAAAATTCTAGTGGACGAGGTGGCCGACCTAGGACGATTGGGTTCTCTTGTTATCACAAATAGTTCCTATTGCTTTTCGATATAATCAGGTAATTCGGTAAGAAACTATGTCAGTACACACTTTTAGTGATTCGACAGACTATGGCTCGAATTGTGGGTGGAGAATGAAGTCTCGTGGCAATGTGCGAAAGATACACAATAGATAACTCTTTCCCACTTGCAGTAACATTTTGACGCATAATCTGCAGCAGACGGCTTACTAAAACATTGCGACAATGGAGAAGTTGCTCATAATGATCAATTTCCATTTTTTCCACAATGTTGTCCTACATTTATTCAAAAATCATAATTTAATTTATACAGGTATTCCATGTTTTTGACGATTAACATTTCAAAATCATCTACTGGAGATGTGCTGTATGTGGGAAAAGGTTAAAACAATATAAGTATTTAAACTTGTGTATGTCATGATGGGATACGCTCGTCAATTGTACCCTTTTGTAAACTTCTATTTCTAGGTCCCCAAAGACTCGATAATGCATGTCTGGTACGGACGACCCGCTAATGTCCAGAAAGCCAACAGTATGGGTTACAGGGCCCTGTTCTCAAACTGTTGGTATTTAGATTCGTATAACAAGGGCATTATGTGGGATAAATATTATCAATGCGAGCCTTCTCCCTATTTCAAAGGTATATCACGTGATGTTTTGAAGCACGGTGTATTGTTTTTGTTAACATTGCTAACATTTTCGTGGGTTCATATTTATTTAGAACCAAATACTTATATTACACGAGGTGTACCTTTAAGTTGTTAACATTACTAAGTTACTGACGCAAATTTTAATTAATTCACTTTTCAGTTTTGCATTTTATTTAGAATATAATACTTTTGTTTATTCTGTTTAACGTCTAACACTTATATTAATTCTTATTTTACACTTATTTACATGGGCTTTTCATTTTGTTTAACGTCTATCACTTATATTAATTCTTATTTTACACTTGTTTGCATGGGCTTTTTATTAGCTCACCTGTGCACGAAGTGCTCAAGGTGAGTTATTGTGATCGCCATATGTCCGTCGTCCGTCAACATTTTCTCCTCTGTAACCGGTGGGTCGACTGGGATGAAACTTCACAGAAAGCATCCTCTTAATGTCCTCACCAGAATTCCTTAAACATTTTGGGATCCATGCAGAATTCTGGTTTCCATGGCAATGAAATGAAAAAAAACTTCAAAATTCTTCTTCTCCCAAACTGGTTGGCAGATTTTCAAATAATTTTGTAGAAATGTTCCTTGGATGACCTCTATTAGATTACTTTAAGCCATGTTGATTGGTCGAAAATCATGGCCGCCAGGGGGGGCGGGGCTATTTTGCCTTATATGGCTATAGGGAAAACTTAAAAAATCTTCTCTTCAGAAAGTGTCAGGCCGATTTTCAAATAATTTTGTAGAAATGTTCCTAGGGTGACGCTCTATCAGATTCCTTCAAGCCAATTTGATTGGTCGAAAAACATGGCCGCCAGGGGGGGCAGAGCTATTTTGCCTTATATGGCTATAGTGAAAACTTAAAAAATCTTCTCCTCAGAAAGTGTCAGGCCGATTTTCAAATAATTTTGTAGAAATGTTCCTTGGATGACCGACCCTCTATCAGATTCCTTCAAGCCAATTTTATTGGTCGAAAAACATTTGCCGCCAGATGGGCGGGAAATTTTGCCTTATAAGGCTATAGTGAAAACTTAAAAAATCTTCTTCTCCGAAAGTGTCAGGCCGATTTTCAAATAATTTTGTAGAAATATTCCTTAAGTGACTCACTTTCAGATTCCTTCAAGCCATGTTGATTGGTCAAAAAACATGGCCGCCAGTGGGCAGGGCTATTTGCATTATATGGTTATAGTGAAAACTTAAAAAATCTTCTCCTCCAAAAGTGTCAGGCCGATTTTCAAATAATTTTGTAGAAATGTTCCCAGGGTGACCCTCTATTAGCTTATATAGCTAAAATGAAAAAAAAAATCAGGTGAGCGATTCCAGGGCCATCATGGCCCTCTTGTTCTGTTAAACGTATGACACTTATATTAATTCTTATTTTACACTTAATTGCATGGGCTTTACTTGGTACAATTAACCTCATTTCCTGCTATTCGAGACTTTAAGCATTTTTTAAAACTTTTTTGACCTATTGACAAACTGAAGATCCAGATCAGACAATGGATGCACTAGCAGATCTGGGTCTACACTGTTTGCAAATATCACAAGGTTGTTTTTTTGCAGAGTGCCGCTGAAATACGCATGGGCGAACATAATTGAAATGTTAAAAAAAATATTGAATTATGATCATATTTTGTCATATTTTGCCAAATTTGACATTTGTTTTTCAAAAACTCAGTATGGGGATTTTTCGTATGACGTAGCTCATAATAAATACGCCTTCCAGCTGTTAGTTTATGGACTCTTACATTTGTTTACTACATTTTAGTTTATCTAAACAACACGCAATTTAATGATGGTCACTATGTCTTCTGTATGACAGTTACTTGTTGTAGAGAAAATCGATTTTATTCTTTCTTTGCTTCCCCCACCATTTTTAGCTCCACTGGCTGAAAGCCAGTCGAGCTTATGTCATGGCGAATTGTCCGTCGTGCGTCCGTGCGTGCGTGCGTAAACTTTTTCCTTTAAACGACTTCTTCTCACTAACCACTTGGACAATTTGGTTGAAACTTCATAGGAAGCATCCTCTCAATGTCCTCTCTTAAATTCCTTCAAATTTTTTTGATCCATCCATAATTCTGGTTTCCATAGCAACCAAAAGAAAAAAATAGTGAAAACTTAAAAAATCTTCTTCTCTGAACGTGTCAGGCCGAAGTGTGGAGCAGATTTTCAAATAATTTTGTAGAAATGTTCTTTGGGTGACCCTCTATCAGATTCCTTCAAGCCATGTTGATTGGTTCAAAAATATGGCCGCCATGGGGTGGGGCTATTTTGCCTTATATGGGTATTGTGAAAACTTAAAAAATCTTCTCCTCCGAAAGTGTCGGGCCGATTTTCAAATAATTTTGCAGAAACATTCCTTGGGTGACACTCCTTTAATTCCTTTAAGCCATGGTGGTTGGTAAAGAATATGGCCACTAGGGGGCAGGGCTGTTTGAAGATTTGATTTTTGCCTTATGGCCGTGGAGCGATACTGGCCCTCTTGGGCCTCTTGTTTTAAATGCATTTTGCAAAATACGTGAAATTTTATTATAAATATAGTATTGCAGTGTGTTGTCAGATAGTTAACTTAACCCTTTCACATAAATTGATGTCTTCTGACGTATCTGCAGCAGACAAATTTTCAGTACATTGTTGAAAATAGAGACTGCTCATGGTGAGGAATTTCTCCTTTTGCCACAATGTTTTAAACTCTATTCAATGATTATACCAACGCTTACAGAGAATTTCCATACTAATGCCTCGATGTTTCCAAAAACGTCGTTTGTTGTATGCAGGAAAGGGTTAAACATTTGAAAATGGTTATGATGTATATATATATAATATATGCAATCGAAAAGTAAGGAAATTAGCTAGGTCGCACTTATTTGTGTGTTTATTGTTTGAAATGCTCAAGTTATTATGTCTCCCTGTATACAGGGGAGATATATTGTTTTTGTCCTTCCTGTCTGTCTATCCCAAATTGTGTCCACCCCATATCTCCAAGACGGCTTGAAGGATTTTCATGAAACTTGGGTCACATGTTTACCTCATCAAGGCGATGTGCAGAACCCTTGTCTCAACTTACCGGTTCAAGGTCAAGGTGACGCTTGAAGGTCAAAGGTTTGAGGCTTTATTTCAGGTACGCTCCATATTTCCAAGACGGCTTGAAGGATTCAGCTCTTTTTCCACAATTTCTCTCTTATTATTAAAGCAAACCCTATGTTGTGGGTACTCAAATGAAGATTCTTTTGAGTACCCACAACATATAGTTAGAGGGTCAAATAAGGATTTAAGCCATGGTAAACGCCCCTTATCTAGAGCTCTGTAGGTTTGGTATTTAGTTGGTTTAACCATGTATTTTTGAAAGGTTAGAAACTGTTTCCCGTATCCGCTTTAACTGGCGTTTTTCAAATAAAACTAGAGAAATTTTCTTACTCTGCTTTTACACATATACTAAATGAATTTGAATTGTTTTAGTTATACCCCCAGATACATAGTATATGGGGGCTATGTATAGGAGACACGCTTGTTGGTCTGTGGACATTTCTTGTGAACACTATTTCTCAGCAACCCTTGGTCAGAATTCAATATAACTTCACAAGAATGATTGATACCAAGCCTAGTTGTGCATATTGTCGGCGTGTTGCACTGGAATTATTTTTAAATGAGTTATGGCCCCTTGAATTTCTCATACATATGTATATTGTCCGGCACCACCTAGGGGTATTCATCACCTTCAGTGATATTTTTAGTTTGTTCTATTTACGCCCTTTCCCATCTGCAGACTTATTTTGACATCTGTAGCAGATGACTTTTGCAGATATTCTGGGAGAAGGAGAAATTGTTCATGATGAACAATTTCCTGTTTTATCATAATTATACCCCCTTCGAAGAAGAGGGGGTATATAGGAGTCACTGTGTTGGGCTGTATGTCTGTCGGTCGGCCGGAAGCCATATTTTGTCCAGCCTATTTCTTACAAGCCTATTTCTTACAAGCCACTGGGAGGAATCCAATAAAATTTATCATGAAGCTTCCATACCAAGAGGAGATGTGCATAACCTATTGCATGTTATTTTACAGAGTTAATGCCCTTTTACTTATTAAGTTATGGTGGAGGTCAAGGTGCTGTTTAGGGGGTATTTATCATCTTCAGTGATAGTTCTAGTTGTTTATGCTCTAGTCATATATTTGCATACATGTTTTCAAAGTTGTCTGCTGCATATGGAAAAATATATATATTTTGTGATAGTCTTTTTATACGCCCGTTTTGAAAAAACGGATTGTATTATAGTTTTACCTGTATTTTTTTATTTACATTTTTCATTTACAGTTACGTCATATATGTCAACCAAGCAAAAATACATGAAAAACACCTCATTTCCTTATAATATTGTTTTAATATTCATATCCTTTTGGAAGCCAGGCTTATGTATTCTTATTTGAAAATATGACTTATTCATTTTGAGAGGGTTAATTAATAACAATGTTTATATACATTTTGTAGAAGAAGATGAGAAAGGTAAACTGCTCGGAGGGGAGGCGTGTTTATGGTCGGAGTATATCACATCGGACACGTTAATGACATTCATGTGGTGAGTATGTCAACATGGAAATCGACCCTTGGCGTCAGGTGATAAGGGGTTTAGTTGCATCTACTTATAGTGAAAGTACAGTGGTGTACTGGTAGAGCGTGGGCCTCTCATACCACCAAAGGTCCCGGGCTTGAATATCTTGATGAGCGGGTTCTGCCCTTTTTTAGCTTGACTATTAAAATAATATGAGAGCTATTACAGTCACTTGTGCGTCGGCGTCAGCGATGCATCTTTGGTTAAAGTTTTGCATGCAAGGCTTTCAAAAAACCACAGATGCTATTGCTTTAAAACTTCACACACTTATTGGATATCATCAAATGACCTTGCAGGACAAGTCCGAAAACTGTATATCAGATTTTGACATAATTATGCCCCTTTTTAGCTCACCTGAGCTTTGCTCAAGGTGAGTTATTGTGATCGCCTTTTGTCCGGCGTCCGTCGTGCGTCAACTTCTTCTCCTCAGTAACTAGTGGGTCAATTTGGATGAAACTTCACAGAAAGCATCCTCTCATTGACCTCACCAGAATTCCTTCAAATTTTTGGGATCCATGCAAAATTCTGGTTTCCATGGCAACGAAACCGAAAAAACTTCAAAATTCTTCTTCTCCCAAATTGGTTGGCAGATTTTCAAATAATTTTGTAGAAATGTTCCTTGGATGACCCTCTATCAGATTCCTTCAAGCCATGTTGATTGGTCGAAAAACATGGCCGCCAGGGGGGGCGGGGCTATTTTGCCTTATATGGCTATAGTGCAAACTTAAAAAATCTTCTTCTCCAATTTTGTAGAAATGTTCCTTGGGTAATCCTCTATCAGATTCCTTCAAGCCATGTTGATTGGTCAAAAAACATGGCCGCCAGGGGGCGGGGCTATTTTGCCTTATATGGCTATAGTGCAAACTTAAAAAATCTTCTTCTCCAAAAGTGTCGGCCCGATTTTCAAATAATTTTGTAGAAATGTTCCTTGGATGACCCTCTATCAGATTCCTTCAAGCCAAGTTGATTGGTCGGAAACTGGCTGCCAGGGGGCGAGGCTTATATAGCTAAAGTGAAAAAAAAATAAAAAATCAGGTGAGTGATTCAAGGGCCATCATGGCCCTCTTGTTTAGATCACCTGAGCCGAAGGCTCAAGGTGAGCTATTCTGATCACTTTTTGTCCGTCGTCCGTCCGGCGTTAACTTTTAGCTTTAAACATCATCTTCTCCCAAACTCCAAGGACAATTTCCGTGAAACATCACAGGACTGTTCCTCTGGTTAACCTCTTTCAAAGTTGTTCAAAGATTTAAATTCCATTGAGAACTTTGGTTGCTGCGGCATCAGAAAGGGGGCAAAAGGTCCAAACTTTAAAAATCTTCTCCTCCAAATCTGCCTGTCAGATTCAAATATAATTTGGTAGAAATGTTCATTGGGTGACCCTCTATAAAAATTGTTCAAGCCATACTGATTGGTCGAAAAACATGGCAGTCAGGCGGCATCAAAAAAGGGGCAAAATGACAAAATTTGAAAATTCCATTTTTATGCAAATGCTTGTCTGATTTTAAGAAAATATAATACGAATCTTTCTGTAATGATCCTCTATTTAATTTGTTTAAGCCGTTTTGATTGGTTACACAACCATAGCAACCAGGCGTCATCACAAAAGGGGTAAATTGAACTTTTAGCTACAAATGACAACCATCTCCTACCATTCCAATAGACCAATTACCACAAAACATCACAGGAATGTTTCTTTGGTGGTCCTCTTTCAAAATTGTTCAAAGATTAAAATTCCAATGAGAACTTTGGTTGCTGCGGCATCAGAAAGAGGACAAAATGTCCAAACTTTAAAAATCTTCTCCTCCGAATCTGCCTGTCAGATTCAAATATAATTTGGTAGAAATGTTCCTTGGGTGACCCTCTATAAACATTGTTCAAGCCATACTGATTGGTCGAAAAACATGGCAGTCAGGCGGCATCAGAAAAGGGGCAAAATGACAAAATTTGAAAATTCCATTTTTATGAAAGTGTTTGTCTGATTTTAAGAAAATATAATACGAATCTTACTGTAATGATCCTCTATTTAATTTGTTTAAGCCGTTTTGATTGGTTACACAATCATATCAACCAGGCGTCATCACAAAAAGGGTAAATTGAACTTTTAGCTACAAATGACAACCAACTCCTACCATTCCAATAGACCAATTTCCACAAAACATCACAAGAATGTTCCTTTGGTGGTCTTCTTTCAAAATTGTTCAAAGATTTAAATTCCATTGAGAACTTTGGTTGCTGCGGCATCAGAAAGTGAGAAAAATACCCAAATTTTAAAATCCTTTTCCTCCATAATCTACTTGTGCGATTGCAAGATAATTTGGTAGAAATGTTCCTTAAGTGACCCTCTAAATAAACTGTTGAAGCCATATTGATTTTGTTGAAAAACAGGGCAGCAAGGCGGCATCAGGAAAGGTGCAAAATGACAAAAACTTTATAATTCCATTCTTATTAAAGTTCTTGTAAGATTTCAAGATATAAATGTCCTTTATTTACTGATAAGCTGTTTCTTGAGAAGTGTCCACTCCTTTCAGTTTCATTTGCACTCCCTGATAAAAAAATTCCGGATATTTGCAGTTAAATATTTGCTACTAATTTACTATCAATTAGGTGATTGATTTAGGGCCATCTTGGCCCTCTTGTTTACTTAGAAATTTTGGTTAAAGTTTTGCGTGCAACTTCATTAAGAGTCCATATCTCTGTATTTACTTAATGCATTGCATTATACAACATTTTCTAACTATCACACCTATGTAAATTATTAAGTAAAATAACTTTCCTGAATTTACTGCAAGTTGTAGCTCTTTTTTTTTAAAAACTTTGAAATTCTGGTTAAGGTTTTGCGTGCAACGACATTAAGAGTCCATATCCTAGTAACTACTTGATGCATTTGCATTGAAACGTTATACAACCCTTCCCAACCATCACACCTATATAAACAATCAAGTTTGATTACTCTTTCTAGCATATAATGCAAATTATGGCCCTGTATTTACTTAGCAATTCTGGTTAAAATGTTGCATGCAAGGTACTTTAATGTATATATCTCAGTAACCACTAATGATATTAACTTGAAACTTCATTCATGTCTTCATGGGTGTCAGACAGTCAAGTTAGATAACTCTTGTTTGAATTTCTGTAACCACTCAGAGATTGATTTAAAACTTCAATATAGTCTTTCAATGTATCAAACATTCGGGTTAGGTAACTCCTGCTGAATTTATGATAAATCATGGCCCTTTTTGCAGTTAGAAATTTGGGATAAAGTTTTGCTAGCAAGGTCTTTTCTCACAAACAGCAGATGCTATTCAAACAAGACTTCTTATCCAACTTGATTTATAGTTCTATACTTTCAAGTCCCTATCTCAGTAACATCTGTTGTCTATAGTATCAAATGGCCAAATAATCGAGCATGCTGTCTTGCGGACAGCTCTTGTTTATATTTTCCCACACAAACTGGGCGAGTACTGATTAAGTCTCAATGAAGCAGACATGATAAACATAAGCTGAAAGCTTATTTCACAATCAATGTGTTTAAACTACGTATAGTGACTACTAAGATGAATCCTTGCATCAGAGCCTTCTCTGTCCGCCTATAGATAAGAAGAGAACTAGATGTACTTGCTAAAAGATAGGATTTGAGTTACTATTTGGTTATAATAATAATAATAATAATAATATCTTTATTGAATGAAGGTTATACATATGAAGAGGTATTCTGATGTACACCCATATAACACTTCGATATACATGTATACTTTATGTGATAGCGAGTCAGTGACAGCATTTTCGATTTTGGGATTTTTACATGTTAATATAGTCCAACCTGTCTAGTTTTGTTTGATATATATGTGGACTTCGTATGACAAATATTGACGCAGTTATGGACATCAATAATAGACGTGTGTGACTAATTGCTGAAATGACTTCGACGTCATTTTCATGATTTATGTTCGACGCTCAAACAATTTCGTCATTTACAGCAAAGTTATTCTTAATTTTATCAAAATGGTTTGAGTACATTTTAAGTCATTCAGCGTATTACTTCACCTGTAAAGCAGTACTACATCGAATGGTGGTGCAATTTAAAGCACAGCGTTTTGAACAAGATGTTAGGGTCGTGCTTAAATACAAGTACAGTCGAACGTCGTTAATCCGGAAAATTCGCGATCCGGACATAAAATTCAAGGAACGGATTTTTTATGCTGAATTATTCTCCGTTAATACAGAAATTCGCGTTCCGGAACCGGATAAAAAATATCGGGATTGGAGCTACCATTTACACATAAAATTCGCTTCATTAGTCCAGAAGTCCAAACATGTATACGTTTTTTTTCCTCTCAATTAGTCCGGATTATACTGATTGCGTAAATCTTGTTGTGTGTCATAGTTTTCTACTATGTCTGTTTGTCCTAACAATATGTGTTAAAAGCTGTGTATATACTGTATACAATGTAATAGGACTGTTCCATAATCGGCTAGCGTGTGTCATTGTTTACTTTGATTAGCAGTCATAAAATAGCAGCCAATCAGGCTTTGATTGCCAACATGATATAAACTGATTTTGAGATTAAAATTTCGACATTTTGACACAGAGACAAGTGGAGATCTGACAAAATATAATAAGGTGTTCCATATTTGTATATTTTGATGCTCATTTTTAATAAAAAACATTGTTTACGTATATGTTATCCAGTTGTTGTATATCTCATGATTAAGCTTCGCTTACGACAAACGGTGCAATCTAGAGGTAAATAAAACTTGAAGAGAAAAACTCGTACTGACAGTTCGCAATTTTTTATTCACCTCAACTATAATCATAATATATGGTCCGAACCTTTGACTCCTATTTTCAGGCTAAGATGACAATTTTGCGACGGTAAAATTTCTAAATCGTTAATCCGGAAGATTCGCAATCCGGACTTTTTTCTCTGGTAACCAAAGTGTCCGGATTAACGAGGTTCGACTGTACATGAATGACATGGTCTTGGAGTCTTATTTCCTGTTCTACACGAACAATAATTCTACGCAACCACATGATTATTTGAATGACGCCGGGTGCATCGATTGCTTACAAACTTACGAACAAGTCCGGAAAATATATTCAATCTAGATCTACTGTATTAAAGGAAATGAAAGGCATGTATTTAGATTCGGTGATAATAGCGACCTCATAAAGGTCTGAGATCAATTTCCGTGTTCCTGTCGGTGCACTACCAATTCTCAATTGACAATAGTCAAACCCACTCTTTAGTACTCTTGGTTGTTTGAATGGTACTACTAAAGCTCCGGTCTATCTGTATTGTATAACTGAAGTGTTGAATGACTTTCAACAAATAACAACAACAAAGTTGCATCACAATCGAAGTATGCCTTGTTATATAAGTAAATTTAATTTAACAAATGATGATATTTGTTGTAATTTTCTCTTATTTAAATTCAGATAAGCAACATTCTGCTTAGATTTGTTATAATCAAACAACAATTTGTGCTTCAGTTGGGATAAATAGATAACAATATGTTCAGGTGTGTTTTTGTCAAATATAACATTCAGATCTGCATTATTTTGTATTCATGACAGCTGGGATAAGTAGATAACAACATGTTCAGGTGTTTTTGTCAAATAAAACATTCATATCTGCAATATTTTGCATTCATGATAGCTGGGATAAATAGATAACAACATGTTCTGACAGGTGTTTTTGTCAAATAAAACATTCATATCTGCAATATTTTGCATTCATGACAGCTGGGATAAATAGATAACAACATGTTCAGGTGTTTTTGTCAAATAAAACATTCATATCTGCAATATTTTGCATTCATGACAGCTGGGATAACTAGATAATGAAACATGTTCAGGTGTCCTGCAATACTAAACCGACCTACAGAGGTTTTCAATCAATACCGATTTCATTTATATTTCATACTTAAGTTGGCTTTTAACATTTCTTTCAAACTTACTCTCGGGAAGAATGTAAAACTGCATAGATAAGGGAGATCCTGACCAGACTGAACAAATACATAAGCTTATCAGGATTCATAAGTCACAAATTCATGAAGATGATTGTATATAATATAGCATAACTCTACATTAATGTCCTATGGCATGTACCATGTAACATCTTGATTTGGATGCAGAATAAAAACCAGTGGTTATACTATCACTTTATGGTTTTGCACCTGACTGATGCATGTAAATGCTCTACCAGGCAGATCTTTCATTATGTTGGCATCATGTAAATGGTGTACACCACCGCTGCATGGCGGCATTACATTGTATTGAAAAGAAAAAAAAATACCCTTTACATTTACAGACAGACAGTTGCGAAAAAGAAGAATGGGTTGAATATTGCTAGAAAAAACTCATGGTATAAATAATATCTAGAATCATTGTTGCTTCAGGAGATCATTAGATTACAACATAAACAGTGATTCCCGGATTCTTCTTGTCATCTTATACAAACCATTTTGATATAAGATTCATTTCTCTATGATCTAAATCCATGTCAAAATCTAGATAGCCACTGAATTAGCAGTATCACTGGTTATACTATCACTTTATGGTTTTGCACCTGACTGATGCATGTAAATGCTCTATTGAGCTGTTTTCTACTTTATGGATGGTTTCGACAAGTGTAGATAATTATTATATAACCTATAAATAGACGCCTTTTCATTGGCTAAAAAGAATTTTTTTAGAAAAAATATCTAGCGATATTCACCGTTTTTTTCTGATATTCACCAGTTTTATAAATAGTAACAGGGGAATACCGGGGAATTTTCCGAGGCGCGTTCCAAATGACCACGGAAACTTCCGAAGCTCGGTCGGATGATCATGACAATATTATATAAATATGGCATGGCTTCCAGTGTGACAGTACATATTGTCAACATGAGAAAAATACTGTTAGCCGAGGTTAACAGTATTTACCCGAATGTTGACAATATGTACTGTCACACTGGAAGCCATGCAATATTTATTTTATTATACCGAACAAAATTACACGTTTATTCAATTTATTCTGTACCCTTGTAGGGGAGGTTAACATGGGTAGATCTACTACAATGTAACACACACATATGAATATACCGGTTAACAGTATACTGTTACATGGCACGCGCATCTAAAAAGTGATGTTATTGTTTGAAATTACGTCATGCACATGCATAACCAACATTTTAACGCGCGTGCCATGTAACAGTATACTGTTAACCGGTCAAAAACGTAGTTATCATGAGACAGTAAGAAATTGCCCATGATGAGTATATGAGAATTTAACATTACAAAGTCATGTGAGGTATAAGAAGATAAATTGAGGGTTATATAATAAAACAGTTATGGGCTTTTCAGCTGTTATACATGATGTTGATATGCACCAAAAAAATCATTATTGACCTCAGCTATCGCCTCGGTCAATGATGATTTTTTTGGTGCATATCATATCATGTATAACAGCTGAAAAGTCCATAATTGTATAATATCTACCTGCACATACATTACACATGATCCAGGTGTATACTGTTTGTCCAAAGTATAACAAAGGGTTCTACCTATACACCTAGATGTGGATTTAATTGTATGGATTTACACGCTGATCTGTTTCTTTAACGCTCGCAAATGCATGAAGGTTTGTTTTCGTTAAAGCAATGCTCAGCTATACATCTATTATTAAATAATAATGACACAAAACAATATGTTTTGTATCCGCAATTTCAACCGAATCACACAGTTTTATTTCATAGACTTTTGTTTTTCTATGACTATAAGTTCAACAATTTACTTTTCGCAGATGCAGATAAACTGTTCATACAGTCTTGTATAACATCATAGCAGCGTTAAAATATATTCAGTATATATTTAAATTGAAAGTTGATTGCAATGAATAGGTATACACACAAATTTTGCATAATCAACCCCCCCTAACAAAATAGTTAAAATGAATATTGATATACAAATATATCTGTTTACTAATCTTACACGCTTGTTTTGAATATCCCTCGATGAACATTATGTTTATAACCAAATCAAACTCTGTGTAAACATGTAACTTTACTTCAGCATCACTCACACACAAATGACGTCATATTTTGAGTGATGATTACGTCATTTCTTATGCTATGTCACTATCACCGGTTTTCTCATGGAGCAGCCCATATATATATACATATATACATACACATATAATTACATATACATACACATCTACACGTAAAGTTTACATACACATACACATCCCATGAGGTCTATGATTATACATGCATGTGTTGCCTAAACAATGATTAAGTTTTTTGTCTAACGGGGTTAACTTATTGCAATTGGCTGTACTCTTCGGAGGAGAAAACGGCAAGTTATTTTGGTCACTCCTTTGATGACATTGGTGTCATGGTAACTCGGTATAAACATTCAGGTGTTATCGAATAGAGCTGAAAACAATGGTGGCAAAGGGATAACGTGCTCAAAACAATCACAATTTATTTCTTCAAAAGCCGTTTGCTGCATATGGGCAATGGTTTGTAAATATTTAAAGACATGGCATCCATTTATTATGGTGGTGATGCTATTCATGCTTTACAGTTCAACCTCTTAATAGCATCATCGATATCTGGAGGAGGTAAAGAAATATGAGCCGTCCCACGAGAAAACCAACATTATGGACTCTGCGTAAAGTATCAACCCAGATCAGCCTAATAATGTCGCGCAGGCTAACCTGGACAGACCCATTTCGACTCCTTAGGATTTTCTGTTTTCTGGAATCATCTTTTTATACCTCTATCCCCCTGAGATGGAATGTGGTCGGCCCAGATGTGATCAAAGAAATTTCTCTTATTTCTACAATCGTTTCCAATAAATTACATGTCTTTATCCCATATTTATCATTTGCTCATTTCAGTTTCGTTAGAAAATGGAACATATTAAAAATTCCGTTGTAAAGAGATTTTTCGGTCTCTACAGAGGTGTCGTTTCGAGGGGTACATGCATTTCTATTGCAATTTATTGTAATGGTTGAAAAAATATTTGTTAAAATGTACATGCTTACGTACTTGTTTTCTACGCCTAATCGATATGTCCTTCGTGTGTAACTGAAACAATCTTGTGAGCTGAAATAAGGACCCCACCCCCAGAAAATGTGTTTATGAATGCCTTTGAATTTTAATTTCATTGAAGGTTTTTGAGGATCTCTTCTCAAACTGTAAAATGACCCCCTTATTTCCAGGCCCCGTTCGTCGGCCCCAGCCGAAAGATTATGGAGCGCTAAAAGCCAAACTGACCTTGGAAATGCTGCCCGTAGGATTCAAGAACAAAGATGTCGAATGATCTAGTAAGTGATATTTAGTTCGAGTTTTGTTAGCTCACCTGAGCTTTGCTCAAGGTGAGTTATTGTGATCGCCTTTTGTCCGGCGTCCGGCGTGCGTCGTCCGTCAACTTCTTCTCCTCAGTAACCAGTGGGTCAATTTGGATGAAACTTCACAGAAAGCATCCTCTCAATGACCTCACCAGAATTCCTTCAAATTTTTGGGATCCATGCAAAAATTCTGGTTTCCATGGCAACGAAACCGAAAAAACTTCAAAATTCTTCTTCTCCCAAACTGGTTGGCAGATTTTCAAATAATTTTGTAGAAATGTTCCTTAGATGACCCTCTATTGAGATTCCTTCAAGCCATGTTGATTGGTCAAAAAAACATGGCCGCCGGGGGGGGGGGGGGGGGGGGCTATTTTGCCTTATATGGCTATAGTGAAAACTTAAAAAAATCTTCTCCTCCGAAAGTGTCAGGCTAATTTTCAAATAATTTTTGTAGAAATGTTCCTTGGGTGATCCTCTATCAGATTCCTTCAAGCCATGTTGATTGGTCGAAAAAACATGGCCGCCAGGGGGGGGGGGCGGGGCTATTTTGCCTTATATGGGCTATAGTGCAAACTTAAAAAATCTTCTCCTCCAAAAGTGTCAGGCCGATTTTCAAATAATTTTGTAGAAATGTTCCTTGGGTGATCCTCTATCAGATTCCTTCAAGCCATGTTGATTAGTAAAAAAAAACATCGCCGCCAGTGGACAGGGCTATTTTTGCCTTATATGGCTATAGTGAAAACTTAAAAAATCTTCTCCTCCAAAAGTGTCAGGCCGTTTTTCAAATAATTTTTGTAGAAATGTTCCTTGGGTGACCCTCTATCAGATTCCTTCAAGCCATGTTGATTGGTCGAAAAAACATGGCCGCCAGGGGGCGGGGCTATTTTGCCTTATAATGGCCCAAAGTAAAAACTTAAAAAAATCTTCTCCTCCAAAAGTGTCAGGCTGATTTTCAAATAATTTTGTAGAAATGTTCCTTTGATGACCCTCTATCAGATTCCTTCAAGCCAAGTTGATTGGTCGAAAAAACATGGCCACCAGGGGGGGGCGGGGCTATTTTGCCTTATATGGCTGTAGT